>CM038792.1:160449376-161049376 GCA_021764765.1 Vicia sativa
ACTCAAGTATTATATAAAACCTGTTGATGTTTATGTTTCCATCTCATTTCCAGTATTATCAAACACATGCTTTCCAAGCAATAATGCATAGCGAATTGGTAAATGAACTGGCCTTGTGAATATGCTTTGACTTTCATGCCTTAAAACCGGTGAAAGCCAAGTAATTTCTGATTTCATTGTGGACCATTCATTGGTCGAACAGCCTGTCATGGAATTTATGTCGAATGCAACCTTGGAAGCTATACTTTGATGGTCTGACACAGAGAGAAGCGGTGTTGGAGTTCTCATAATTTCTCCTGAGGGAATTCCAACAAAATTCAAGTATAAATTAGAAGGTCCTCGTTGCTCGAACAATGAAGCTGAATACGAAGCGCTCATTGTTGGACTTGAAGCTTTGTTGGAATTGGGGGCAACTAGAGTCGAAATCAAAGGTGATTCAGAGTTAGTGGTCAAGCAGATAACTAAGGAATATAAATGCATAAAGGAAAATCTGATGACATATTTCGTCATAGTTAATAGGCTACTCAAAAAATTCGAATACATGGACATTCAGCACGTACCAAGAATAGAAAATCAAGAAGCAAATGACCTAGCACAATTAGCTTCAGGTTATAAAGTTTCTGCTAAAAACTTAGAGGATTTGATCGAAATAAGAGGAAGAGTCATGGCTACTAGACTTACACCATCAGATCTAGAGAATATCAAAATACGTTATGGTGATAAAGATAGGTTCGAAGTATTAGCCATAGACACTTTAACAGATACAGATTAAGGAATCCATTAATAAGGTATTTAGAAAATCCAACATTGAATGTGGACAGAAAAATAAATATAGAGCACCGTCATATGTCCTTATGGAAATGAATTGTTCAAGAAGACCCAAGAAGCGGTTACTAAATGCTTGGGAGAAAGTGAGGCATATCTAGCATTTCGCTTTGACTTTGTAATGACTCATGTAGGAGTGTATACAAAGTGTTCGGAAATGTTTTGTTTTGAAAAGAATTTGAACTTTGAAAAAGTGTGTGGTGTGAAAAGCATGATTTAGAGCAAGCAACTAAAAGACTTATTTACCCACCAGAATTGGTCGTTTTGTTGTACTTCTACATTCCTTTAGAATAGCTCTAGCCATACCATTAGTTAGTAGGTAGCTCCATTCGTTGATGTAAGCGGGACATTCGAAGGACATCGGATGGTCATAGAAGGCAACTTGTAGGAAGTATCCTAGCACATTCAAGGACTATCATCATTTTCGTGAGGCGACAATCGAGGGTCAAGATCATGTATTCGGAGGCAACATCGTGGGTCTTATGATCTTTGTATCGAAGGGACTATGATGATTTGTTTTGAAGGCAACGGTGCTAGAATACCTCACGCTCGAGGGACATGACCATTTTGAATTCGCAAATGCAACGAGAGAATTACCCTATGCGCGGTGTGAAAGAAGTGTGTTGATTTGTGATATTTATCTTGAAAATGTGGGCTATGTTCAATTTTATCTTGCCATACACGCCAATAAAGTAAATGCGAAAAAACCCGAAACGAAACTAACCCTATGTTATTGCAAGCGAATGATAAAACGTCTAAACGAAAACCTACATTAAATGAGAAAATGTTAGAAAAATGCAAATTTTAAATTGGAATATGACATGCTGGAAATAATGTAAATATATTAAGATAATTTTTGGGATTTTAGATGCAATTTAATAATTAAAATGAATTTACAATGATTTAAATGCAAAATTATAATAAAAATAAATATGCATGCAAAAATGTATTTTTAATTTTAAATTAAATAAAGGTTTTCAGAAAATAAATGCAAAAGGAAAATAATTTTGATAATTTTAAATGCAAATAAAATTGTGAAAGAATTAAAAATAATGCAAAATATTGAAAAATATGAAAATAGGAAAATAATGCAAGTTTGAGGAAAGAAGCAAACTGGTTTCCGGTAGGATCGAACTCCGGACCCTAGAGAGGATCTACCAACAGCGAATGCCTTTCCACTACGCCATGTGCCGTGTCATGGATCAAACGGGATGATGAGCAACACGCTGGCCGCCATCCGGAGAGGTCAATGCACGATCAGCATGGTGGGTCCTCGTTGATGAGAGAACGAATCGTAGATGCCCTCGCGCCACGCAAGCCACGCCGAGTCTACTCAGGTCAACGATGTCGGAGCCCTAGCTCCAGTCGTCTTCTCCGATCGATCAAAACTTCAACCTCGCAAAAATAGCAAAAATAAAAGCAAAGGGATACCCTACCCCCTAAATCGACCATGGCGAACATGATGGTGGTGTTATTTATTGAAACCTATTTGTACGTTTTTCGATGAAGATATTCAAATGCCCTAACATGGCAATCGCATTCTGGACGTTAAAGCTTGCATGTAATGGTTCTAATGTACATAATCATCATCCTCAATTCAAACAAACATAACAAAAACATTAATAATGCATGAAATATCGAAATCGAAATTGAGAAGATTCCAAACGGTGAGAGCTGGATAACGCGATTCGCAGCTCTGGGCTTAAGTGGAGTGATGCTTTGGCTTACTCGAATCTCCTCGGCACGATTGAATGATCACAACACCTTGAATCTGGCTGGTTTTTGAAATTGAATTTCTCCAATTTTGAAAAATTTGCAAGAGTTTGGGTGGTTTAAGGTTAGGGTTTCGTCCCTATTGCTGGTGTGATGCTGAGTATTTATAGAGGAAAATTGATGGCAAAAGGAAAAGATTGCTCCATCAATGCAAATATTTTCCATTTAAACAAATCAAATTTTCTTAAACTTGATTTTTCCTTCATATGCATGAATCACGAATTTGGCAAGAGTCTTGGCTTCTTGGACATTAGGAAGATATAAAATCAACTTATTTGAAAATATTTAATTTTCATATTTTATAATTTATTTTTGAATTAAATGTTATAAAATTCAAATATAAATCATAAAATAGAAAATTACCAAGGCCAAGCATTTATGGGTCAAGAATATGTCATGAACAAGTTTGATCAAAAGATTATAGGCCCATTTGAAAATTTTGCATTTTGACAAAATGTCCTTTGTGCAATTGTCCAAAATTGCCCAACTTGAATAGTGTATCTTGCTCAATTTTCCACATTTTTGAGTGTTCTTGGACTTTTGGAAAGCTCTAAGAGTCCTCTAACCAATGTCTTTGGTCTCATCTCAATTGGAGTTACCATGCTCAATATATCTTCAAAACAAAAGTTGACTTTTGTTGACTTTGAAAAATCCTGAATTTTGAGCTATACCTCTCAAATGAAGCATTTTTTGGACATTCTTGTGAGACATGAAGTTGTAGAGAATTGAATTTCCTTCAAAACAAGAGGTGGTGGAAAATTTGAGAAAGTATGAGAAAGTTATGATCAGTCAAAGTTCAGTTGACTTTTCACCTAGAAACCCTAATTTAGAAAGTTTGACTTTTGAGCAAATCTTGAGTTTTCTTGATGAATCATGATCAACCCTTGATCAAATGATGAATGTAACTTCAAAATGAGGATGTTGACCAAAATTATGAAGTTTGACTGTATGTTGACCACAGTTGACTTTTTGTCCAATACAACTGATTTTCAACCATCTGAGCAATTGTCTGAGGAAACTTGACTTGTGAGGCTTGAAACTTGACATGGAGAATCTTTGAAGCATATGAGGAGGCATGAAGACCATTGGAGATGTTGGAAATCCATCTTGACTTGAGAGATACCAAACCCTAGTTTGGGTTGATTGTCTAGGAGAGAGTTTGTCTGATCAACTCTTGAGGAATCCTGAGTATGGATGTATGAAATTCTTGAGTAGATGGAGGGCAAATTTGGGGTATGACAGCTGCCCTGCTCAATCTTCTTGTATGGAGGGTTAGATTGACACGCTTGTCTTCGTGACCGGAGGTAGAAGATGATTGAACACCGAGTACACCTGAAAATTTGCACTGCAGCTGGCTGGGGATGATGCGGAATGGCTTACAGATGCCATTTGGAGAAGCTGAGGAGTGAGTCGTACGCTAGGCTCTCAGAGACGCTTTCGAAGGAGCATGGAGATGGGCTTAAGATATCTAGGAGGAAGTCATACGTTAGACTTCGTGTTCATTTTTGAATGAAGTTATTGGTTTGTATTGATTTTAACCATATGCAGCATTCTGAAAGTGAAGAAATGTTGATAAGTAGTCGGAGATGGGCTTAAGATGCCATCCAAGGCAATCGAGTCGTGACGCTAGACTCTAGTTGCTGTTGATAATAGGAAGGGGTAATAAATTGCACGATTACTCGAGGGAGATAGTAGTTGGCAAAAATGTGGATAGCTTCCTGCAGTGCATCGGTGTTGATCCATTGCTCGTTATCGGAGGATAACCAGAGGTGGTCTTTCGGATAGTTTTCCGCCGATTCGGGCTTAACTCGACCAACGTCGAGGACAACCAGGGTGGTCTTTATAGTTTTCCGCCGATTCGGGCTTAATCCGACCTGTTTGGCGCTTAATGACTGTTACTGTTTTTAGAAAAACAAGAGAAACTTTGATAGAATATTTTAGTTTTATGCAAAGTATGATGCATGATGTTGTATATGAATGACATATGCATGAATTATGACTTTATGAGTAATGTATGAATGATAGATGTTGTGGTATTTCAAAACATATCCATCTTGAAGAAGATGCGGATATTCTGTTTGAAGATTTCTGACTCCTGCTTGGGGAATTGAGTAGGTGGAAGTCCCTGCTTTTGAAGGAGAAGAAAGATACCCTGGATTCCTCCGATGCACTATCTGACCAAGTCTTGGGCCTAGATATTGTTGAGGAAGGTAGAGATTTGAGAAGCTAGTTGTCGGGGATCTCATATATAGACCCTGCTGGAGGAAATTTAGGAGGCGCCTATCGGGATTCTGGGTGCTCATTCGAGAGCATTTGATAGTTGTTGGGAGACCGGCCGAAGAGTCAGGATCCCGTTGTAATCTCTGGCTGGGGAATGAAGATGTAGGTTCCTCCGATGCACTATCTGACCAAGTTTGAGTCCGATACTGCTGCTGGGAAAAGGGAGGATTGAGATACCTGCTGGGATACCTTGATCGGGATGAGGTGTTACCGCTGAGACCGATGTAACATTACTTAGTTGAGTGGAATTGCTGCTCGTGGATTCTTTTGCTCTGGGGAAGTTGTTGAGTGACACCTTGCAGGGGATCATGCTCTGTGGGGAATGCTTTGGTGACTTTCGCCGTTCCAATTCCTGGAGCTTGTAGTAAGTACTTTTGTATGTTCACTTTTCGTATGTTTGTGATTAGATTCTTATTGTCAAATGCGTATAGTCATTCAAAGCAAACGTTGGACTTATTGCAAATAACAACAGCAGAAATTGTAAAGAGAAAGAAGCTTGCGTTTATTTGAAAGGTGGCGTATGGCCAAGTAGTTTGTACACAAGAAAGGTAAAAAGCTATGCGGAAACAATCTCGTTAAGTTCCAACTATGCTAGTACTCATATATTTCGACTATCTCATCTCCTTGCTGTCAGTAGAAAGTGAGTAGACTGATCTTCGCCATTTGAATCTTGAATGCTGATAGTAGTCTGGAAGCAGGTGATCTGGAAGAGACATAGTCGTACGCTTAAATCCCTAACTTTTGCCTAGACCGCCTTTCGGTTTTCACCACCGATACCTTTTTGCCCAAGCCGCCTTTTCAGTTTTCGACTTGCCGGGTGTACATGTTTTGTATATATCCTTAACTTTTGCCCGAACCTTTTGGTTCGCCAGATGCCCTTATTTTGCTTTGTACGACCTAGCGGTCTTTTTATGCGTAGTATTTTTGACTATGTCTGCTCACTGTGGTGGGAAGTCTTCACCATCCATGGTGCATCATAGCTCCGCGGAAAATACTGTCTTGACTACAAATGGTCCCTCGTAGGTGGGAGTCCATTTGCCCCTGGGATCACCTTGTGGAAGAATGATGCGCTTGACTACTAGATCACCGACTTGGTAGACTCGGTGTTTGACCTTCTTGTTAAATGCTCTGATCATTCGTTTCTGATAGATCTGTCCGTGGCAGATGGACGCGAGTCGTTTCTCATCGATCAAGTTAATCTGGTCAAGGCGAGTCTGACCCAATCGTCTTCGCCTAACTCTGCGTCCTGGAGGACTCTGGTTGAGGGTATCTGAACCTCGATAGGTAAGACGGCTTCCATACCGTATACAAGAGAGAAAGGGGTTGCCCCTGTTGATGTTCGTGCTGAAGTGCGATAACCATGAAGAGCAAATGGTAACATCTCATGCCAATCTTTGTAAGTCACTGTCATCTTCTGTATGATTTTCTTAATGTTCTTGTTGGCGGCTTCCACTGCGCCATTCATCTTAGGCCGATATGGAGAAGAATTGTGATGCTTGATCTTGAATTGCGTGCAGAGTTCGGTGATCATCTTGTTGTTGAGATTGGAACCGTTATCTGTGATAATCCTTTCGGGAGTGCCATACCGACAGATAAGATTATGTTTGATGAATCGAGCCACAACATTCTTGGTAACAGATGCATACGAGGCTGCTTCTACCCACTTGGTAAAGTAATCAATTGCCACAAGGATGAAACGATGTCCGTTGGAAGCAGTGGGCTTGATTTCCCCAATCATGTCAATGCCCCACATTGCAAAAGGCCAAGGAGAAGTTAAAACATTCAGAGGTACGGAGGTGTACTTTGTCGGCGTAAACCGCACTGTGACAAGATCGAGCATAGGTGACAATCGCTTCCATGGTGGACCAATAGTAACCTGTTCTCAAAATCTTCTTAGCCATGGTGTGTCCACTGGAGTGGGTACCAAATGCGCCTTCGTGTAACTCTTCCATGATACGCATTGTTGTTTTCTGGTCTACACAGCGGAGTAAGCACAAGTCGTGGTTGCGCTTGTATAAGATGTCGCTTTGAGAAGAATTTGATGCGAATCTTCTCATGAATTTCTTATCATTGACAGATTCCCCTGCGGGATATTCCTGAGTCTCAAGATACCTCTTCACGTCATAGTACCAAGGTTTCTCTTCTGCGTCAAGCTCACAACAATACGCTGGTTCGTCGAACTTCTCAATGATGATCTGGGGAGCCTCGTTGTCCCATCTGACCTTGAACATAGACGACATAGTAGCTAATGCGTCTGCCAACTGATTCTCTTCTCGTGGAATATGATTGAAAGTGATCTCTTCAAAGTAGGGAATCAAACTCAGAACATGCTCTCGATATGGAATGAGATTCGGATGCTTCGTATCCCACTCGCCCTTAATCTGACTGATCACTAAAGCTGAGTCTCCATACACTTGTAAGAACTTGATTCTTAAGTCAATAGCAGCTTTAAGACCCATGATGCACGCTTCGTACTCGGCCATGTTGTTAGTGCAACTGAAACATAATCTGGCGGTGAAAGGCGTATGTCCGCCTGTAGGGGATGTAATGATGGCGCCAATGCCATTGCCAAGTGCGTTTGAGGCTCCATCAAAGACCATAGTCCATCGGGATCCTTGTTCAGGTCCTTCGTCTGGGCCTGGTTCTTCACAATCTGTAACTAGTAGAACATCCTCATCTGGAAATTCGAACTGCATAGACTGATAGTCATCTACGGCTTGATGAGCCAAATGATCGGCTACCACACTTCCTTTGATCGCTTTCTGAGAAGTGTACTGGATGTCATATTCGGTCAAGATCATTTGCCATCTTGCAATTCTTCCGGAGAGAGCTGGTTTCTCAAATATGTATTTTATTGGATCTATCTTGGAAATCAACAAGGTAGTGTGAGTCAACATATACTGTCTTAGTCGCGCAGCCCAAGCCAAAGCGTTGCAAGTTTTCTCGAGCTGTGAGTATCTTGTTTCACGATCGGTAAACTTTTGCTTAGGTAGTATATTGCATGCTCTTTCGACTGACTCGTCATGTTGCCAACACACACCCCATTGAGTTCTCTAACCGTCAAGTACATGATAAGAGGTCTTCCTTGGTAGCGGCATCGAATAGGAGGATTCAGAGGTACTCCTTGATTTTGTCAAAAGCGATCCGGCAATCGCGCTCCATTCCACTACTTGATCTTTCTTTAGTAACTTGAAGATTGGCTCACAAGTAGATTAAGTGTGCAATGATTCTGGCAATGTAGTTCAATCGGCCCAAGAAACCTCGACTCCTTCTCTCATGCGGGAGTGGCATCTTGAATAGCTTTAACCTTCGCAGGGTCAACCTCAATACCTCTTCCACTGACTACAAACCCTAGGAGTTTTCCGGATCTGACTCCAAAGGTGCACTTGTTGGGATTAAGTCTCAGTCTGTACTTCTTCAATCTGTCAAATAGTTTCTGCAAATGATCAAGATGTTCTTCTTCAGTCTGTGATCGAGCTATCATGTCGTCGACGTAGACCTCTATCTCGTGATGAATCATGTCATGAAATAATGTCACCATAGCACGCTGATAAGTGGCGCCTGCGTTCTTCAGTCCGAACGGCATAACCTTGTAGCAGAAAGTGCCCCACTGTGTAACAAAAGTAGTCTTCTCCATGTCTTCGGGAGCCATTTTAATCTGATTGTAACCGGAGAAACCATCCATGAAGGAGAAAACCTTATGCTGAGCGGTATTGTCAACCAGAACATCAATATGAGGAAGTGGGAAATCATCTTTCGGACTTGCTTTGTTTAGATCTACGTAATCCACACATTCGTACCTTACCATCCTTCTTAGGTACGGGTACCACATTTGCAACCCACTGGGGATAAGAGGTGACAGCTAAGAAACCAGCGTTGAACTGCTTCATAACTTCGGCTTTGATTTTCTCTGACATCTCAGGACGCATACGACGAACCTTCTGTTTCACTGGGAGAAAACCTTCTTTTGTCGGCAATCGGTGTACCACGATATCAATGTCCAACCCTGGCATGTCTTCGTATGACCAAGCAAAAACCTCAATATAGTCTCGTAGCATCTGAACCAACCTTTCTTTAACACTGTTCTCAAGACCCGCTCCTATCTTGATCTCTTTTCTGTCTTCGATTACCAAATTCACAACCTTAACTTGCTTTTGTGGTATATAACTCTTCTTCTTGTCAGAAAGCAAGTTCTCCTGGCACTTCACAATCTTCCTCACTTTCGTCTTCGGCTTGGTAGATCGGATTATCGAAGTCATATTTAGCACTAGCATAGCTGTTATTAACGAGATTCGGAGTGATTCTGCAGTGTATCACGTGGGTGTGTGTAAGAAACACATAGCTTTTGAAGGGGTGATAAAGTAAAGAAAGAGAAAAAACAATTGAATGCAAAAGTCCAACGAATTTATTGAATGAAAATACGCAAACAACAGATAATAACCCTCGCAAACGAGCCATGATGCCCCGGGCAAGGCACTAGGCTTTCAAAGTTTATTGTTCAAAACATAAAGAAATACGAATAAGCAAAACAAAACAAGAGCAATTACTCCTGGCTAAAGGAGATTGGTATGACGTCTTCGGTCTTCCAATTGCTGAGCCCATGATCTGGAGTTGAGAAGATCCACTTGCTGATGTCGAAGTCGTTGTCGTTGTCTTCTATAGCATGGATTCCACTCTGGCTGATGCGGAAAGGAAGTTGGCAATACGCACGCGTATCATCTTCGACCCTTGATGGTGAAGCCTAAACCAGTCTTGTCAAATTTGAAAGGAAGATTAGGGAGCTGTCCCCAAATAGTACTACCTTCTTCAACAGCAGCTTGAGCATCTTTCAATGAGGCCATCCTAGGCGGAGCTTTAGCAACTTTAGGAGTGACAGGAGAGTCAACAGGCATGACTTTGGGGATTGTTTCAAAAGCTTGACAGGGAGTCTCGAAGAATTCACCCTCCATCTCGAGGTATCGGAATGACTGTAGATGACTGACCATATACTCTTCTTCACCACATACTGTGACAACCTTCCCTTTCACTGGGTACTTCAGTTTCTGATGCAAGGTAGAGGTACAATACCGCCCATGTATCCAAGGGCCCAAGTAGACAAGAGTAAGCGGGACGGATGTCCATGACAAAGAAAGTGGAGTCAAAAGTCGGGAACCGACTTTAACAGGCAGCGTGAGCTCTCAATCTTGTTCGCTTAGAACCATCAAAAGCTCACAATAATGTCTTTGGGTCTCGAACCAACCCTTGACATCAAGCCGATCAAAAGCGTCTTGGTAGGATATTGAGCGAACCGGTGTCAACCAAAACATGAGACAGGGTAGTACCCTTGCATTCAACAGAGATGTGCAAGGCTTTGTTATGTTTCTTTCCGGAAGGAGTCAAATCAGCATCAGAGAAGCCTAGGCCGTTGTTGGCAGCCAGGCTAGCAATACAAACTTCAAATTGATCAGTAGTAGTGTCTTGCGGTACGTGAGCATTCTTCAGAAATTTCACCAAGGCGTTAGCATGAGCCTCAGAGCACAAGAGCAGAGCAAGCATGGAGATCTTGGACGGAGTCTATCCCAACTGTTCCACAACATTGTAGTCACTTTTCTTGATAATCTTCAGAATTTCCTCCATTTCTTGTTTGGAGGTGTCTTCGGTAACTTCCTTTGGTACTTCTGGTTGAGCAGGATGAGCCACTGGTTCTTTCCCTCTAGCTTGAGGAGTGGGTTGAATAGCTGGAATGCGAGCTGGAGTCGCGGTGTCTTTTGGAGGAGAGATATCTGGAGAGAATACCCTTCCGGTTCTGGTCACCTTACTGGATCCGGTGATGTTGTCAATGTCAAGAATGGTAGCTTCAACTGTAAGATCTTCAATGGTCAGAGGGTCTTGCTTGACGCCATGATAGTAAACATCAGCTCCATAGTTCCAAGGGATAGCCTTGTCAGAGGAATATGGAACTGGTCTTGGAGAAGTGATGATGAGAGGTGCCACTCTAGGCACAGAATCAACAGAGGAAATTCTTATTGTGTTAACATCATCATAGTCTTCTGGGAAATCGTCACCCCATCCGGTCGCCTTAACATCTTCAATAGGAATCTTGTAACTATCAGGGACAGTGTACTTCACCATGTAATCATATTTTCCACTTGGCTGCCCCAAGGTATCCCACACAGATGATACAGTTTCATTCGCATTGTCGATCTTCAACTTAGACATTTCTTCACACGCCACGGTGGTTTCAGAAATAGTATCTCACGGTTATCCATCATGCACTGAACACGTCTTCTCAACCAAGCACAACCATCAGTGCGGATGGGCACCAACGACAATCCTCTGGGCATCCTGGATTGACACCGGCTTGCAGCAAATTCTTCTTAATATCATCGGAGGGATGGTCAAGTCATCTATGTTGAAAACATAAGTATCGTCACCAACATTGGAACTCTTGTCATGGTTAGGCATAGGCGCATTGATCACATTGAGTCTCAACGGAGGATCAAACTCAATCTGCTTAGCTTCAATCATATCTTGAATCTTGTTCTTGAGCCCAACAATTGTCGATGTCGTGCCTGGGCTATTGGAATGGTAAGCACACTTAGCATTAGGATTGTACGGAGAGGAAGTGTTGACATTCGAGGAGGATCCCTCAAGGTAATCACTCTGCGTTCAACATGTGTTGCAAGGCTTGCGACAAAGGCATGTTGATCTTCAGAATCGTCTTCGGGCGTTGCTCGCTACGCTTGTCTCACCGAGGTTGTCTTGATGTAGGATTGGAGATTACAACCGCCCCACAGATTGAGCACGGTCGGTCTTGGCTCGGCTTTTCGACCATACACAGCATTGGCTTTTCTTACCACCAAAGATCTCTTGCAGATTTGAAGATGACTCTACATGGATCTTCCCACTCTTGATACCACTTCAATGCGCCTTTGTCAATATCACTCGGTGAATCCGGATGAAGAATTTCCAATCGGATGATTGAAGAATGGGCTGTCGGTGTTCCCATGAACATATCAACCAACTCCCTATTGGACAAGGGTGGTTGAACTCTCCTAGATCTCTCCACTTCTGAGCATACTCCTTGAACTTCTCGTCACGACCCATAGACATGCTTTGTAGTTGCATGCGAGTGGGTGTCAATTCAGCATTGTACTCATACTGTCTGTAGAAAGCATCAGCCAAATCACTCCAAGTACGGATACGGTCATTCTCTAGCTGATAGTACCATTCCAACTGGGTTCCGGACAAACTCTCTTGAAAATAGTGCATCCACAACTTTCATCAGTGTGGGGATTGATTTTCTGAACATAGGACTTCAAATGCAGCTTAGGGCAAGACATGCCATCATATTTGGCAAAAGTAGGAACTTTGAATTTGGGAGGAATCACAACACCAGGAACAAGACTCAGATCATCAAAGTTCAGCCCGAACATCTTCAGGTTTTCCACAGCATTCAGACGGTCTTCAAGTTGTTTGTACTTGTCATCTTCATCAGAGTACTGGCTATAATCAGAGCGGTCCTCTCCTTCTTTCTTTGGCTCACGCTGGTCATCTTCATCACCCTTGGTACTCCCTCGGTATGGACACTTCCTTGAGAGCTCGATCCGATGACCATTTGGACCCCTTTGTAGCGTCTACCCATGTTGAGGAGACCAACAACCTTCTTCTTCTTGTTGATGAGCTTCTTCAAATCTTCTTGGCCTTGGACCAAGCTGGTAAACATCTGCTGAAACTGAGCATTCTGAGCTTGAAGATCTTTGACAGTCTGTTCAAGAGCCATTTCTGCTAAAATAAATAGCGAGCAAATGAAAACCAATCCAATGTACCGTGATGCCATGTTATGATATGCTATGCGATGTTTATGCGAATGCAATGCAATGTTTTCAAGGACCTTAGAGATTTAAATTTGTTAAACAAGCAATGAACAAACATTTATTAGTACTCTTCTCATTATTCTTTTCTTTTTAAGTACAAGAGATAGTTCAAAACAATAAAAGAAAACATAAAATCCTAAAGCTCTAAGTCTCCCATGGCGCTTCCTCTTGGTGCCGATGTAGCGTTGATATTTCGCTCCTCGTGAAGTAGCTTGGTCAACTCTAACACTTTCTCACTTGCATAACACTGAGCTTCAAAGGTATCCTTTCTTCTTTTAGTTGAATCCAGGATCTCTTCAAGTCTTCAAAATCGTAGGCATGTCGGGATGGAGAATATAGGGTCGTCACCTATAGCAACAGGTTCCATAATTCTGGTAAAACAGTGAATGGCATCATGAGGTTTTGAGCTCGAGCTCGCACCCATTTGAGGTAAGGTTCCCAAGGAATGGAGTTGGTGCCCCAAAGTCTTGGTATCGTCTTCTTTACCATGCCCCAAGCATGTATAAACCTTAAATCGGTAATTACGAGATCGTGATTGTAGTCGAACACAACATCTTGGAGAAGCATATCATGTGGACCGTCTCTTCGAGCAAAACCAAACTAACGTAGAGCTAAAGAAGGGTTGTAAGTGATACCTCCCCTTATACCAAGTAGCGGTACATTAGGGAACTCTCCACAACGCTCAATGAAGGTGAAGTCCTTTTGAGAGAAAAGGCTCCAACGGATATCTGAATGAGAGAGTGAAATTAGTCTTTGAGACCACTTCATCCTTTGTTCATTCTTCAAAACTGATGGAGGAAGGTACGAAATAAACCACCTAGAAAGTAACGGTATGCAACACATGAGAGTTCCTTGTCTTTTGATGGTGCGAGTGTGGAGAGAATGTAGGATATCTCCAAGTAAAGTAGGCACTGGATTGCGGGTAAGAAACAGCTTGATGGCATTGACATCTATGAATTGATCCGAGTTAGGAAATAGAACCAAACCATAGATTATCAAGGCCACAATGTCTTCAAATGCATGGAAACTCATAACTTTGAGGAATTCTCGGGCTTTCTTAATTAAGAACTTGGAAAGTAAACCCTTAACTCCACTTCTAGTTTCCCAATTGGCTTCAATGTCTGAGCGCTTAAGATGTAAGGTGGATGCAATGTCTTCGTACTTAGGAACCTTTTCCAAACCGGTGAATGGCATTTGGTCAAGAATAGGTATCCCAAGTAGCTTAGAGAACTCTTCCAAGGTAGGAACCAACTGATAATCTGGGAATGTAAAGCAATGGTGTTTCGGATCAAGAACTGAATAGACATGCATCATATCTTCTTCAAAACCGAGATAACCAAATCAAGTAGATAACCATGTCTTTTGATGAACCGAGCATGGTCGGGAATTTGAAACCAATTCTTTGAGTGAGAAGGGATACCCATGAAGTTGATTCGGATAGTCTTTCTAGAGGCCATAATCCTACAAACAGAGCAAAGATAAATCCTAGGTCCTTGAAATAGTTAGAAATGATATGCAATGCAAATGATGTCATGATGTCATGTTTAGCACACACAAACAATTCACACAATGAGCCTAGGTTTAAGGCTTGCATGAGGTATAGGTGATTACCCCACCAAAAGTTTGAGTTGGTTCATCCTGTCCTATAATAGTAACCGGGTTCTAGGAATCTCACATCACAGATCTTTCTCGTAGGCTCTTATTTCAATACGACGGCCAAGTGGTCGATCGAAAATGTCCCAAAAGTCTAATCTCAATGAGCGTAGTATCGAGTATCAACCAACCTCGGTCTACACCAAAGTCGGCCATCTCACTACCTTCTAATGGCCAAGATGGGTCAATTAAGGTTCTAAAAGTTTAGTTAGCGCTTGATGACACCACGCAGAAGCCAAATACTATCTTCAACTTGGGAATGAAGAGTATCGGGACAACCAAAGTGTCACACTAACGTAGCCATCATGTTGACCGTTTAGTTATACGTTTAACGTTCGCGATGATCTAATGCTACTTACCTAAAAGGAACCCCGGATCCGGGTGTAGGATCCCCGAACAATATAATACCCAAGCAACCCTTAAAGATAAAGCATACAAGTCAAACAAAAAGCAATAAAAGTTATCTAGAAATCCCTAAGGTAATTCTCTTTTGGTGTTTCAGAGAGTCGCCATTACTGTACGGTGAACCGACTTTGTAGGATTTTGTATCCAAATGTGTGGATAGCAAGAGTCGCCACCGACTTTTATTTTTATCCAATTAAGGGAAGGTAAAAGTACAGAAAAGACCTTCGCTTAGATTCTAAGTTCGGAGAATGGTTATGAAAAGGAAGGTATTAGCACCCTTTCCATCCGTAGTTATCTACGGCTCTTAGTTGCTCTAGATCACTTTTTAAAATTTGTGTGTTTGACAAAGATGTTTTGAAAAAAGCATTTCGCTTTGACTTTGTAATGACTCATGTAGGACTGTATACAAAGTTCGGAAATGTTTTTGTTTTGAAAAGAATTTGAACTTTGAAAAGTGTGTGGTGTGAAAAGCACTTGATTTAGAGCAAGCAACTAAAGACTTATTTACCCACTCGAATTGGTCGTTTTGTTGTACTTCTACATTCCTTTAGAATAGCTCTAGCCATACCATTAGTTAGTAGGTAGCTCCATTCGTTGGATGTAAGCGGACATTCGAAGGGACATCGGATGGTCATAGAAGGCAACTTGTAGGAAGTATCCTAGCACATTCGAAGGGACTATCATCATTTTCGAGGCGACAATCGAGGGTCAAGATCATGTATTCGGAAGCAACATCGTGGGTCTTATGATCTTGTATCGAAGGGACTATGATGATTTGTTTGGAAGGCAACGGTGCTAGAATACTCTACGCTCGAGGGACATGACCATTTTGAATTCGCAAAGGCAACGAGAGAATTACCCTAAGGGTGCGTGTGAAAGAAGTGTGTTGATTTATATTTTATCTTGAAAATTAGTGGGCTATGTTCAATTTTAGTCTTGCCATACACGCCTAATTACTAGCAATTTATAGGGTGCGGAAATTAAAATGCGGAATGTAAAGTGCGGAAAGGTAAATGTCCTACGCTATTACAAGGCTTTGGGGAAGATACATAATTTAAAATGCGGAAAATAAAATCCTAAATTAAACTATTACATCCCATATACAGTTACATTATTGGAAAAAAATAGAATGATAAAGGAAAAATCGTCTGAATCGGAGCAACCTGTGAAACGAACAAGAAATCGGAAAATATGATGAAATCGAAATAAGAGAAAATGTTAGGAAAAATGCAAATTTTAAATTGGAAAAAATATGACATGCTGGAAATAATGTAAATATACTAAGATAATTTTTTGGGATTTTTTAGATGCAATTTAATAATTAAAAATGAATTTACAATGATTTAAATGCAAAATTATAAATAAAAATAAATATGCATGCAAAAATGTATTTTTTAATTTTATAAATTAAATAAAGGTTTTCAGAAAATAAATGCAAAAGGAAAATAATTTTTGATGGTTTTTAAATGCAGAAATAAAATTGTGAAAAGAATTAAAAATAATGCAAAATATTGAAAAATATGAAAATAGGAAAATAATGCAAGTTTGAGGAAAAGAAGCAAAACTGGTTTTGGCAGGGATCGAACTCGTGACCCTGGAGAGGATCTACCAACAGCGAATGCCTTTACCACTACGCCACATGTGCAAGCGTGTCATGGATCAGAAACGTGGGATGATGAGCAACACGCGTCTCCATCTGGAGAGGTCAATGCACGATCAGCATGGTGGGGTCCTCGTTGGATGAGAGAACGAATCAGGATGCTTCCTCGCGCCACGCAAGCCACGCCGGAGTCTACTCAGGTCAACGATGCCGGAGCCCTAGCTCCAGTCGTCTTCTCCGATCGATCAAAACTTCAACCTGCAAAAATAGCAAAATTAAAAAGCAAAGGGATACCCTACCCCCCTAAATCGACCATGGCGAACACGATGGTGGTGTTATTTTTGGTGAAACGGCTTGTACAAGCCGGTTCGATGAAAGATTCAAAATGCCCTAACAATGGCAACTGGCATTCGGACGTTAAAGCTTGCATGTAATGGTTCTAATGTGACATAATCATCATCCGAATTCAAATAAACATAACAAAAACATTAACAATGCATGAAATATCGAAATCGAAATTGAGAAGATTCCAAACCGGAGAGCCGGATAACGCGATCCGCTCTGGCTTAAGTGAGTGATGCTTTGGTTGGGAATCTCCTGAGCACGATTGAATGATCACAACACCTTGAATCTGGCTGGTTTTTGAAATTCGAATTTCTCCAATTCTTGAAAAAAATTGCAAGAGTTTGGGTGGTTTTAAGGGTTAGGGTTTCGTCCCTATTGCTGGCTGTGATGCTGAGTATTTATAGAGGAAAATTGGATGGCAAAAGGAATGAAAAAAGATTGCTCCATCAATGTGCAAATATTTTCCATTTAAAACAAATCAAATTTTCTTAAAACTTGATTTTTCCTTTCCATATGCATGAATCACGAATTTGGCAAGAGTCTTGGGCTTTCTTAGACATTAAGGAAGATATAAAATCAGCCCTTTTGAAAAAACATTTAATTTTCATATTTTATACAATTTATTTTTGAATTAAATGTTATAAAATTCAAATATAAATCATAAAAATAGAAAATTACCAAGGCCAAGCATTTATGGGTCAAGAATCATGTCATGAACAAGTTTGGATCAAAAGATTATAGGCCCATTTGGAAAATTTTGCATTTTGACCAAAATGTCCTTTTGTGCAATTGTCCAAAATTGCCCAACTTCTGAATAGTGTATCTTGCTCAATTTTCCATATTTTTGAGTGTTCTTGGACTTTTTGGAAAGCTATAAGAGTCCTATAACCAACCTTTTTGGTCTCATCTCAATTGGAGTTACCATGCTCAATATATCTTCAAAGCAAAAAGTTGACTTTTTGTTGACTTTGAAAATGACCTGTAATGTTTTGAGCTATACCTCTCAATTGAAGCATTTTTTGGACATTCTTGTGAGACATGAAGTTGTAGAGAATTGAATTTCCTTCAAAACAAGAGGTGGTGGAAAAATTTCTGAGAAAGTATGAGAAAGTTATGATCAGTCAAAGTTCAGTTGACTTTTCACCTAGAAACCCTAATTTAGAAAGTTTGACTTTTGAGCAAATCTTGAGTTTTCTTGATGAATCATGATCAACCCTTGATCAAATGATGAATATAACTTCAAAATGAGGATGTTGACCAAAAATTATGAAGTTTGACTGTATGTTGACCACAGTTGACTTTTTGTCCAATACAACTGATTTTCAACCATCTGAGCAATTGTCTGAGGAAACTTGACTTGTGAGGCTTGAAACTTGACATGGAGAATCTTTGAAGCATATGAGGAGGCATGAAGACCATTGGAGATGTTGGAAATTCATCTTGACTTGAGAGATACCAAACCCTAGTTTGGGTTGATTGTCTAGGAGAGAGTTTGTCTGATCAACTCTTGAGGAATCCTTGAGTAGGGATGTATGAAAGTTCTTGAGTAGATGGAGGGCAAATTTTGGGGTATGACAGATGGGCATTAGATTTAATAGGAGAAATCAATCATGCTTCATCTAAAGGTCAGAAATATATCCTGGTAGGAATAGACTATTTCACCAAATGGATCGAAGCAATACCATTAGTAGCTGTAGACCAAGAGGCTATCGTCGAATTCATACAGAAACAAATTATCTATAGGTTTGGATTTCCAGAGAGCATAACCACAGACCAAGGATCTGCGTTTACTGCTAAAAAAATGCAAGAATTTGCCCAAGAAATGGGATTCAAGTTGTTAACATCAACACCATATTATGCTCAAGCAAATGGTCAGGTCGAAGCAGCCAACAAAGTAATAATAGGTTTGATTAAAAAACATGTTGGTAAAAAACCAAGAAATTGGCATAAGACTTTAGATCAAATACTATGGGCCTGCAGAACATCTCCTAAAGAAGCTACTAACACTACACCTTTCCAACTGACATTTGGTCATGATGCAGTCTTACCAGTAGAAATTCATCTACAATCCGTTCGAATCCAAAGGCAAAATGAAATCTCATCTTCTTTATATTGGGAAATGATGATGAGTGAGTTGGTCGAATTAGATGAAGTTAGGTTGCATGCATTGGAAATCCTGATGAGGCAAAAAGAGAGAGTGGCCAGGGCATATAACAAAAGGGTGAAAGGTAAAACATTCAGTATTAATGACTTAGTTTGGAAATTTATATTGCCCATGGACAAGAAAAATAAAGCATTAGGTAAATGGTCACCTCATTGGGAAGGACCTTTTCGAATAGTAAAAACATTTTCAAACAATGCATATGAAATCGAAGAGTTGGCAGATGATAAACGAATCCTAAAGGTTAATGGGAAGTATTTAAAGAAATATAAACCATGCCTGCAGGAGATTCGAATAATAGCAACGTAATCATAAACATATAACTAGATGCCAAAATGGTGAATGGTGAAGTAAATTGCCAAAATGGCATTGTCAAGTGTTACAAACAAACATTCAATTAAAGTACAAGATTTATTAAATAAACAAGTTTCAGAAGTGGGTATTGTTCCTTAATCGATCGAAGATATTCTTAAAAGACTCAAGCTTGTGTTGAGTAGAGCGTTGGGCTCCTTCCAAGATAGCAACTTCGCCCTTCAGCTGCTCAGCCGCCTCCGTCTCCGCAAGCCCTTTATTCAGAAGCTCTTCGAATCGATTACCAAAAGTATTGGACTCATATGCAAGTTGTTGCTGCTGGGCTTCCTTAATTTTATGCTGAAGTTCCTGAATCTATTTCTCCCAGCGAAGAATGGATTGAGCTCGAAGATCATAATCAACTTTAACTTGCTTGATATGCATGGCATGATCTTCAACCTCTTTAGTAAGCTTCGAGGCATGTTCATAAGCAGCGTCCATTGCAGTTCGCTTCTCTTGGACTTTGTTGGTAGCAGATTCGTTTTGGAGAAGGTATCCAGTTACGTTATCGATCAGAGATTGAAGTTCAAACAAAATGGTGCTAACTTCCAGGGAACATGTGGTGAGATCGACTTGATTGAGAAGTCCCTTCATCACAAAGCAGGCTGTACTATCTTTTCTGAGTACTTCGAATAAATCCACATCAAGGATTGTTTTTCGAATCTTGTGAGAAGGATAACCCTATCATCAGAAGGCACTGAATCAGAGGTCGAACCAGCATTAGCCTTAGGGAGATGAGTGTTTCTCTGAGCTAGTTTAGCCTTCATGTACCCAATAGGGTCAGTTCGTTTCAAGAGGGCTAACTCTTCTTCGGCTGTCTGGCATTTGGAAGACTCTGGAAGTTCCATGCGCAATGGAGTAACATCCATTTCAGCATCCATTGGTTCATTAGTGGGAACACCATCACCTTCGTTATTTGCTTCTTCGTCATCCTCTTCATCATCAATCAAGTCTACTACCTCAATGTCATTATCTTGATTACCATCAACATCAGATTCAGTGCCCTCGCTCGAACCATCTTTAGCGTCTTCTCCTCCTTCGTCCTCAGATCCTTCATCACTGGAATCTTCGCCCTCTTGAGAAGCATTGGTTTTTCCCTCTTCAGTTTGAGTTGCTTCTTTACCTTCTTGAGGGATTTCGAGAGGGGATTTTGGTCGAAGAGTTTCTGGAGGCACCTCCTCAGCAACTTCATGTGTTGGTTCATTTGTTTCTTTAAGAGGAGGCGAGGTACCTTGGTCATCCGGTTGTTCGAAGTTCCATTGAACGCCATATTGAAGAACCTTTATTCTCGCATCTTTGGAATCTCCATGAGGAGAAGAATGGATTGGAGCAGCTGTTTGATGGAGTGGAGTCGAAGTGGTCGGAACTGGAGTCGAATCATCCTAACATAAATAAAGAAAGATTAGAAACTTATAACTAAGGTACGAATAATCACTTTCAAAAATTCGAAGTGAATTCACCAGTGGATTATCTGCAGATATATTGCTGTCTATGTGTTCCAACATTACGTTGGAGGTCGAAGGTGGATTTTTGAATTTTTGTGAGGGAGCAACATCCTTGGAATCGAGTCCAGAGACGTTAGTGTCTTTTGGAATGTCTTTCTTTGCTTCTTTCTCAAAGCTGGTGAACTTTCCCCTTGAGAGTCTTTCCACGGTACTAGGTTTTCTTCTTTGGAGTAGTTGGTGGAGTTTACTAGTCGAAATGGTACAAACATAAGTTAGATCTCAATCATAAACTCAAGCCTATTTTGAAATACCGTAATAAACTGCTTACCTTTGGGGTCGGAGCAGTTGTTGGAATTGGAGAAATAATTGGAGTTGGAGCAATAGTGTTTGTTGTTGTTGTTGTTGTTGTTGCAGGAGTAATTGTTGGAGTTGCTTTGGGCACATTGTCATCGCTTCAATAGTTGTTTGAAACTACTTCCTTCCTTGGTCTTCGATGCAAGTCTTTATTCGATAATGAAAAGTGAAACACATAAGACAAAATGTTAAAATAAAGTAGGTAAGACTTATTTGGGATTTCCCAAGCATTCGCACCGCCTTCATTCGAAAGAATCGACATGGCGAAAGGTCATAGCGAAGATGCCCAGGAAATTATGGAGCCAATGTCGAGCCCATGTCACGCCTCGATGGCTTTAGTTTCCTTTGAGATTTGTACTTGGACATCTCTTTGCAAGTAAACCACCAAGGGTATGGGGGAAACCAAGCCAGAGCCAGTTCTGAGGTAGGTAGTTTGGGAAACTTAGGTGGATGCATTTCGAGTGCCAACCTATACCTATCCTTAGGTGATGTACCAAGGAAGTCCGAACTTAGAGACTTTTTCAAAATTTTCCTTCAAGGTTTGGGACGCTCGATATACTGTGGACTCCAAGCGTGTAGGATCATAAGTTGTTTCGAAGTAAGTTTGAAAAGCTTTAATTTCTTGAGCGTGAGTGAACATACCTTTCTTTTTGTGTACCTGCACATCGAACGCAGATCGGTTTATTTTGATAGTGAGAGTATCAAACATACAAGACGGTAGAATTTACTCCACCAATCCGAAAACCTTTGGATGAAAAATAAGATGGTTCAAAAGAGATTAATTCGAATTGAGAAAATCCTTGATATTGTTCTTGCTGTATTTTGGCTTCTCTAGCCTTGAAGGTTCGACCGGAGGTAATAGAACTGTGAGTCTGAAAGAGTGGTTCGGGAATCATTGGCATAAACCAAATTGTCTTGACGAAGTTGGGTTGATAGGCAAAAGGAGAATCGATTTTTGGTGGGAGTGATCCTTGAAGAGATTAGTCTTGGGAGCAAAAGGCTTTCAGATATCTTGAATTTCTTTAGTCTTAGCACCTCGAAGGGACATAGTGAACCATGATGGTCCATGGGTCCGAAGCAAAAGGCGCCATAGTCTCTCGAACTTATGCTTCTTAGAAAAGAGCATAATGTATTGAGAAAATAAAACTGAAATCGGCCTTGTCATCAATCGAGTCACCTTCTTAACCTTGTGCCTTCAACATTTTGTTCCGCTATTTTGGATCTTGCTCAACAATAGTGTCCGAGAAAGTGAAGATTCGAACATGGCGTTAAGCCATAACAAGCAACCGTAAAGGGCCTAGCAAGATATTCTTGGGAGTGTGGATTTTAAACTTGAAACGGTGACCTCGGACTTTCATAAAGGTCAACTAATAAGAGCTCACTTAAATTAATCCTCCTATTTTCGTAAATCCCTTGCTAGAGGATAAACTCTAGCTACCATAGCGACCTACCGCAGAAAACATATCTTGATAACCAAAGAGTGAGAAAGGCAACATGTTCGATATCGAAACACTATCACCTTCGATGATAATGGTGATAAACGGAGAAGCTAGCCAATTTGATATCAAGTCAATTATTTGGAATGTTCCTCAGTCGATGGATGTTTCTCCCCACGGTGATAGGCCGGTGATAGCGACTATATCAAAAAGGTGGTGTGACCATTCCTCCCGGAAGGTGAAAGGTGTTATAGGTACTATCCCATGGGATGCAAATAGCAAAGGATGGTAGGTAAAGCCTGGTTTCGATAATTTGAGAAAATTGTAAATACCTAGTTCCTCCCACGATGGGATTTCTTAGCCTCTACTTTAGCAAACCAGCCTGCACGCTACATCGATAGGACAAGATCGAAATGGTTTAAAGTTACTTTTAACATAGTCCAAAATGAAAGGATCCTTTGGGGGAACCATAGGGGTCTCTATGTCTTTCGAAGCTGAGGGTTTATTCACATTATCAGTGTCTAATCTAGGGGTTTCCATTTTATTGAACAAAGGTTTAAAGTCATAACAAACAGGGAATATGGTTCTAGTATCCTTTAGAATCTCAAAAACTGTGAGAGGGCCCATTAGGGCAAACCTCTTTCCAGAGGCATTAGTCGGGATTAATACCTGGGAAGCGTACAAGAGTTCCTGTTCTTTGGAGATGCCTTGAGGTATAAGCACGGATTGGCCTTGGTGAATATCAACCTTGCTTTCCAGGATCGTTCCAGTGTTCTTGGTCTTCTTCTTGGAAATCTTTTTTACCTGATATGTTGTTGAAGACATTGTTGGAAATTGTTAAGGTTTTAGGGTTTTTCAGCAAAAAGAGAAGAAGAAAAGGTTCAGAGTGTGTAAAAAGAGTAAAGGACTAAGTGTGTTTGGTTATATAGTAGAGAAGTTGAAGCACTCATCAACTAAAGCCAAGAAACGTGGAGGACGTGGGTTGGATACGGAGTGAGGTGGCGTAAAGTAAGCATTGGAAATAAGCATGATTAAAGATAATCATTATCTTTAATAACCGCACCATATCGTGGCAACCGTTTTGAAACGGTTCGGAAATCCAAGAGCCGTCGTGACTGACGTAATGGTAATCATGCACAGTGTCATAATTACTCAGGGTCACATCAAAATCTTGTGGATATATTTAAAATAAGTATTTCTCGGAAATGGATTCAAATACATATTTTAAAGGGGCATTTTGTTGGCTGAAGATTTTGATATCTATGATTCGAATAAGAATCACTGAGCTCGAAGCGAAACAATATCAGTGTTCATTGGAACGAAGGAAATGTCATGATTTGGAGTGAAAGAATGGGTTCTTCGAATAAATATATTGAAATTTGGAGCTTCGAGTAGCAATTATGATGATACATGTAAAAGGAGCTTCGAAGTGGTAGTAGCGTGGTGTTTGAGAAGCGAGTTTGAATCGAAAGGTAGTTCAAATATTTGAAATTCAAACGTGAGCGGGATAAATGGAAGTTCGAATATGCGCTACTGGAAAACGGTTCAAGACGTGGAGGCTAGAGAAGCATAGTATTTCGCATGTCCAAACGTGGCAAGATCTCATAAGTCAGACCGTTATGGTCAAAATAGTATAAATAGAAGTCTTAGTGTTAGGATTTCGTGTGTCATATCTATTGTACTAAAATTCAGTAACATTCAAAATACCACATGGCTAGGGAAACGAATGCACGAATGATGTACGTATGATTGCACCAAACTCTTTATTATGCAATAATGTATCTTTATCTTTCCAGTTTATCTTTATCTTGCTTCAATGCCTTTAAATCTTTTACATTCAGAGTCATTTAACTTTTCATGCATTTAAACGTTTTTCTTTCATTTCGAAGTCCTTTACTTTTCTGAAATCTTTACATTCATGCTCTTATTTTCCAGAAAACTTTTACATACTTGCTCTTACATTCAAGTCTTTTACATTTCATGCTTTACTTTGAAAGTTTCTACATTTAAAGTCATTTAAGCATTCCTGCATTTATACTTTTTTCTACAATTCGAAATCTTTATGCGTTTACTTGTTCAAATTAGTTTTATACTGCTTCACATGATCATGTTATTCAGTCCTTGAACATCATAATCGAAATACATTTAAAACATATATAAAACATCCTAAACAAGTCTTGAACGTTAACCATCATTTTAAGTCTATGCAAATGACCAATACCCCATAGGATCAATCTAGTCGATCCTGCGAGTTACCAAAGGGATTAAACAACAATCATAACGCTTGTTTGATAGTTTGGAGGACTAGCGGTTGTTTCACCAGAAATCACTGTGAACAAGGTGGCACTCACGTACTTCTTTTTACAGGCTTGTTTCCATTTTATTTTTTTTTGCTTTAATCCCTATTTTTGCATGGACCGGTTCATTTGAATTTATGGTCCATCGAGATGCCCTAACTTTTGCCAAAGTCAACTTTTTCATTTTTTTGACTTAGTGGGATCTTTTTGGAGAATTCTTGTAAGATTTTATTTTTGGTTCAAAAAGGTTGTGACTTCCATGTTAACTATTGCAAGCTTTATCTTTGCATTGCTTCATCGATGATTGATAATGTACGCGAGGAAGAGTATGTGTTTAAACCTCTTAGTGTGGTTATTAGATGGATTGATTCTCTTGTATTAGGATGAATCATCAAATTAATTAAAATCTACCAATCCCCTAATTAAGATTAAGGTTGTTTAGAAAAATAGAAAGAGCACCGACTTTAGGCTCGAAGGGGTTGACTAGGGATTATCTCATTATTTCTCCAGTGTTTTGGAAGTGAAATGATGTCTTACATCGCCAGTCAGGTCTTTCTAATAAAAGTATACGACAGCAAATTCAGTTATTTTTGTCTTATCATTCTCCTCATCAGTTTGTTAATAGGTAAAAATAAAGTAGAAGCGGTGATATTTATGTATTGGTAAGTGAGAAAGAGTGAATACGAAATGATTAATTCCAAAAATATGCAAGCTAATTTTATTAGAATTACTAATCAAAGAGTACAAATTAAAGAAACAAACAATACTTAGCAAGAAAGAAATTAAAACTTAAAAAGATAAAGGCCCAATGATCCTAAAGGTGAGTTTTCTTGTTGGTCCACCGACCTTAGGAGATGCTTTTGGATGTACTTGCACTGGTCAAACTAAGGGGAAATCATTCACCAATGGGATTCCTCATTCGAAATTCAACTCCTTGTTGTCGATCAGGTCGTGGACCTTGTGTTTGATAGCCATGAAGTTTTCCACTGTATTTCCCTTAAAACTAGCATGATATTCACATCAGGAAATTTTGTCATAACTAGGAGGATATGGACGAGGGGGTTCAAGTAGTTTTGGCTCTACTAAGGCACCTCTAAGAAAGTGCTGAAGTAGTTGGCCATGATGAAAAGGAAGAAGATCAAACCTCCTTGGTGGTGGTCTCTTTCTTTGATCCAGTTGGGAATTCCTACTCTACTGATAGGGTTATTGCAGTTGCTGACATTATTTATATGTATATTGTTGCGGTGTGTCACACATGGTTATGGTATCTGAGGTGTTGGGTAGGCATGTGGTTGGTATATTAAAGGGTTTCCTTCTCTCGTCATAGTATTTGCATGACCAAGTTCATTTAAGACTTCATGTGGTTGACCTCCTTTTTCAACACCTTTTGGCTTCTCTTGAGTTCCTCCATAGTTTTTTTAGACATGCTTTGAGTTCTTTTGTGAGAAAAAAGGAAATATCATAAAGTCGTCATTCAAAATAAAATGTGAAAGGAAAAATATTATTTTGGCACTCATACATAATGATGTATGTGGACAATTAAAGACACCAACTAGAGAAGGTTTTAAGTACTTTATCACATTTATTGAAGATTATTGTAGATATGGTTATGTGTGTTTAATGAAACACAAATCTGAATCCTTTGAAAATTTTAGAGAGTTCAAAAATGAAGTACAAAACCAACTAGGCAAGAATAATAAAACCCTTCAATCAGATCGAGGTGGTGAATGTTTAAGGTTAGAGTTTGATGACCATTTGAAAGAGTGTAGGCTTTTATCCCACCTGACTCAAATTAGAACACCTCAATGGAATGATGTATCCAAGAGAAGAAATTAAGCCTTGCTAGACATGGTCCGATCCATGACGAGACACATTGATCTTCCAAACTCCTTTTTCGGTCATACTCTATTGACAAAAGCTTACACACTTGACCATGTTCCATCCAAAAAAATTAAGAAGACATCATATGAGATATGGAGTGGTAAGATGCCTCATATGTCTTTAATAAATATTTGGGGTTTCAAATTTTATGTGAAACGAAAATTTTCAACTATGCATGAGCCAGAATCTGATAAATGCTTCTTTGTCGGGGTATCCTAAAGAAACTAGAGGATATGACTTCTACAGTCCTTCTGAGGGAAAAGTGTTTGTTGCTTGAACTGAAGCATTCCTAAAAAAAGGTTTTAGTTCCAAAGGAATCAGTGGGAGGAAAGTAGATACTATAGAAATTCAAGAAGTACAAAGTAGATACGTAGATATAAAGAAACAAGAACATGTACAAGAGGTTGTGGAAGAGAAACCTTCTCATGTAGAAAAAGACCACCGTAAGTCAAACACAATATATCACCAACCTGGGATACATGGTTATCTTGTAACTGATCAAGATGATGTATTATTCATAGATCAAAATGGGCTTGTTGCCTACCAAGAGACCATCATTGGCCTTGACTCGGAGAAGTGACTAGTGTTAGTTCTATGGTTGTATGATTGGCTAAATTTTGTTAAAACATAGTTCTAATGATATTGAGCAGAATGTTTTAACATATGCATCAACTATCATAACAGTTTCAGTTGTTATGAATTTTTCAGTCAGATGTCGAAGCATATGTCATAACATCCTGGTCTTAAACAACGGGTGTTGCTCTTTTAATTCTTGACCGATTTAATTTTATTTTGAGATTCCTTTTGGATCTATCTCAATTATTTTCGCAGTTTGAGTAGATGTAATCTAAACAAACAAATCAAATCTCCATCAACATTAAAGTTTTTAAGTTTGGTTGTTGAGCTAATTTAGGATACTTGAAGATTTTTTATAGGATTTATGGAGATGTTTCTGCACACATTGGTGCAGCTATTATCTTGTACAACAAGAAATACATGGGCAAAGATTCAAGGCCCAGGGATTACAGAAGAGTATTTTAAGAAACTACCTAGATCTAAATTCATTAAGAACTTTGTAAAAATAAGGGGAAACTGTATTTTCTTAGTCTGAGGTTTTGAGGGTTCTTCAAGGGGTGGGTTTTTGTTTGTATGTTGTATGTCCTTATACATTTTTGTTTTTAATCAAACTTAAGAGTTTAGTTTGATTTGGAGTTACTATGATTGTGGTTGAATTATAGATTGTCACTGAAATTGGAATAGGTCTTTTATCACTGCGGTGATTGGAAGTAAGATGAAAATTTCTCATATCTAGGAGATTCCTAGGTAGAAGTTGCATTGCTTAGGGATAAACAGATAAGTTATAAATTGGGATTGTTTAAGCTTAAAATTAATACTACTGATAATGAATTTCATTCCTGACTTGTTAGCCCCCATAGTAGGTGAGTTGCACCGAACTGGGTTAATAATTCTTTGTGTTCTTTTAATTTTGGCACTTTTAAATTGTGCCTATTTATATTGGTAAAAGTTTATGTAAGTCATCAAATTTTGTAACACCAGACTTGACATTGTGTTTGTATGTTGAGACATCAGTCTTAACATCCATATTATGTGCGCCAGAATTTCAATTGCCATCAGAGTTGGTATCCTGTTATGTTTATTGGGTGAGCTCCAGGGAGAATATTTTCTGGAACTATGGATGACAAAGGAGGATATGTCAATAAACCATATATGTCGGATTGTGCAAACTATGTCCAATAGAAGGTTAGAATGCTAGCTTATTTGAAATCCATTAATAAAAAATCGTGGAAGGTTTTGTGTAAAGGATGGAATAATCCCAGTATAAAGGACAAAGAATGAGTACTTAAAGCCAAAAGAGGATTGGTCCAAAGAGGAGAAGGAATTAAATTTTGCTAACTTCGAAGTCTTGAATGCTCTATTCATTAGAGTAGACAAGGATACTCTTAGAAAAATATATACCTTCTCTACAGCTAAAGATGCTTGGGAAATCCTTAGGACAACATATGAAGGTAATGAATCCTCTAAGAAAAAGTCTGTCAAATCTGTAATTGCCCTAACAGGAAGGTGCAACTCTCTGATAGAAGATAGTTCTTATGTTGAACTATTGGTGTTATACAAATATTAGTACAATAGGTTTGAGGAATTTTTCCAAACATGAGTGAAGTAAGGAATGATGATAACCAAAATTTAGACTGAAGGGGATGATTACCTAGATGACATTGTTGAACTTCAAGAAGAGGTAACCTTGATAACTTCTAAACTTTATAACTTAATCAAAGATCAAAGGTGTTAAGATGTTAAACAATGGATATGATGTGATGGATGAAACCCTGCAAGAAGTAGAAGAAGGCAGAAGACATACTAGCATAGAGTTCAACTATCAATCCTTGAAAAACAAAGAAAAAATTTCTAAGACAAGATTTGTCCCAACTAGAATAAAGGAAGAAAGCAAGATGTATGATTAAATGTCACAACATTCTGTCAAATCACAGGAAGTCCAAACATATTCACTAATAGGGCATTATTGTGGCAGATATGGTCACACATAAAAGTATGTAATAGGCTTCATGTATATCACAAAAATATATATCTACCTAGTATAAATCCGGTTATGATAAAAACTAGAAATGAGTGGAAAGTTAAAGATGTTATCAATAATCTCATTGCTCATACTTATCTTAAAGTCTCATCTAGTGAAGATTGGTATTTTGATAGTGGGTGCTCTAGGCATATGACAGGTGTTGAGAACCTATTGGTAGATGTGAAACCTTATACAACTAGATATATTACCTTTAGATGTGGTGCCAATGGAGTGATTAAAGGGATTGTAATACTAGCTTATGAAAGATCTCTTAAACTTGATAGAGTTATTTTATTAAAAGGTCTGAGTGCCAATCTAATAAGTATTAGTCGTCTATATGATAAAGGTCTTTGACTTCACTTCATAGAATCTGAATGTGTGGTCACTAACAAGGAGAATAAAGTAATAATGAAAGGAGATAGATCTAAGGGTAATTGCTACTTGTGGGCACCTCAAGGAGTCAGTTACACTTATATATACATGTTGTCCAAGGAAGACGAAGTCAATCAGTGGCATAAAAAACTGGGTCATTTGCATATGAGAGGTATGAAGAATATTGTGTCTAGAGAAGAAATTAGAGGCATTACTAACTCAAAATTGAAGAAGGAGAAGTGTGTGAAGATTGTCAAATTGGAAAGCAAACCTAGATGTTACACTCAAAGCTTCAACATCTGACCACTTTAAAACCTTTGGATCTCCTCCATATGGATTTAATGGGACCTATTCAAGTTGAAAATCTTGGAGGAAAAAAGTATACTTAAGTTGTTGTTGATGACTTTTCTATATTCGCTTGGATAAATTTCACCAAAGAAAAATCACAAGTCTTTGATATATTCAAGGAATTGTGTCAAAAACTTCAAGGAGAAAAAGAAAGCAACATTGTTAGGATCAGAAGTGATCATGGTAGGTAATTTGAGAATAGCAAGTTTTGTGAATTTTGCACCTCTGAAGGTATTAGTCATGAATTCTCATCACCTATCACTCCTCAACAGAATGAGATCGTGGAAACAAAAAAGAGAACCATGCAAGAATCAATAAGATTTATGCTACATGCAAAAAATTGCCATATTATTTCAGGGTAGAAGCAATAAACATTGCTTGCTATATTTATAATAGAATTACTTTAAGGACCAGTACTTTAAATACTCTATATGAGCTATAGAAAGGAAGGAGGACTACATTCAAATGCTTAAATGTGTTTGCATTAAATGCTATATTTTGACTGGTCGTGAGCAACGCAAAAGGATGGATCTTAAGAGTGATGAAGGGGGATTTCTGGTCTACTCTATAAATAGCAGAGCCAATAGAGTGTTCAACATCAGGACTCAAGTCATGATGGAATCGATAAATCTTGTGATTGATGATTCAAGCACTAAGAGCAGACCTGATGTCGAAAACAATGTTGAAATATCATTCCAAATGAATGATGAGATAGAAGGCGTGGGTGAAAATTACAATAATAATAAGGAGATTAATGTTGAACCAGATGATAATCAAGTGAAAAGGGTCCATCAATCATAATATAGAAATATTATCCCAAGGAACTCATTATAGGAAATCCTAATCAAAGGGTCTACTAAATAAAGGGAAGTGGTTTCTAACTCTTGCTTTGTCTCTAAGATTGAACCCAAGAATATGAAGGAAGTCTTAATTGATGAATTATAGATTAATTCCATGCAATAAGAACTAAATCAGTTCAAGAGGAATGAAGTTTGAGATTTAGTTCCTAGGCCTGATGGGACAAATATCATTGGAACAAGATGGGTATACAAGAACAAAAATGATAAAAGTGGAGTTGTCACTAGAAATAAAGCAAGACTTGTGGCACAAGGCTACACTCAGATTGAAGGGCTAGATTTTGATGAAACCTTTTCTCCATAGCTAGGCTTGAATCAATCAGACTACTATTAGGAGTGACATGTTTGTTGAAGTTTAAAATGTTTCAAATGGATGTAAAAAGTGCACTTTTGAATGGGTACTTGCATAAAGAGGTTTATGTTGAACAACACAGGGGGTTTATTGATTCTACGTATCCAGATCATATGTTCAAGTTAAAGAAGAATCTTTGTGTACTGAAGAAAGCTCCTAGGGACCGGTATGAAAGTGTTATACCCCAAAATTTTCCCTCATGATTTTGAAGTCAATACACATCTCCTTTCTCAAGAATTCCTCATGGGTTGATCAGACAAACCCTCTCCTAAGCAATCAACCCACAACTAGGGTTTTGTTTCTCTCAAGTCAAAGTGGACTTCTATTGTCTCAAGTGAGCATCATGCGTCCTCATATGTCTCAAATTATCATCATCTCAAGTTTCAAGCTTCATAGCCAAAGTTTGCTCAGCCAATTGCTCAAATGGTTGAAAATCAGTTGTATTGGAAGAAAAGTCAATTGTGGTCAACATACAGTGAAACTTCATCATTTTTTGTCAACATCAAGATTTTGAAGCCACATTCATCATTTGATCAAGGGTTGATCATAATTCATCAAGAAAATTCAAAGAATGGTCAAAAGTCAAAAGTTTCTAAATTAGGGTTTCTTAAGGGAAAGTCAACAGAACTTTGACCAAGCATAACTTTCACATACCTCATCAAAAAATTTCCACCAAATCTCATTTTATAGGTAATTCAATTCTCTACAACTTTGTATCTCACAAGCTTTTCCCAAAAATGCTTCATTTGAGAGTTATGGGTCAATACATTATAGGTCTTTCTAAAAGTCAACAAAAAGTCATCTTTTTCCAAAGAAGTGTACATAAGCATGGAAGCGTCAATGAATATGAAACCAAAATTAGAATTTAGAGGACACCTTAAGCTTTCTAAAAAGTCCATGAATACTTCCAAATGACAAAAATTCTGCAAGTTATGGTTTGGGAAAATTTGGAAATTTTGAAGAAATGCATGAAGAAAATATTGATCAAACTTGAAATTTTTTCAAATGGGCCTATGTTTCTTTGGTTCAAACTTGTTTCTAATGTTATCAAAAGCTTCTAAATCCCATTCACGCGCCATGGCCTTATTTATTTTATATATTTCTGGATTAATTCATTTTAATTCAAATTTAATTAAAATAAAATATGGAATTAAATAAAATAAGTGCAGGGCTGTAAATCTAAGCTTTTTGTGGTCCAAGAAAATCATAGCAAGTTGGAAATTTCGAAAATATTTTATTGGCATGAGATTGGAGTGATTGAAGATCAAAAATAGAAAGATTTGGTGTTGATTTTCAATCAAATATTCTTGCATTCAAAGCTTGATTTTTGATCAAGATTGTTGACCTAAATCCATCTCCTATATATATACACAAGGATGCCAGATGCCAAGAACATGAAATCCTTCCTTCAAGAACCCTAACCATACCTCAAAAAACCGTGACATTCAAGCAACTTGCATACCTAATTTTCAATTGATTTAAGCCATTCCAAGGGTGCCAATTGATTCCTAGGTGCTCTCTGAATCATTCCAGATCCTCACAATCGATTGAAACATCCAGAATCACTCAATCACGATCACAGTTTGCTCAAACTTTTTTCAATTTCGATTTCATACTTTCATGCATATTTAATTGAATTTAACCATACATTTGGGTTTGTGATGAAGTTTCGATGCTTTTTGGATAGTTTGATTGAAGTTTAAGTCCAAGTTGAAGCTTTCACCATTGCTAGGGCTCATAGCTTCGATTTAGGGTTTTCAGAATAGACAAAATTGGACCAAACGAGTGGTACCATCCTTCTCATAAGGAGTTTTCCAATCGATCCATGGCTTCATAACCGATTTATATTGCGTATCTTTGATTTTGAAAACTTGCAGGTGCTGTAGTGATGGATGCGATCGTAGGTAAAGCCTTTACCCACGAATTGGCCATCGGTAAAAATCCTAGGAAATTCAAATTGGGGACGAAGACCCTTGGCGCGCGTTCTTTTTAAATTCTGAAAAATAATTGTTTTCATATTTAATTAATTCATTCCATTATTCAAACAGCCAACACACGTAGCACAGATGGCAAGGGAGGCGCACTGATGACCATAAGGTCCTGGGTTCGATCCCTAGGACTGTATATATATTTTTACACTATTTTTCTTTTCTATTTCACTAACCATTAATTTCTTTTTTCTAATTTAATTCCTTTTAAAATACAACAAAAAATCACAAAAATATTTTCTTTTTAGATTTAGGTTTCTAAAATCCTTATTTAATTTTTGACACTAAAAAATATTATTTTTTTCTTTTACTTTAATTAAATGTTTAATTAACCATAAAATTAAACTTTAATTTATTTTCATAAATAAAATCAATCCGAAAAAATACAATTTTTTTTCTTCTTTATAGTAATTAGGTTTTTTATTAATCTTAAACTTTTTACTAATTTCTAAAACATTTTTACTAACACAAAAATCTTTTTACTAACATTATTTCTTTTTATTTTGATTTAATCCTTCTCGTGATACTTTTTCCAACTATTGTAATTGTTTCCAGGTTGTAATAGCTAGGTTTAATTTCTTGAAATTTTCCCCCAATATTATGTATCTGCTCACAGGATGTAATGGCTTAAACTAGGGTTTATTTTCTACATTTACTTTCCGCACCTCCTATTACGTAACTGCCCCAAAGCCATGTAATAGCGTATGACCTTTAATTTTCCGCATTTTACTTTCCGCATTTTACGTAACTGCTTAGATGTATGACTAATAGGATAGTATGACAAGACTAATCAATCAATCTTAGAATAACCCTAATCAAGATAAAATATCTGAATTAAACTCACTTCTCACACTTGCACCCTCTAGGGTAATCTCTCTTATTTCCTTACGAATACAATGGTCATGTCCCTCGAACGTAGGGGTACCATTAGCAAAGTCCCTTAGTTAAATCATCACAAAGATCATAGTTCCTCGATGACCCTCAATGTTTCCTACGAATATATGATCTCGTCTCTTGGTTGTTGCCTACGAATAAGTGATGATCGTCCCTTCAAATTGCTAAGGTATCCTTACGATGTTGCCTTCAATGACCATATGATGACCCTACGCCCGTCCCTTCACATCCAATGGATAGAGTTACCTACCAACTAATGGTATGGATAGCGTTATCCTAAAGGAGAAGGAAAATAACAAGAACGGCCTTTTTGAGTAGGTAATAAGACTCTAAATTGCTTGCTCCAATCAAAAATACTTTTCACACCTCACACTCTTTTTCAAAATATTTTCAAATAAACACTTTGTATACGTTCATATGAGAATCATTACAAAGTTAAACTTTTTCGAAATATTTTCAAACACTTCGTATACATTCTTGAGGACCGATACAAGAATCATTACGAAGCCAAAGCAAAATACTTTTCAAATCACACACATACACAAAAGTGAGTTTTCAAAAAGTAAGCTAAAGCAATTAAGAGCCCTTGGATAACTATGGATGGAAATGGTGCTAATACCTTCCCTTTTCATAATTACCTCCCGTACTCAGAATTGATAAAAGGTATTTCTTGTTCTTTTCACCTTTCCTTTATTGGATAAAAGGAAAGTCGGTGGAGACTCTTGCTATCTACAACATTTGCGATAAAACGCAAAACAAATAAGTCATTTTTCCCACCGTGTAACAGAACTTGCGACTCTGCTGGGGAAACTACCCAAAGAGAGGTTACCTTAGGGCTATAGATCACTTTTAATCACTTTCTGTTTTCTTTGTATGCTTTAGTTTTAAGGGTTGCTTGGGTATTATATTTGTGGGGGATCTTACACCCGAATTTAGGTTTCCTTATGTAAGTAGCAATAGATCATCGCGACTGTCCAGCGTAGATCAAAACGGTTAAAATGATGGCTACGGTTAGTGTGACACTTTGGATGTCCTGATGTTCCTCATGTTCAGTTAAGGAAATATTTGGCGTATGCGTGGTGTCATTAAACACTAACTAAACTTTTATAACCCTAATTGCCCATCTTAGCCATTATAAGGTAGTGAGATGGTTGACTTTAGTGCAGACTGAGGTTGGTTGATACTCAATGCTACGCTCATTGAGATTCGACTTTCGGGATGTTTCGGTTGACCATTTGGTAGTCGTACTTAAATAAAGCCTGCGAGAAAGATCTGCCATATGATATTCCTAGAACCCGATTACTATTGTAGGACAAGTTGAATCAACTTAAACTACGGTAGGGTAGACACCTATACCTCATGCAAGCCTTAAACCTAGGGCTATTGTGTGAATTGCTTGTGCTTGCTATTTAAACATGACATTGTAACATCATAACATCATATCATCATAACATTTCTAACCATTTCAAGGACCTAGGGATTTACTTTTGCTTTGTGTTGTAGGGTTATGGCTTCTAGGAAGACTATCTGAATCAACTTTGTGGGCATATCTTCTCAACTCGAAGAGTTAGTCTCAGAAGTTCCCTATCACTCTTAGTTTATCAAGAGGCATCGTTATCTACTCGACTTGGTTACTTCCAGATTTGAAGAAGATATGATGAGCATCGTATTCTAGTTCTTTGATCTGAAGCATCATTGCTTTACTTTCCCATATTATCAGTTGGTACCTACAATAGAAGAGTTATTTAAGCTATTTGGGATACTTATCCTTGATCTGATACCACACATCGGTTCAGAAAAAGTTATGAGGTTTGAAGACATTGCAGCAACTCTAGGTCAAATATTGAAGCTTATTGGGAAAAAAGAAGTAGAGTTAAGGGTTTGCTTGCTAAATTTCTGATAAAGAAGGCTCGATAATTCTTGAAGGCCATGAGTTTCCATGATTTCGAAGATATTTTAGCTTCATTAATCTATGGTTTGGTACTATTTCCTAATCCAGATCAGTTCATAGACGTGAACACCATCAAGATATTTCTCACTCATAATCTTGTGCCTACCTTACTCGGAGATATTCTGCATTCTTTCCGCGCTCGTACTATGAAAAGACAAGGGACTCTAATGTGTTGCATACTGTTATTATCTAGGTGGTTTATTTTTCACCTTCCTCGATCAGTAATGAAGAATAAACAAGGTCTGAAATGGTCCAAAGGTTAATGTCACTCTCTCATTCAAATATTCGTTGATGTCTCTACTCTGAAAAAGACTTCACTTTCCTTGAGCGTTGTGGGGAATTCCCCAATGTGTCGCTTCTTGGTATAAGGGGAGGTATCACTTACAATCCTTCTCTAGCATTATGTCAGTTTGGTTATGCTCGAAGATATGGTCCTCATGACATGCTTATCCAAGGCATTGTGTTTGACTACGACAACGATCTCCAAGGTTACCATCGAAGATTTGTGCACGCTTGGGGCATGGTGAAGAAAACTGATACCAAGACCTTGAGGCATAAAAATTTCATTCCTTGGGAACCTTACCTCAAATGGTTGCGGGCTCACGCTCAAAATCTCATGATGCCATATACTGCCATTCTACCAATAATTATGGAACCTGTTATCGAAGGTGATGAATCTTATACCATTCTTCATCCAGATATGCCTACCGATTTCGAAGAATTGAAGAGATCCTGGATTCAATTCAAAGAAGAAAGGGATCCATTCGAAGCTCAGTGCTATGCAAGCGAGAAAAGAGTATTAGAGTTGACGAAACTACTTCACGAGGAACAGAGCATTAACACCTACGTCAACACAAAGAGGAAGCGTCCATGGGATGCCTAAAAACTAGGAGTTTACTTTATACTTGAACTTTCTTTTATATTTACTAATATACTAATGAAAATCTTGTTCTTGTTTGTTTACCAAATTTAAATTCCTAAGGTCCTTGAAAACATTGCATAACATGCATATTATAGCATATCATAGCATATCATCTCATAACAGGTACTCTGAAGATCGGTTTTCTTATCCTCTCGCTATTTATTTCAGCAGAAATGGATCTCGAACAAACTGTGAAAGATATCCAAGGTCAGAACGCTCAGTTCCAAGAGATGTTCACCAACTTGGTCCAAGTACAGAAAGATCTGAAATAGCTCATCACCAAGAAGAATCTTGAAGACAACAAGGATGACCAGTTGGAACAACTACAAGTTGAGATAGCATAGATGAGAACCCAGATGATTGGTCAGATGGCTCTTATCCAAAACTTAGCTCAGGGGAAAGAAGAGTTGAGAGTCTTCATCAACGAGCTTCTCAAGTTTGAAGACAACCAAATCGGACAAACTGCTAGAATTTGGGATCCAATCATTAACCAACCTCCAATGAGACATAAGATGACTTGTTCACAAGAGAGGGAAAGAGACAAGTTGACATTGATTTGCCAACAACGACAAAGTAATAGGTGTAAGCAGGATACACCGAGAAAACAATTTGCCAAAATCAACATGCCGATGTTACAAGCTTTGCAATATATGCTGAAGATGAAGTTTGTCACGTTGGAAGAACCTCATCCAAATCCCAAGACTTTGTCCCCTAGATACAATCCCAATGATAAATGTGCATTCCACTCCAATAGTCCTGGTCACGATGTTGAAAATTGTTGGTCTTTATGAGGGTTCTTCAAGGGGTTCTTGTTCGTATTTTGTACGTTCTTATGCATCTCTTGATGCATTTGAGTTGAGTGATTGTTCTTTACATATTGTCAAATTATTGTTCTCACTCTAAGCTTTTAAGAAGAGTTTGAATATTGTGCTTGAAGTGTAAACTTCAAGTTTAGTTTTGATTTCGAGTCACTGTGATTGTGAATGAATTATAGACTGCCATTGGGATTTGGACATGTCTTTTATCACTGCGGTGATTGGAAGTGAGGTGACAATTTATCATATCTATGAGGTACCTAGGTAGAAGTTGCACTAGGTAAGAATTAAGAGATAAGTTGTAAATTAAAATTGTTTGAGCTGAAAATTAATACTACTGATAATAGATTTCCTTGCTTGGTAGCCCCCCAGAGTATGTGAGTTGCATCTAATTGGATTAACAATCCCTTGTGTTCTTTTACCTTTAACACTTTTAAATTCTTCATGTTTATATTGGTAAAAGTTTCTATAATTCATCAGATGTTGTAACATATGACCTGGCATTTTGTTTCTGTGTTAAGACATCAGTCATAACATTCATATTGTGTGCTCTAGAATTTAAGGTAGAAGCCATGAAATCTAGAATGGATTCCATGTATACAGACCAAGATTGGACCTTGATAGAGCCTCATATAGGAGTTAATCATATATGATTCAAGTGGATATTCAAAAAGAAGACCGACATGGATGGTAATAAACATACCTATAATTCAGGACTGCTTGCTAAAGGCTATAAGAAAATTCATGGTGTAGAGTATGATGATACCTTTTCACCAGTTGTAATGCTCAAATCTGTTCAGATTTTACTTGTTATCGTTACATGTCGTGATTATGAAATATGGAAGATAGATGTTAGGACTGATTTCCTTAATGGGAATCTTCTCGAGGATGTGTACATGACATAACCTAAATAATTTGACATACCACATGAATCCTAAAATACATGCAAGTTACAGTGATCAATCTATGGATAAGTTGGAATCTTTATTTTGATGAAACAGCAAAACAATATGGATTCATAAAAAATGAAGATGAACCTTGTATCTATGAGAAGTTTAGTGAGAGCATGATCATATTCTTGATATTATAGTTATATTTCATACTACTCATTAAAAACAGTGTTCCTACCTTGCAGCAAGTGAAAACTTTGATAGGAGAATGTTTTTCTATGAAGAACCTGGGTGAAGCAGTCTATATGTTAGGAATCGGGATCTATAGAGATAGATCACAAATACTGCTTGACCTAAATCAATGTAAATACATAGACAAAGTGTTGAGATGCTTTAATATGCATGATTTCAAGAAAGGATTCATACATATGCAATATGGCTCGTGTCTATAAAAAACACAATCCCCTTCAACTAAGGAAGAAAGAGATCGCATTAATAATATTCCATATGCATTTTCAATAAGATATATCATGTGCAACAAGTAGGTATCAATCTGATCTTGGTGATGCTCATTGGGTTATTGTCAATTCTTACGTACTTGAGAAGGAATAAAGACTCATTCTTGATATATATGGAGATCATGAAAAGATCGTTGTAATTGGATACACTGATGGTAGTTGTCAAACATTTAAGGATGATTTTAGATCGCAATTTGGTTTTGTGTTTTGCTTAAATGGTGGCGTTATGAAATGGAAAAGTTCAAAACTTGATACAATTGTTGATTCTTCAACTAAGATCGACTATATTGTTGCCTCAAATGTAGAAAATGAATTTGTTTGGGTCAAGAAGTTAATCAGTGAACTTCGCATAGTCTCTAGGACTATGAATCCCACTGATCTCTATCATGATGATAGTGGTGCTATCGCACAATCTAAGGAGTCTAGATCTCACCAATGATCCATACACATACTTAGGCGATATCACCTCATACAAGAGATACTTGATGGATGAAATGTGAAGATATGTAGAGTACCAACACTCGACAATGTCGGTGACCCGATATCCAAGTCTCTTGTGCAACAAAAGCATTATGGTCATACTAGATATATCGGTATTAGATGTATGATTTATGGGCTCTATTGCTAGTGGGAGAATGTTGGGGTAAATCCTAGAGGCCAATAATTTTCTTTAAACTTTGTATTTTTATCTAATTATTTATTAATAATAAAAGGAATTTCTTTGTTATGTTTATTTTTCCAAAATAATAAGGTCCCTATAATAGCTAGTATGTTTAATGAAACATTAAGTGTGACTTAATCATCGGATTCCATTAAATATAAGGACATTATTCTTAATGTATTTGTAGTCATGCTTTATTGTGAAGTGGATTAACATTAAGCACCGAGACTTTTATACGGATAGACTCGTGATCACATCTCATAGATCATGAATAAAAAGTTATCAAGTCTTTGAATATGTATGAATATTAGGAGTATATTTATTTTGGATTGACCTGCTATGAGAATACTACATAGATTGTTATGCAAAGCGTAACATGTTATTCTCATAGTGATAGTGGGGTATATCACAATTCTACCTGAAACCATTATAGACCCTAGCTAGATGTGGAGCCGAAAACTTTTTTGTTGATCAAATATCATCTATAATTAGATGATCATAAAGACAATTATGGGTACTCCACAAATAATACTAAAGGACATGGATGATCTAAATGGAATTTGTCCATCCTACGTAACATGATAAATGTCCAAAAATTCAATATTAAACTAAATACATAATTTATTCTTTATGTTTAATATATATAGATATGAAGGTAAATTCTCAATATATAGCAAAGACATGAATCATTGAGAATCATTTCTCTATCCACTAAACTATTAGTATATTTTTTTGTGGCGGATAGAGAAATAGTCCTCTAAAATAAAAACTATGTACTACTCGCATAATCAGTCGAACAAGTTTTAAACATCCAAAATATAAGCCGTTGAAGTACTGAGGTAGTTAAAGAATTGATAACTATAGGACAAAAGTTTATTATCAACCAATACCTTAATTAACTTAAATCGGACAACATAAACAATTTTCAAGTAGTAGGGAACACTTGAAACGGCAGACTGCTTTGAACGTCAGCTAGGCATGCATGCTTACGAAAAGTTCGATAACAACTCGCAAAAATCAACTTCAGCTTACTCTTAATGATGATTAAGTCAAAGATAAGGCATTGTTTGGCAAGATGTATTTGAGGGAAAAGAATGGAAAGAGCTTATGTATGAATTAAACGCGATTCAACTATATTTGTCCTTTTCACCAAAAAGAAAATAACTAGTTTAGCTCAAAGGCATTACCTATATGTATGAAAACCCTAAGTAACCATTATTATTATGTACGCCACCGCCTGCTATATATAAATTTGACCAAATGTCAATTTCAATTCTATGACGTAATTCGTATGTTGTATGTTTGTAGCAAATCTCAACTTGTAGACTCTAACCTATTACGTTATCTAATCATGTTTCATTTTTTCTTTCTGTGGTTATAGTTGTGATTTAAATTTAATAGTCTCTCTATAGTGATAGAGATTAGGATTGCCCTATGTGAACCCATTTTTAGCATAGATATCATGTATGAATTGAATTTTGTTGTGTATTAATGAATGTTTGACCCAACTTGTGTTGTAGATATAATTTGTTTACACCAACTTTGAATTTACTATTTTAATATGTTCATCATAGGTGATATTTAGGGTGTGAATTTTTTCCCCATAATTTAATAATCTCCCTATAGAGATAGGATTGGGCTATGTGAACCCCATCTGCATTCATTATTTAAATACGCAGACATTGAATGAATGTACGATTATTCCTATCTTCGCCTTTTAATCCACTTGTGTTTAGGATATACCTATGTTTTTAGTAAGGGTGTTCGCGGTGCGATTTGAGTAATTTTGATGTTAAAAATCATCCGAACTGCAAAAAAAAAAATATGTGCGGTTTGATTAGGTTTAGTTGGTTTTTTAGAGAAAAAAAATCGAACCAAATCAAACTAAACCAATGCGGTTTGATTTGATTCGGCTGGTTCGGTTTTTTATAAATATTTTATTGAGTCATACATACACATATAGATGACAACATAGCTTCTTATTTACTCATTCATACACTACCAAATAACAACAAGACTTATCATATTTGGACAACAACTTTCCATTTAATATGTATAAATTATATTAGACAAACGTGGAATAATAAATATAAAATCATATATAAAATCATATCAAAAATATTACAATGAAATGAAGAAGAAAAAAAAGAGAAGAGACGAGATATCAATGAAGATGAAAAACAAAGAACATATGAGAGATTATACAAGAAGATGTGCGATAAAAAAGAAATTAACGAGAGAACATTTGCATAAAAATGAAAAGGTGGAAAAGAAAGAATATAAGAAAGTAGAGATTAGAGAAGAAGATGTAAGATGTAAGTGGCAAACATGACACAATAATGCTATGAGAGATTTGAGAAAATTGAAACTGAAATCATAAGTGTAAGAATGAGAACATTAATTTAAGTGGTAATATAATGCAGTTTGGTTCGGTTTGCAAAATACAAACTGCAAACCGAACCGAAACATGCGGTTTTGTCAAAAGATGACCCAAATAAATCCGAACCAAATGCGATTTTGTGCGGTTTCAGTTTGATTTGATTTGGTTTGCGATTTTCTACTGGGTTGATTTGATTTTGAACACCCCTAATTTTTGGCATAGATATTATATTTCTAATGCACATTAAATATTATTAGAGAATTATATCTTCCGGACACATTTATATTTATAAGTAATAATTTTAAAAAATTATTAAATAAATAATATATTTAATCGTTATTTTATATGAGATATATTAATTTTTTAATAAATTTAAAATAAAAATTATTATTTATAAAAATGTTCGAATAGTATACGCCAAAATATAAATATTTTTAAATTTTAAAAAAACATTTTTAGATGCACTCTAAAATATATTAATTATTTGTTTTTCGAGTGAATCTTTATTTTTATGATTAAATGTATTCTAAAAGTGTATTTCAGAAAATACTTGAAAAATACATTTCTGCAACCACTTGAAAAGTGTTTATAAAGATAAACAGTAAAGTGATATTATACTTCCAACAATGACAAATCTTTATCCTAAGTTTTTAGGACTGGTTTCTTTAACTTCATAACCAGCTAATATTTGAAATCTTTTTGTGTCTATTACAGAGTCGTCTCAAATTTTTGGAGGTTCTGTGTAGGCTAATCACAAATTAGTAAGGACAAAATAAATAGAGGCCCTATATAATCACGATTTAACGTGACAAATATTTTATGAGACTCCATTTAAATATAAGTTAACCTTAAAAATTTTGAGGCTATGTGATGTAGGTCACCTTGCACATTTTCAAAGACGGCCCTGAACTCTATTAATAACCAAATCTCATTGTAGCTTACTAGCAGGGCCGGTCCAAAGGTAAGAAGATTTGTACGTCTTGAATCTCAAAAAAATATTATTTATTTAAATATATTTAAGCTTCAAAAATTTAAAATTCAATATTGTTTTTAGAAAAATAAAGTTTATGTATAAATGTCTCCTTATTCCAGTTATTTTGAAAGTCTTAGATTCATATTTAGTAGGATTACAAAATAAAACCTTTCGCCTTTTTATCTTAGATGTCACGTTACATTGGGTCGGTCCTGCTGACTAGCGTATTTTTAATCCACCAAATCGGAAAAAAATTCCTACTACCCCCACTTATACTTGTTACCCCCAAAATATAGTGTTTTTACCAAAATATCAGATATTAAGTGATTTTTGGTATATACTGGAAATTGCATAGAGAATACCAAAAATTTTGTGAGATTTATCATTTTTACCGTGTCACATATTTCGTATCGAAAATTTCAAATTTTTGGTATCGGATATTTTGAATTTTTGGAATGCATAATCAGTTAAAATCCTTACCGAAAATTTTAAATATCCGGTGTGTATAACATATACCAAAAAATTCAAAAATACGGTACCGAAAAAATACTGGATATTTCAAATTTCTGGTATCGCTTCAGTACAAAAAAAAAACCTGAAATTTAAAATTTCCGGTATTTTTTTATGTATCGGAAATTTCAAATTTTCGGTAATATTGAAACTTAATTTTTATTGTTTTTTAAACGTATAAACTTATATTTGAATAAAATATAGCAAAAATATGGAATTTATTGTATTGTTTTTATACCGGAAATTAAGAATATTTCCGGTTTATGTAATCATTTTTTTAATATTTACCGGATTTTTAAATTTTCGGTAAATTGCACCGTAATTTTGAAAGTATCTGGTAAATAGATACCCTAAATTTGTAAATTACAAAAAAATTTCTATATGTGCCAAATATCAGTACTGAATATTTGCTCTGAAGTACGAGAAATTTAGTTTTTTGACAATTTTTTCAACAGTTAATTTTTTTTTTAAAAAAATTAAAAATTTGAGTGAATAGAATAAAAGATATTTTAGAAATATAAAAAATTGGGGGTGCGAGGAATAAAAATAGGGTGGCAAGAAAAAAGCTCCACCAAATCTATATGCAAAGTCTGATATTTTACTTGTTCTCTAAAGATAAACTGTAAATTGGAGGTAAAGGTAAAGTATGAAATATTTCAAAAATATACTTTTGGGTTTCAAAAATATTTTTTTTAAATATTTTTATATAAAATTAAGATGGATTTATTAATATATTTTATAATACATCAAAAATATATTTCAAATTTTAAAAGAATTTTTTATAAATTATTTTTTCAACCTATAAAATATAGATTTAAATACACTTTTAGTCCCTCTATATTCATTTTCTTAACATTCTAGTCCCCCTATAAAATAAATTAGGTTTAATTGCAGTTTTGGTCCCCCTATTATGCATTTTTTTCATTTTTGATCCCCATAGTTTAAAATCCGGAATTTTGGTCCCTAAATTATAGTTTTTTGAGGATTTTAGTCCCTTTGCAAATCTAAGACCAATTTTTGATGACATGGCGCATAACCTAATGACCTGTCACATGCCAACTCATATTTTACTTATTTTAATTTTTTTTTATTAATTTCGTATTTAATTTATATATTATATTTTATTATATATTTCAGAAAAATTACAATAAATAATTTGTATAATTACATATGTTTCAAGGCAACTGAGTGATTCTTCATCTTCTTCAACTTCTACAGTGGAAGGTGATGTGAATGTGCTCACCAATTTAGGTTATAATTAACTTTCCCAAAACTGCAATTAAGCCTTCTTTCCCAAATCGATTTCTCTGCTCACTACACCGTTCACCAGCATCTTCTACCCTTCGTCTCGCTGCTCACCACACCGTTCACCATCGTCTTCTACCCTCCGTCTCGCTGCTCACCACACCGTTCACCGTCGTTTTTCTTCCATCTCTGGAATTTGATTTCGATTATCAAAAGTTGTTTACAATGTCAAACTCAACATATGTTTCAAACGGAAAAGGGAAAAGGGAAAAGGGCAGCTGAGAGAGCTATTCCGAAAGGTGGCAACAAAAAGGCGAAAGGAAAAAAGAAAGCGACTGGTGTTGCACAAACTGTTATCGAAGGAGGGTCGCAAGCACCGCAAGCAACCCAAGACTAGTTATTAGTTTAAATTTTGTTATGTTTTTTGAACCATGTTACTGCTATGTAAAAACAATGGCACATATAGTTTTTGGAAACAAGGTTCTGCTGTTAGTTTTAGGAAACAAAGTTATGCTCTGTTAGTTTTTTGTACCAGGTTGTTATATTTAGTTTTTGAACAAGGTTCTGCTCTTACTTTTACTTTTAAACCAATGGGAAAGATGAACAAAGACCTAATAAAGTATGTGAGTTATGAAGACTGGAAAAGGATTAATGATTATAAAATGTATCAGTAATTCCATCGATGAAATATAGGCAATATGGTGCCTTCTATAATGTAACAGGTTTTTATCTTGATTCTATATGCTTGATCACAGTATGGTTGATCACAGTTTGACAGTATTTCATTTCAAACTTATAATTTTGATTGAGTAGCTTTATGATGGCCGGAACCAGAAATATTTCGGCAAATAGTCCTAGATTTTATTCGAGCCAGTTCAGTTTCACATTGGCATTGTGTGCATACTACTAAGAAGTTTTTCACTGTCATATACACTTTCATTCCCTGTGATATAAAGTATTTCACTGTTATACTAATTTTATGTTATAAAATTTAAGAAGTTGACTTTATATTGCTATCAAATTTAATAGCCTTTGAAAATCTCGTATTAAACTATTAGGAAAAAAACAATATTTAAGACTAAAAAAAGATTACTGCTATATAATACAAGATTGTTATTTCACCAAATAGTATCAACACTTTTTATGGTGAAAAATTGGTTTTGTCAGTTTTTACACCAGTGGAAGTTGTATTGAAAAACTGGTTTTTTGGTTTTTGACACTTTTTACACTTATCTTCCACCAGTGGAAGTTGTATTGAAAAACTAGTTTTTTGGTTTTTGACACTTTTTACACTATACTTCCACCAGTGGAAGTTGTATTGAAAAACTGGTTTTTTGGTTTTTGACACTTTTTACACTATACTTCCACCAGTGGAAGTTGTATTGAAAAATTGGTTTTTTGGTTTTTGACACTTTTTACACTATACTTCCACCGGTGGAGGTTGTATTAAAAAACTGGTTTTTTGGTTTTTGACACTTTTTACACTATATTTCTACCAGTGGAAGTTGTATTAAAAAACTGGTTTTTTAGTTTTTGACACTTTTTACACTATACTTCCACCAGTGGAAGTTGTATTGAAAAACTGGTTTTTTGGTTTTTGACACTTTTTACACTATACTTCCACCAGTGGAAGTTGTAAATGGCACAGACTCACAGCAAATAAATGGTTATAAATCTGACGGGCACGACCACAACTCACTCTTTCCTAATGATTGTTAAGGCGACTTCTTTCCTGATCAGTTTGAGAACCTTGCAAACTTTAGGGCCCATTACCAGGGTACAGGACCTGAGAGTTGGGAACAGACCAGTGCAAAATTAATACAACAGGTTAGGTTATGCAGTGAAGCAGGTTAGGTTATGCAGGTTAAATTAAACAAGTTATGTTCTGTTAGGTTGCTGTCAAATTAAACAGGTCATGTCAAGCAGTGAAGCAGGTTAGGTTATGTCAAACTTGTAACATATTCCACATATCAATTAATGAATAATTGTAACAAAAGCGGGTTAGGTTATGTCAAACTTGTAACATATTCCATGTCGGTTAACAACAATTAATGAAAAAACAAACTTATACATATTCCACATATCAAACTTATACATGTGTTGTAACAAAGACAAACACAACTAATGAATAACAACAATGACAAAATCAAAACATATCCAGAACTTAATTTTCATCTTCAACATTTCTTCATTTTTCTTTGTGTCCCTAATTAGATCCATAAGCTCTTCATTCTTGTCTTTCAAAGATCGAACCATTTCTTTTGCACGACAACTCATTTCTTCATCAACCCATTGAAAATAGTTACATCCATTTTTCCTCATTCCCTTAAAATTACAACATCCATGAAATCTTCTTCCAGGATTCTCATGTGTCCATGAAGTCATCAATGGGGATTCAAGATCACAGATCTAATCCTCTTTTCTAAGACTGAATTGTTAGTTGAGGTAACTGAGAAATTAGAGTCAGTCATTAGTGAAGAAGAAGAATGGAGGTTGATGGGCTGCAAAGGGAAGAGGAATACTGCGCTTCAGTATACTGCAAAGGGAAGAAGACAATGGAGGATGGGCTGCAAATGGAAGAAGAGAGTGGCTTAGGTTTTCACGTTAAGAATCCCAATTAGTTAAGTTTTTATATTAAAATAAATATTTATTTTAATATAATAATTATTTATAAAATATAATATATAAATTAAATACGAAATTAATAAAAAAAATTAAAATAAGTAAAATATGAGTTGGCATGTGATAGGTCATTAGGTTATGCGTCATGTCATCAAAAATTGGTCTTAGATTTGCAAAGGGACTATAATCCTCAAAAAACTATAATTTAGGGACCAAAATTCTGGATTTTAAACTATGGGAACCAAAAATGAAAAAAATGCATAATAGAGGGACCAAAACTCCAATTAAGCCAATAAATTAACTATTAGGTTCTCCAATATCATATTTCATGTTTTTTTAGATCCTCCATAACAAAATAGTCTAATTTGCATAAGTGACATTGAAATTATGAGATGACATTTTTTAATTATAAAGAACTCATAGACCCAAAATATATATTTTAGAATTAAAATTTATAATATATAATTTTAAATAAGTATTTCCATACAAAAATAATTAAAAATGTTTAATTATTATAAATAAAATTTTAAAAAATTAATAATAAATTTTTAAATATTTTTAATGACATGACATCAATTAAAAAATATCACTTCATAATTTCAATATCACTTATGCAAATTAGACTATTTTGTCATGGGAGACCACCAAATAAAAAAAATATATGATATTAAAAAATCTAATAGTTGATATTTTTTTATAAAAAAAACTAAAATGTCAACAAAATTAATATAGAGGACCAAAAATAAATTTAAACCTAAAATGTGTTAAGAGCTTCATGTATTAGTGTGTGTTTGACCAACCCAAATTGATTTTAACTTCTCTTATTTCATGAAAAAGGCTAAGAAATAAAAAGATTTAAACTAAAATAAAGTTTATTTTAGAAGAACAAATCATTTACAAAAAAGTGTTTCGAATTGAGAATAAAATAATTTATTTTAAATACATTTATACTTAAAATAATTTATATTTAAATACATTCATATAAATTTGATATTTATAAATCAATAATTCAAAACATTTATCATATTTATATTGAAAATTCGTAAAAACTACATTTAGAACCATATAAAAACCACATTTAAACTTAAAAGGTACAAGTCTTATCTTCAAATTGTAACCAATTTACACTTCAATCATAATTTTTTATATGATTCAAATGTGAAAGTTCTAATCAGAATGAGTTCAGCATAAACCAATCTACAAAGACTACAAGAGCAAATAGGCATGAATTGAGAAAACAGCAAAGGCAAAAAAACAGTATAAGGAAATTCAACCTTGCTAAGCAATTAAATACCATTCAATAATACAAGATAGAAATACTCAAAATCTTATAAAAAAACAAAATTTTAGAAAAGAGGAAAACTCCTGTCTCAGCTATTACAGCAACCAAAAGATCAATCCCAAATTCAAATACACCAAATTTAAAAACCTTATAAATGACCAAACCCTTTAGAAGACACGGTAAGATTTGCCCATAGAGCTCTTCAGATACAAGCACCTAACCTGTAACCGACAATAAATTAGGTGTTATAAAGCAGGTCATAGAACCAAAAACAATTCATACCAGCATAACTGAAGAATATATAGTGAATGTTGAAAACAATATTGTGAGCCTATTTTGTTGGCCATCTTCTGTCAAAAGACTATAACTTAATTACTTTATAATTACAAAATCAAATAGAAATGCCTATTACTGAGTAACAAAGAAATGATGAGAGGAATACTTACATTTTGCCAGTTCTTCTTCAACAAGGAGACGAGAAAGTTGACGCTAAGTTGTACATTTTGGAAGATCTGTTTTTCATCCATACTGACATTACCAACAGCTACTCCCATGCAAAGCACTTTCTTGAGCTGGAATTTGACCATAGCCTTAGTCTCATTAACCTTGGCTTCAAGAGATTCTTGGTGGGAAACAAGTGTAGGAAACTTTCCTGCAAAGCCATATATCAAAATTAGCCTAGGTAACAATTGAAGTACAAAAGACACATGTCATTGCAGTTTTTAGAAATACACCTATTAACTAAATTAAAAAGAACCATAACGTAGATTATGAACCGAATACTGTAAGTAATTTAAAAATATTCTATCATATAGTCCTCAACAGGCGAAAAGCTAAACAAAAATAAGTTACAAATATTAAAAAAAATGACGGCAATATAAAACAGATAACAATTAAAGTGTATTGAATCACAATTTTCTTGCAATGTACAACAGATGCTAAGAATTCAAAACACCCGAATAATAAATGACTTGCCTGCCTTGTTGAGACCAGGACCCAACAACCTAGGAATCTGTTTGATAACAGCTTCTGAAGCTAAAAAAGCATGGTGCTTCTTTGCCAATTTCTTCACCAGTTTCTTGTTTTTGTTAAGCTTCTTCAAAGCTTCAACATCCATGGAGTCCAGTCCAATTTTCTCAGCCTTCACAATGTGCAAATTAGAGTATAAAACATTATAGCACGAGACATAACAACAAACAAATAAAAAAAACAATACAAGCACAATAATGCAAAATCACAAACATCAAAACTTCAGATTAGAGTATTAGACATTAAAGCACAAGACATAACAAACAAACAACAAGTATTCAAAGCACAATGAATGTCATTACACTAACAGTAAAATCAGTTAAGGCAAAATCAGTTTTATTTGACAAAAAAAATAGTCTTCACAAGAAAATGAGGAAATGAATTAACACATTAGAAACTCTAATTACATGACATCACAAAATATTTAACCTAATAATTGATTGAACAGAAGAATTATAGTTAAAAAGCATAAAATGTTACCTCCTCAACATGCTGGGCATCTCCAAGCATGCAAATTCTCATCTTAGGTCTGGGGATGTGAGGCAACTTGACGGAGCCACTGAAACGCTTGTCCTTTTGAGGATCGTAGTTCTTAAGGCCGATCTGGAGTTCAATAGTCTCAACAAATTTACGGTTTTTCTCCTTGGAATCAGCCATGATTCCGGTAATGGCCTCTCTGACAGCCTCGCTTGAAAGCTTACTGCAAAATCAACAACAAAATATTCAACCCATTGTTGAAAAAAATGCTGAAAATGACAAGATACGGAGAAAAGTAGAGAGAAACAAATACCTCATCTTCGATAGCTGCAAAGAGATGAAGCGGCGCAGGAAGGAGAGGAAATTAGGTTTTTCTCATTTGATTTGTTTTTAATAGGGTTTTGGAATTGGGTACTTAGTAATGGGCCGATCCATAACTAATAAACACACAAAAATTATTTATTTCATACCCCCATATACCCTCCTTACTCTCTAAAATATCATTTATTTTCTTCTAAAATTAACTTTCTGTCTTTTCTTCTAAAATTCATATACCCCTTTTTATAAATAAATAAATAAGTAAAATAAGTGTAAGTTCATTTAAATTTATCTAAAATTGAAAATTTTAAAATAATTAATTTAAACTTTCAAATTTAAAGTTCTAAAAACAAAAAAAAAATGAATATTCAAACCGAAAATTTTAAACAACATCCGGGTAGTTATTTATACAGTCTTGAATAATTGTAAGAATCAATTTGAATATTCAAATATCTTAAGTTTTGGGCGAAAGCTTAATAAGAGAAAGTCTACCTCTTACTTAGATTTGGACCGTTCTAGCTATCTTCATATATAAATAAACACACATCAGCGAAAATATATGATTTAAATTAGTATTTTAAAACTCGGACCGCTGATTAATTTGATTAATACATTGGACCATTGGATCACTGATCGAACCAACAGGTCACTAATTAACTCGCATGGTTGTTAACACCCGACTCATATAAAAAACTTATATATAATATATATATATATATATATTAGTTCCATAAATAATAAGAGGAGCACTAATGGCCAAGTGATTCGTTGTGAGGAGCTATATTTTATACTTCTAGTCCCACGATCGATTTTTGACTTGAGAAAACAAAAAATATTTTTAAATAATGAGATTGATGGCTGGTTTGGTTCATAGTGGTTGGACCGGTTCATAGGTTTGATCGAAAACTGATCTGTCATGTCTAGGAGTGTTCGCGGTTCGGTTTAAATCGATTTTAAGACAAAAACTCATCTGATCCAAAGATAAATTTATTTGTGGTTCAGTTCGATTTTGGATTATATATTAAAAAAAATCCAATTCGATCCTATCCAATTTTATGCGATTTATTTTGAATCGGTTTTCGGATATCTAAATTACACATTATATTTTTATTAATATTATAAAACAATTAATAAATCATAGATTTGATATAATATATAACATATAGTATATTAAAAGTTAATATTACAGAATGAAAGTGATTGATTTAGGTTTAAATAATAAAAATAAATAGATTATACCAAACTAATAAATATTATTAAAAACATTATTATCATCTAATAATAAATTCACGTAACATATCATTCTAGTAAAAAATAAGTAAGTATAAAAATATATTTATGCGGTTCGGTTTGGTTTGGATCGGTTTTGAAAAATTAATCCGAAATTCGATCCAAACAGATCAGTTTTTATAAAATGACATCCAAACACATTCAATAAATTTTGTTTTTTTTTGCAATTTTCGCTTATTTAGATCGGTTTTCGATTTTTTATTTTGATTGATTTGGTTTATTGCCTTAATCAACCTAGTTAAGCCAACGGTTCCCCGTCAGATCAGTTCAACCGACCGGTCCGGTCCAAATATTAAAACTCTTATTTAAATTCATTCCCACTCTCACGCCATTTTTCATTCCCTCACTAACTTAGTCATTAGAACATTGGAGTTTTAACCTTATAGATAAGCTCAATATTTGTTGTACCAAAAACTTACTCCATTGTGTTAAGGCTTTATTCCATCATTCACTGAATAATTTTGGTTCCATAACAGAACTATGGTGTCGTATGTGAGAATTGATTTCTTATTCCTGTGAATTTCCACCATCAAAGCCAACTTTCGCGTTAAGATGAAGAAAATAACTCATTATCTAGCTTCCCTGGAAGTTTCTTTCCCTTCTGATGTTAGATCATCCTCGATCCTTACCATTAATTTGGTCGCCCATATGCTACCTTGTGAGAAAGAGCCCTCGTCGCAAAGAAATATACTAATCGAGAAGCGGCGAAAAGATGGGCCAAATTTTGGGTTTCAAGACCACAAGAAGTGGACGAAACTCCTAACACAATGATTTCGCTGAATGTAGCTGCCATCTTAGTCAATCAATCAGTTGTGGGGATATGAAGATTTGATTCACTACAGATTTGTTTCAAGCAAGAAATATCACAAGATTTGGTTCTTAATATTGGATTTCAAAACATTAATGGGAACATTATTTTCCGCACCAGAAGATTTGATTTGATATGATTTGTTTTGCAGATTATTTGATTTGACCAGATTTAATATCCAAGCCCAGTCACTTTTATGGTTATAAAAATAAAGACTCTAAACCATAAGAATTTATGAAGCTGAATGAGAGATAATATACTTTAGGGTTTCGTTTTTTGTGAGTCATTCTTGCATTATGTTGATGCTTGAATTGGACTGAGTTTTGAGTTGTTATTTGTAAATCAATCATAAGCTTTTAAGTAAGAGGAGATTATGTTTAATTGGAAGTGTGTATTTTGCACCAAACTAGATTAACAACTGAATTGTATTATTTACTTTCTGCATCGTCCTTTAAATTGTTCATTGCTATTTATGTTGTTACAATGTCTTAACATTACGCTTAATATTGTGTTTGTCATTCTAGAGTTGTGACATCGTATACATCTGTCTTGTTGTGCTAGAATTTCATAAATGTTATATGTTTAGTGAGCATTAGAGAAATAGGCAATATTCCACATGATTTATAATAAACTCAATTTATATATCACAACGGTTGTTTAGAACATCCATTGTTAAATGGTTTTATTTAAACCATGTCACAACGGTTGTTTGAAGTAACTATTGTGATAAGTAGCGCGATACTTGACTTATAATCATGATCTTGCAATCGTGGTGGAAAACATCATACATACAACCACCACTTACCTCACAACGGTTGGTCAGTCGTTGGGTGGGTTTCAAATATTTTGTCTAGCCCTAGTTAAACCGATGTATATTTTTGAATGATTATTTTACAGACATGTGTAGAACGTTATAAAAAATTCCTACAAAAAAAAAACTCAAAATTTGATTTTTAAATCGAGATTTTCATTGGTTTTATCAATATCTTTAGAAATTTAAAAAAATTATATTTATTCTTCTCGTTTTAAAAAATTCTAAAATTTAGTAAATAAATATTTTATAGTATTCTAAACACGTAAGAAAAAAATATTTAAATAATTAAAAATTTAAAGGTAATTAAACCGTTTTAAATTTTTTTAAAAATAACAGAGACTAAAACTGTAGGAATAAAAAGTTTGCGAGAACCATTATTTAAAGGAAAATTTTAGAGGGATCAAAATTGCAGAGTCGCATATTTATAAGAACTAAAAATGTATTTAACACTTATTATTATTATTATTATTATTATTATTATTATTATTATTATTATTATTATTATTATTATTATTATTATTATTATTATTATTATTATTATTATTATTATTATTATTATTATTATTATTATTATTATAGCTTCTTTCTTTAAAGTTGCTAAAAATACAAAAGCTTGATCAAAGAAAAGTAGAAATATAAGCCACATTTTTTTATCAAATGCTAAATCTTTTATGATAATTATTCATGTAAACAAAAGAATCAACTATTTTCTATAAAACCAAAAGCAACAAAAAAACACATATCAACTATGCTTTTGTCACTCTCAACATTCACCTGAGATGTCTTACAAATTCCAGTGTTCGAAGTACCCATTCTGAATGCTTCTATTTCTAAACCAAAAACAATATTAAACACTTAATTTCACAACAAAAATGAATCAAAATTCAAAATTGAACCTCCTACGTACACAAGAACCTTGTGCAATGCTTTGATGATATACATATTAACAGTAAAAGCAAAAACTCAATTTCATAATATTTTCATCCCAAAAGAAAAAACAAAACAATGTTTGAATGTAACATGCCAAGCAGGCAGTGAGCATAAAAATATCTCATCTACGCAAAACTTGTTACAAACAAGTTTAACAAAAAAATTTGCCAAAAATCCACCAAGATTATTGATACGAATTTATCATTTAAACGTCTAATGAACCGCTAAAATGTATATGCACGATATTAAGTAATTTAATATCAAATTCTTAAGAAGATAGAGAAAATAAAATTCTGACGCTATAAAATAAATGTCAAGATTGATGTCCCAACATCAAATACAATGTCAAGACAAATATTATAACATCATCTGATTACAAAATAATTTTACCAAAACATAAGATTATGCATAATTAAATTGCAGAAGGTAAAATAACAGTTAATTATTAATCCAATTCGGTGCAACGTCACATATTATGAGATTACTAAGTCAGGAATGAAATTCACTATAATAATATTAGTTCAAAGCCTAAACAATTCTAGTTTACAACTTATTATCTAATCATTACCCTGTATAATTTCTACTTAGGAACCTCCTAGATATGAAAACCTCATCTCACTTCCCACAATCACCTCAATGATAAAACCAGTCACAAACTAGTAACAATTTCAAAAAAAAAAAACCAAATAGAAGATTACACTTCAAATACAATTCTCAACTCTTTCTTAAAAGTTCATGAGTGAGAAAAATACTTAGTTTTGCTTAAAAGCGGTTAACTAAGAATAATCAGTCCACCTCAATGTTTCATAAGATACATGAGTGACATACAAATAAAACATAAAAACTCTAAAAGACTCTCAAAACTCAAAATCCTTATTATGCACCCACGATTTCTTGTTGTGAAATGCTTTCTATTTTAGGTTTAACAAGTCCTTATTTATAGACTCTTGGAGAAGGGGCTTGGACTCTTCCATCAAATCTAATATTCTAATTTTAAATCAGTTGCAAGATCTTCAACAAAAATAGGAACAAATCTTAAAAGTTTACTAAAAAAATCTCAAAGATCATTTTTTATGAAACCAAAACAAATATGCATTGTTCCTAAAATATTCTTGATTAGTTGTGCTTGTATGAGAACTAAAATCATCTGAAATCTCATATTTTTCAATAAAATCTTCAAGGAAAAATAACAGCAACACCTGTTGTATAGTAGGCCAAGATGTCAAGACACCTGGCTCAATATCTATCTGATATACATGACACCAGAACCTGTCATGATAGTTGGTCAAGATTTCACGACTTCTTGCTCAACATTATATAAGAACCTTGTTTTAGCAAAATTATTGTAAATCCTAAGACTATGGATCTAACAGAAAAGATTGTTCAGTTGAATAATACATGTTATGCCAATGAACGACATCCTTATGAACAAAGAGTCTCAAGGAGGAGAAATGAAATATTGAAAGCGAAAAGATAAACGAAGTAAATCTTACCGAAATTAAGTCAAACATAAAAGCCTTAAAAACCCTGTTAGATCAAAGATCTCCTTTCAACCCCCGATTCAACACCAAACTCCATTTTCTTCTTTCCAACATCACCACCCAAATGTTCGTCATCGATTAACAACGAAGATGGTAAACAACAAAAAAAAACCAGATTAAAAACATATCAAAGTGACGGAAGAAAATTTACCTGAATTTCCGGCGGAGAAGCTTTTAAGATCACCAACAATCACGAATGGTGTTTGGAGAAAGGAAGACAAAGTTCGTGATTAACGCGACTATTTTGGCTTTTTGCTTGTATTTATAAATTCCCCCTTTTTAAAAAAAAATAAATCACATACAGGAATTACGGATGGTGGTTAGGTTGCTTTTCCAATGGATTCAAATGAATTTACATCTATCCGAGTAACTTTTGAATTGTCTTATAGAGACTATTTGGTGAGTATTTGAAACATGAGAAGCTGTGCAATTTAATCAAAGAAGGTAAAAAAAATGGTTAAATTGAATTAAAAAGTAAAAAGTCTGTATGTTGTGAATCTTGTTGTTAATTACGACAAAATTCAATATTAATTTGTGGGGCAAAGAATAGTAACAACCAAAATAAATGGTTTGCAACAATAATAATTATTACACAGAAAATATAACAGAATAAGGTGAGAAAAAGACGAAGTTTTGTTTACCCAGTTCGATCAAACGATCTACTATGGGGGAGAGAGCAACTCTCCAATTTACTATACTCAGAAAGTTATTACAAGAGATTACAGATGAGTTACAAGAAAATAGCCTTCACCTTCATGTTCCCAAGAACAACCCTGAAGGTGCCCAATAATTACCGTATATTTCACCCAAGTGTTTCCCAACCCCTTCAACCTTCAATATATGAATAACTCAAATCCAACGTGTAAACAAGTGTTTCCCAATTTCCCAATAACCTTTGGTAACCCCAAAGGTTTCCAAAACATTTGCCTTCTAAGGTTTCCCTTGAGAATAGCCGAAACCATATACAATACCTTCAAACTCTTATTCTCCCTTTTGGTGTAAGCTCTAAGATTGTCAGACTGTAACAACAAAAGAGATACATATTTATAATAGCCAAAATCCACTAAATCCATAACAAATCCAAAATCATTTCTCTCAAATAATATAAATATCTTATAATATCTCTTAGACTATTATAAATATATATCTTATAATATCTCTTAGATTATTATAAATATATATCTTATAATATCTTTTAGTATATATATATATATATATATATATATATATATATATATATATATATATATTATAATATATTGTTATATTAATTTATATGATCTCCAAATTAATATAGAATATTCTAACATTAATGAATGGATCAATGAACCGAACCGACCAAATCTGATATTTTCCGGCATCCTGATTTTTGACAATCTCGAAATATGTTTTATTTCTCTTCATCAACATAGGTTTTAAGACATATTTCCAATAATCTACACCTTGACTTTAAACCGTGTTGATATCAATTTAACCATTAACAAGATTACTGCTCTCTACCAGGTTGAAACTCTAATCAATAATGTAACACCCTGTTTTAATTAATATTATATTATATTAATATTTTTGAATTACCGATTGATATTTATTTTGCGACGAGAATGTTTGTGTTAATCAATATATCTGATAATATATTTGGCGATGTTTTGTTAAATCCGATATTTAATTCCCCAGAATTATTTGAATGAATTGAATTAATAATATTAGTAAGTTAGGGGTGTGGGGAGCAATTGTTGAGGATTGAGTTTTCACCCTTGGTTTACTAGTAGAAATACCTTTATAAACCATTTCTCCTCATTTTCCTTCCATTCAAAATACCAAAACCAAACATAGAACTTGGAGGCTAGTAAGAATTATAAAACCATTTTCTTTCCCTTTTTCCTTCCATTTTCCAACACCAAGAAAACATAGAGGCTTGGAGGAGAAAAATAAAGGGTTTTGAGAAGAAGAGCAAGAGGGGAAGAAGAGGAAGAACATGAGCAAGCTTGAGGATGGAATCTTGTAGAATCATCATGGATCATCCAAGCTTGAGGTAAGGGGTTTGATTCTCCATCTCATATTGTTAGGTTTTGATAGATATATTTTGGATTTAGGGGTGAAATTGATAGTTGATTTATAGGGTTTTGCTGGTTGATTGTTGGAATGGTTTAGAAGAGTTGGATTAGGAGTATGATTTGTGGGTGTATTAGGTGCTAGCTTGTAGAAATTAAGAGCATTGAAATGGGAAAGAAAACCATGGTAGTAGAATGAGAAAAACTCAAAAAGATGAAGTTTTCACGCAGGTCCATCAACACGGGCCGTGTTAATTAACACGGGCCGTGTTGTCCTCTTGTATAAGAAATTTTGGTTGCCAGGTCCATCAACACGGGCCGTGTTGATCAACACGGGTGCCCGTGTTGATTCTCTGACTTTGGTGATTTTGTATTTTCTGGGGGCTTTTCAACACGGGCCATGTTGATGCACACGGAGGCCCGTGTTGATGCATATGTAGCCTCCAAAATTCTGATTTTTCGGACTTCTTTTAGAACCTAATTATGTTCCGATTTTTCAATTCCGGTAAATTCGACGACGGAGTAAGTTACTTCGAATTCAACGAAAATTGACGTGCTAGCTAAGTTCGACGTGTAGAACATAGTGGTGGGGTTATTTTTTAAAAATTGCGAGTTTTTACGAGATGACCCGAAATAGGCCAATTTACGATTAAATTGAATCGGATTGCGTTTTCGTAGATTTAAGACACGTATGGACAATCCGATTGCGATGTTGATGATTAGGAGTAATGCCGGTTATTAGGGATGGCTTTTGCGACGATGATAGGTGTTTGACTATTTTTCCGTATTTGGAATTTAGTGAACAAATCGATAATGAGGTGGGGTGATTAAACATAATGTTTGCGACGACCTATTAGTTAGTGAATACTTGTTGATATGCGATGCGATGGTATATGTCTTTGTACATGATGATGTGATGATTATATTGATGTTATTAATAATTGCTTCCGATTTGTGAATGCATGATTTTTGATGATGATGAATTATATGTGACGTTTTGCATAATACAATATAATGCGATGATATATTTCTCTTGATTTGGATAAATTATGGCGATGTGGGCTTTATGCAAATTTTGATAAGCGATGATGATGTTTTTGTGTTGTGTTATTTATTGTCGAGTCACATACATTGCATTGGCGACGATGGGCTTTTATGCCAAGCAACGAGGCTTTTATGCCAAGCGACGAGGCTTTTATGCCAAGTGTTCCTAATTATGGACAAAGCGACGGGTACCACATGCATAACATAGTCGTGTCTCATGGAGTCGATTATATTTATGTTTAGGTTGTTTGGCGTTGAATTTAATTGATGGATGATGTTGAATTGCGATGATATACGATGCTTTGTTTGGTGATGATCTTTGTGATGAATATGAAATGAATATAACTTGATAGTTTCATGATAACTAGGTGATGAGTATAAATAATGAGTTTTGCGATGATTTAACTTGATGAAATGCTTAATGCAAATATGATGTGATGATGTTTTGTGACGATGGGCTTTTATGCCAAAAGCGACGATGGGCTTTAGCCAATTTGTGATGATTTCATTTATGATGCTTAAGTTATTAGTATTATTTGATGTTGTTGTTTATAACTGTCGTGTTGGTTAGTGACATATTAACTTGTGATGATTTCGTGGCGATGGAAGTTTATGTGTTGTTGGGATGAAGTATGCCGATGAGGTTATGGCGATATAGTGTAGATTATACATATTAGAATGACGGTCGAAGTAAGTGAGGTTTGGATATGTGTTGGATTGCACTTATTAATTTATATCGTTCACAATTCCAAAACTATATATATATATATATATATATATATATATATATATATATTATCATGCCTTTAATTATATGTTTTGGAGTATCTCACCCTTTATTTATTTCGCTGTTACCTTTATATTGGTAACGTGCAGGTTATAAAGACGAAGTTTATAGCTGCTATTAGTCGAGTCGGTGTCGCTCTGATACGTAGCACTCGGGGGGAAACATTTATGTTGTCTTGTTGTTGATTCTTTTGTTGTTCTTCCTTTTGTATATAGAATCATACTTTATGAAAATATGATCTATTAAGGAAGTTTATTAAAGAAGATGTTTTGATGTTTTTGAATCAATTTATGTCTTTCGGCGATGCTATGTATCTGAGATTTATACTTTAAAGCAAACTGTTTAAAGTGAGTTGTTTTTGAAGGTGTGATGCCTCAGTATTAAATTTATGAAATTTTAATTTACTCTGATTGTTGCATATAAATCCTTGGGTAATATTGGGGGTGTTACATTAGTGGTATTAGAGCAGGTCGGTCTGTCGACCAGGTTATTAGTGTGTTTAACCCTTTTGTATGCGACATGTGTGTGAAACACTGTCGGTACTTGCTTGTTTCTATTTGTTGTCTGCAAAGATGAGTTTGAAACAAGTGGGGGAGAAGTTTTACTTCTTGGTGGCGCTTGTGGCTTAGGATGGAGCCTCAAGCAATGTTACGCTTCGGTAACTTGAAGTGTAAGTTTGAAGACGCTATTGTAGTTGGATAAAGATGGTTTATGTCACCATCATGATTGTCGACTGTCTATTGACAAATTGAGGAACTGATCACCCTTAATCTCTTGTTGATAGTAGTCGGGAATTGTGTTGGTTGGGATAGACTTGTCTTGCCAACTTAATAGTGTATAAAGCAGACGAGTTGGCATAAGGCGGTGCATGGTTACTTGAGTTGTGGGCGAATTTGGATTTTGATAAGGAACAAGATTTTGGCAAGCGAGCTTCTTGTTGTGATTCTTCCGAAGCCTTTTGTGGAGATGTGAGTGAATTACCGCAGTCGTGCGAAGTGAAATTTTGATGGATTTAGTTTCTGGAACTAGTTGTGATTCGAAGTATCCTTAAGGGATGTTTGTTTTTGAGTTAGAGTTGAAGAGTCAACTTGAGGATTGGTTTTAGTAGAGTTTGTTTGTTTGTTTATTCGAGCAGGTCACCATGGAGTGCGACCATTGTGTTGTTTGAGAAGAGCAAAGGTTACCCGAGTTGGTGTGTCGTTTGTAGTCAAGGAACGAAGTGGATATTGAGGGCAAGTTTCTACTTCCGAGGATCGATATTCGGATGAACCAGTCATTTGGAGTTTATGTGTTTAGTGAGATCGATGTGAAGTCTGACTGTCTACGGGTTAGTGTGACAACTGAAGATGTTTAGACAATGCTTTTCAAGATAGTGTATGGTCCGGGCGAGTTTATGCTGATGTCATTAGTGTGACTGATGCGTCAGGTATAATTTTTGGAATGTTCCGACAGTACTCTCATGAGTAGCTATAGAGTTGTTTCGTGTTCATGGGTATTATTTGGTTCACATCAAGTTAAGGAATTGTGGCAAGCATCCGAGCATTGCGTTATCAGTAGTGAAGTTAGATCGGTGCATGTCGAGTATCCCAAGAAGGAGTTTTGGAACTGTCGGACGTGAGTGTCTTAAGTAAGCGACGTAGACGGTGATATTATGGATAGCTCCGCGAAGATTTATTTTGTATCTTGTAGGAAACCTCATGAGGTATTTCAGAGCTTAGAAGTTCCTTTGTTTTGGATGGTTAGCTTTGTGAGTTTGATGGAAGATCTTTTTAGAAGTTGGCATTGATCGTGGGTACTTTGAATCGAGATGGTCGAGTTATTATTTGGGACTTCGCAATGGGAAGTGAATTTGTTGAGCCGGTGAAAAGTTTAGCGAATGCCTTGATTTTGGTTTTGTTTTGTACTGAAGAACCTTGTGCGGTGTAAGGTGATATTTCATTTTTGGACATAAGATGTATTTCGACATAGAGTTGGAAAAGTGTGTTGCTACCTTGGAACGATTTAATTTTCATAAGGAAAAATTGTCGGACGCGTGAATTAGAGTTTGATGCGGTTGTGCTCATTGGAATTTCAAAGGTGCAGATGTTAACTACGAGAAGATGAGAATTGTTAAAGACAATTCGAGTTTGAGTACGATCTATAAAGACATATTTCCAACAATCTCCACCTTGACTTTAAACCGTATTAATATCAATTTAACCATCAACAACATTGTTGGTCTCTACCAGGTTGAAACTCTAATCAATAACCTTGATGAAATTCAAGCAACCCTTGAATCTTGATCTCGCAACTTGCATCCACTTGTTTCCAATTACCTTTTTCTGCCTAGGTAATTTAACAAGTTTACAATTATGATTTTTCAACCACCCTTGACTCCACATGTTTTCAAATGTCTCCCTGAAGGTTTTTCTTCTTTTATTTTGAGGTCTTTTAGCCACATTAAAAACATAATATCCAAGGCTAGCATAATCGTTCTTTTGAGATGTTACAATAACCCTCCTTACCTTATCATGAGTCAAATGATAATCACAGATCTTCGTAACCGTTCTCTCACTACTGCTAGCACCCATAGTAGGAAACTCCACCTCAAACTGAGTTTTCTTTGTTATAGTTTCTCCCGGTTTTCTCCATTGGTTTTCACTATTCTTCTTCTGAAGAAATTTTCTACCAACCAAGTAAGCTATTTTAACCACAGCTTTTCCCCAGAAACTCAATAATAACTCAGTGATAACATGCATTTTTATCCCTCAATTTCTGCAAAATTCATTCCCGGTGACTTCCCTTAGAACTTTATCTCCGAGACACAAGATAATGGCACTCCTGGTCTTATCCACCATCTCAGTCTTATGTACCTGTGTAAGACCCGCTGACATTAATGCTTCAATCTTCAAAGTATCGATATACTTCTGTTGAATTAAAATTGTCTGCATCTTAATTTTCCACAACCCAAAGTCGTTACTGGAAAATTTCTCGATCTCCCATCTGCCCATGGTGCTCAATACCTCTTTAATCCATGCTCACCGCACCACTTGTTGTGAATCTTGTTGTTAATTACGACGAAATGCAATATTAATTTATGGGGAAAAGAATAGTAGCAACCAAAATAGATGGTTTGCAGCAATAAAAATCATTACACAGGAAATATAACAGAATAAGGCGAGAAAAAAATGAAGGTTTGTTCACCCAGTTCGATCAAATGATCTACTCTGGGGGAGAGCGCAGCTCTCCAATTTACTATACTCAGAAAGTTGTTACAATAGATTACAAATGAGTTACAAGAAAATATCCTTCACCTTCATGTTCTCAAGAACAACTCTGAAGGTGCCCAAGAATTACCCTATTTTCTACCCAAGTGTTTCCCAACCCCTTCAACCTTTAATATATGAATAACTCAAATCCAAGGTATAAATAAGTGTTTCCCAATTCCCAATAACCTCAGGTAACCCCAAAGGTTTCCAAAACATTTGCCTTCTAAGGTTTCCCTTGAGAATAGCCGAAACCCTATACAATACCTTAAAACCCTTACCCTCCATTTTGGTGTAAGCTCTAAGATTATCACCCTTATTCTCCCTTTTGGTGTAAGCTCTAAGATTGTCACACTGTAATAACATAAGAGACACATATTTATAATAACCAAAATCCACCAAATCCATAACAAATACAAAATCATATCTCTCAAATATTATAAATATCTTATAATATCTCTTAGACTATTATAAATATATATCTTATAATATCTCTTAAATTAATATAAATATAAATCTTATAATATCTTTTAGAATATTATAAATATCTTATAATATATTTTTATATTAATTTGTATGATCTCTAAATTAATATAGATATTCTAACATTAATGAATGGATCAATGAACCAAACCGACCAAATTTAATATTTTCTGGCTTTCTAATTTTTGACAATCTCGAAATATGTTTTCTTTATCTTCATCAATATAGGTTTTAAGACATATTTCCAACAATATCCACCTTGACTTTAAACCGTATTAATATCAATTTAACCATCAACAACATTGTTGGTCTCTACCAGGTTGAAACTCTAATCAATAACCTTGATGAAATTCAAGCAACCCTTGAATCTTGATCTTGCCACTTGCATCCACTTGTTTCCAATTACATTCTTTTGCCTACGTAATTTAACAAGTTTACAAGTATGATTTTTCAACCACCCTTGACTCCACTTATTTTCAAATGTCTCCCTAAAGGTTTTTCTTCTTTTATTTTGCAGTCTTTCAGCCAAATTAAAAACATAATATCCAAGGATAGCATAACCGTTCCTTTGAGATGTTACAATAACCCTCCTTACCTTATCATGAGTCAAATGATAATCAGATATCTCTGTAACTATCCCCTCACTACTGCTAGCACCCATAGTAGGAAACTACACCTCAAACTGAGTTTTCTCCATTATAGTTTGTCCCATTTTCTCCCTTGGTTTTCACTATTCTTATTCTGAAGAAATTCTCAATCAACCAAGTAAGCTATTTTCACCTCAGCTTTTCCCCAGAAACTCAATAACAACTTAGCAGTAACATGCATTTTTATCCCTTGATTTCTGTAAAATTCATTCATGGTGACTTCTCTTAGAACATTATCTCTAAAGCACAAGATAATGACACTCCTGGTCTTATCTACCATCTCGGTCTTCTGTACCTTGTAAGACCAGTTGACATCAATGCTTCACTCTTCAAAGCATCAATACATTTCTCTTGAATTAAAATTGCATGCATATTAATTTTTCACGACCCGAAGTCGTTACCGGAAAATTTCTCGATCTCCCATCTGCCCATGGTGCTCAATACCTCTTTGATCCACGCTCACTGCACCACTTGTTGTGAATCTTGTTGTTAATTACGACAAAATTCAATATTAATTTATGGGGCAAAGAATAGTAGCAACCAAAATAAATGGTTTGCAACAATAATAATTCTTACACAAAAAATATAACAGAATAAGGCGAGAAAAAGACGAAGGTTTATTCACCCAGTTCGATCAAACGATCTACTCTAGAGGAGAGAGCAACTCTCCAATTCACTATACTCAGAAAGTTGTTAAAAGAGAATACAAATGAGTTACAAGAAAATAACCTTCACCTTCATCTTCCCAAGAACAACCATGAAGGTGCCCAATAATTACCTTATTTTCTACCCAAGTGTTTTCCAACCCCTTCAACTTTCAATATACGAATAACTCAAACCCAATGTGTAAACAACTGTTTCCCAATTCTCAATAACCTTAGATAACCCCAAAGGTTTCTAAAACATTTTCTTGCTAAGGTTTCCCTTGAGAATAGCCGAAACCCTATACAATAGCTTCAAACCCTTATCCTCCCTTTTGGTGTAAGCTTTAAGATTGTCACACTGTAATAGAAGAAGAGATACATATTTATAATAACCAAAATCCACCAAATCCATAACAAATCCAAAATCATATCTCTCGAGTATTATAAATATCTTATAATATCCCTTAAACTATTATAGATATATATCTTATAATATCTCTTAGATTATTATAAATATATATCTTATAATATCTTTTAGAATATTATAAATATATATTTTTATATTAATTTATATGATATCCAAATTAATATAGAATATTCTAACATTTATGAATGGATCAATGAACCGAACCACCAAATCTGATATTTTTCGGCTTTCTGATTTTTGACAATCTCGAAATATGTTTTCTTTCACTTCATCAACATAGGCTTTAAGACATATTTCCAACAATCTCCACTTTGACTTTAAACCGTGTTGATATCAATTTAATCATCAACAACATTGCTGCTCTCTACCAAGTTGAAACTCTAATCAATAACCTTGATCAAATTCAAGCAACCCTTGAATCTTGATCTCACCACTTGCATCCACTTGTTTCCAATTACCTTCTTTTGCCTACGTAATTTAACAAGTTTACAAGTATGATTTTTCAACCACCCTTGACTCCACCTATTTTCGAATTTCTCCTTGAAGGTTTTTCTTCTTTTATTTTGCAGTCTTTCAGCCACATTAAAAACATAATAATATCCAAGGCTAGCATAACCGTGCCTTTGAGATGTTATAATAACCCTCCTTACCTTATCATGAGTCAAATGATAATCAGAGATCTTTGTAACCGTTCCCCACCACCGCTAGCACCCATAGTAGGAAACTTCACCTCAAATTGAGTTTTCTCCGTTATAGTTTCTCCCGGGTTTCTCCCTTAGTTTTCACTATATTTCTTCTGAAGAAATTCTCTACCAACCAAGTAAGCTATTTTAAGCTCAACTTTTCCCCAGAAACTCAATAACATCTCAGCGGTAACATGCATTTATCCCTTGATTTCTGCAAATTCATTCCTGATGACTTCTCTTAGAACTTTATTTCTGAGGCACAAGATAATGACACTTCTGGTCTTATCCACCATCTCGGTCTTTTGTACCTGTGTAAGACCCACTAACATTAATGCTTCGCTCTTCAAAGCATCGATACATTTCTCTTGAATTAAAATTGCTTGCATCTTAATTTTCCACAACCCGAAGTCGTTACCGAAAAATTTCCCGATCTCCCATCTGCCCATGGTGCTCAATACCTCTTTGATCAACGCTCACCACACCACTTGTTGTGAATCTTGTTGTTAATTACGAAAAAATTCAATATTAATTTGTGGGGCAAAGAAGTAGCAACCAAAATAAATGGTTTGCAACAATAATAATTCTTACACATAAAATATAACAGAATAAGGCGAGAAAAAGATGAAGGTTTGTTCATCCAGTTCGATCAAACGATCTACTATGGAAGAGAGAGCAACTCTCCAATTCAATATACTCAGAAAGTTGTTACAAGAGATTACAAATGAGTCACAAGAAAATAGCCTTCACGCTCAAGAATTACTCTATTTTCTACCCAAGTGTTTCCCAACCTAATAACCTTAGGTGGTACAAAGGTTTCCAAAACCTTTGTCTTCTAAGGTTTCCATTGAGAATAGCCGAAACCCTATACAATACCTTCAAATCCTTATTCTTCCTTTTGGTGTAAGCTCTAAGATTGTCACACTGTAATAGAAGAGATACATATTTATAATAGTCAAAATCACTAAATCCATAACAAATCCAAAATCATATCTCTCAAATATTATAAATATCTTATAATATCTTTTAGACTATTATAAATATATATCTTATAATATCTTTTATATTATTATAAATATCTTATAATATCTTTTAGATTATTATAAATATCTTATATTATATTTTTATATTAATTTATATGATCTCCAAATTAATATAGAATATTCTAATATTAATGAATGGATCAATGAATCGAATCGATCAAATTAGATATTTTTCGGCTTCTTAATTTTTGACAATCTCAAAATATGTTTTCTTTCTCTTCATCAACATAAATTTTAAGACATATTTTCAATACTATATTAATTATGTTAAGTATGATTCGTAAAAAATAACTCTACTTATTACTCAATTTGAACTAAGTTTAAAAAGTATAATGACCAGCTTTGAGACATGTCACAAAGTCGATTTATAAACTTGAACAAAATATGCAAAATGAAAATTAACATCTAAAATATTGGTCCATAAACTCTAATAAATATGTATAACTCTATATGCTTGTTCTTATTTTTCCTTTGTTATGCCAAAAAGCAAATTCAGATAAATAGTAGCTAGGTCTAATTCATGAATGACCCATTAATTATATTGCTGTAATATATATAAAGGTGATTGGCGCCATGCCATGAGAAAAATAAGAAAAATCAATATAAATTACTAAATAAACAAACTATAGCTAGTTATGGATCCTTAGTCTCTGTGATCTTGATTTACGTACATCAGCAATAAGCGCATCACGAGCAGTAACAATCAATGCATGAGGAACAGATATTAATGCATTAAACGTTGTATAATCAACCCATTCCTTCAGCTTCTGTTCCTTCTCCCAATTTTCTGGTATCTTAACCTCTCCCTTCACCTCTTCTCTATGCCTCTTCAACCTCTCACGCCCTGTAATTTCCTCAACCCTAGTACCATTATTCTCATTATTCTCTTTCTCTTTGCCCTCATCACCTTCATCAGTGCTTGTTTTATCGGAAGAGATGCACTTGAGCCTGTGATCATTTTGCTGAAGGGACAACGAAGTTTGAATATGGCTAGAAGGGTTTCTCGTCTTCCATGTTGAGGTGTTGTGGATCATCTTGTTTTCCCGATCCATACTTGAACCTAAAAAGAAGAAGATGCTTAGTTTTTTATCTGGAAGAGGAGCTTGAAGTATTATTTAAAAGACATGAGATACAAGGAGATTGAGTGGGGGATTTATGGTACACGTCACACAAATGATGTTGTATGGCAAGTAAGGTTACTACGTTTACGGAAGGGTCTTGAAGAAAAAGATTGTGTGGTTTAGTTCTTATGTACGTAAGCAAGAAAATAGATTTTATGTTTAGGTAGAGTAGAGAGTGGTTTGTAACCTTAGGGTTTTGTGAGGTGGAAGTGCAATATGGAAATGTATGTGAAGTTATTAGCTTTTTGACTAATTATAGTTGTCCTTGGTTTTCATGGCATTGATTTAATGACAAAAGACGTGGACAAACATTGTATAGGTACCCCGAACTTACTAGATATTTCTCATATTTGTCCTCTAGTCGATCAAGCAAAATACACTACCAACCAAGTTAGTTAAATTAGGACAAAAAGTGAAAAAAGGTAAAATTTCTCTTTAATATTTTACTAAATTTGTGTATTTCACAAGAGTTAAAGAGGGTGTTCAAATAAGATTTTTTTTTTGAATAATCAAGTATTTTAATTTTTTATTTATAAAAATAACCAATATTTCAAATAAATTATAAAAATGATCACTTTTTGGGCAGAATTACACTATGTCGCCACTTCTAGTGGCGACTACCCTTAATTTTAGGATAAGTCGCCACTCCTAGTAGCGACTTCTCTATTAAGGGTAGTCGCCACTGGGAGTGGCGACATAGTGTAATTCTGCCCAAAAAGTGGTCATTTCTGTAATTCTTTTGAAATACTGGTTATTTTTGAAATTTTTTTGAAAAACTTGGTTATTAAAAAAAAATTCTTTAAATAGAGCCGCCAAAATGGATAGAGCCGTTAAAATGGGTCTGGTCTATAAGTTCATTAATTTAGCATGGAGCAAAGTGTAAAATATTTAAAAAATATGACTTTATTTTTTTGGCAAGCCCATCTGACCTATGTCTTTTATGGGTCAGGCCAGACCGGGCTAAGTGGGCTTCGGGCTGACCGATTATAAAAAGATTTTTGCTAAATTTTAGGGAAAAAAAGATTAAGATAAGATATGATTGTATAAATATGTTTTCAAGTGATAAAAAAATTTAAAGAGGATGAAGATATATTTTTAATATGATGTGATCAAGGAAATAGTTGTGAGATAAAGGAAAAATTTGATAATTAGTGATAATATTAAGTTACTCTGTACTTTTACATGGATATATATATATATATATATATATATATATATATATATATATATATATATATATATATATATATATATATATATATATATAGATGTTGATTTGATGAATATTTTAAACACTAGTTAACTAAGTTTAATATTATTCTCTACTTATGTTATGTAGCTTTTACCCATCACATCTTTTTTTTTTATAAAATTAAAAGTATAATAATGAAATACGGGTCAGGCTGGTCCATCGAACTTCACAGGCCTTTGAAAAATGGACTGAACTCATTTTTATAGTCCATTAAACAATTGGGTCGGGTTGGACTAGCTCATTTAAACACTTTGGACCACTGGGCCGAAGCGGGCTGGGTCGGACCGACCCATTTGACAACTATAGTGTTTATGATATTTTTGGTTAAAGGTGAAATTAATAGTGTTAAACTTCATCACAATAAATGTATGACAAGTTGGTTGGAAACTCTAGAAATTTAGGATATGTTTGGATTGATGGTATGTCACAAAATGAAATAAAAGATATGAAGTATAAGTCTCGTCTTGGAATAGTCATAGATATTTGTCAGCTCCTTTAATGTTAGAGGGTTGAGCGAGATGATGAAAAAACAAGTGAGATATCTAATTTTGGCTAACTCTTTATATTTTGTGGTTATCCAAGAGACAAAGATTAGTGCGGTTTTTTTTTTTAATGTTTTATGTATTTTTTGTGAGGTAATTTTTGTTTTTTGTGATTGGATTTTTAGACCTTTTGTGGATAGTAGTGGTGACCTTGTTTTTATTTGGTGTAGCTCGAAGGATCAGTCTCTGTTCTTTTTCTCGGGCCCAGGTTTTCTTGGTGTTTATCTAGAGTGAGGAGTTTCTAAGACAATTTTTTGTTTTGTCAATGTTTAATATAAGAGTATCTTGCTGATATAGAGGTTATGTGATATGATCTCTACCTTCGTAAAGATAGTCTTTGAGGAGATATCTAGTGTGTTTTGGGAGATTTCAACTTTGTTTTCTCCCTAGGAGAAAGGTTAGGAGGAGAAGTTCTTTAAACTCTTATCGGACTAATGAATGTTTATCTTTTTCCAATTTTATTTTCTAGTTGCAGTTGATTGATCTTCTTCTTTTAGGCAGTAAGTTCACTTAGTTTCAACATAGTGGAGGTGCTAGCAGTAGGCATGATAGGATTCTAGTTTCTAATGGGTGGTGGAACAATTGAAGGGTTATGTTTCAACAGGCCCTCCCTAAGGATGTGTCTGATCGTAGCCCTATGACCCATAAGTACTCTTATCTGTGAGATCATATGCTTTTTATTTTTAATAATCACTAATTATCTCATGCTAGTTTAATGAGTTAGTCTTATCTTTCTGGTCTGATACTATAATTCAAGGATGGAAGACATTTGTTTTGTGGAAGAAGCTTAAACGCATCAAATCGGTCCTTAAAGTTTGGAATAAACGGGTGTTGAAAAATTTATATTTTCATATTGAAACTTTAAGAGAGTCATTAAGGAATATGGACTCTCTGATAGATCAAAGAGCTTTATTCGGGGAAGAGATTGAGGTTTGATTTGTCTCTATTGCATAACTTTGGTCTTTGTTAAGAATAATTGATTATTAGATATTCTAGAGATCCAAATCCAAATAACTTAAGGAAGGAGATAGTAACTTTGGTTTCTTCCATGCTTATGCAAAGAGTAGGAGTAGCAAAAACATTATTTTAGCCTTAAAGGTTGGTGAAAGTTGGATTAAAGGGGTGTCTGAGATTAGACAAGAAGTTTTTAGCTATTTTATGATATTATTGTCTGAGATTAGACAAGGGGTGTTTGAGATTCTTGTTTTTCGATCAAGTTGAAATGCCTTTAATGGAGAAAGATTATGTATTTGTGAGTTTTGCTTATCTAAGAGTGGAGAGAAATGTGGAAGCTAGAGATATGCTTGTGGTGTGTGAATTTTCTGATGTGTTTCCTGAAGATATAATTGATTTGTCATCGAAGCATGAAGTTGAGTTCACCATAAATTTAGTACCTAGTATAAGTCATTTGTCGATTGCACCATATAGAATGCCCACTTTAGAGTCGGGTGAGCTGAAGAAACAATTGGTAGAGTTTCTTAAGAAAAATGTTTGTTCAACCTAGTGTTTTATCGTGGGGAGCGTCATTGTTGTTAGTTAAGAGGAATGATAATGACATGAGGTTGTGTGTTGACTATTGGCAATTGAATAAAGTTATGATAAAAAACAAGTTTCCTTTTCTGAGAATTGACAATTTGATGGATCCGTTTGTTGGTGCTTGCGTGTTCAATAAGATTGACTTACAACTTAGTTATAGTCAGATTATAATGTTATTTTAATCTAGGCCAAAAACCTTCAGCTCAACATTATTGTTCAAATAACTTTTGAAATACCTATGTTTAAAAGGTAATTTTTAATTGGAGATCTATTCACCCTCTCTAGTTAATTCACTGTAGTCTAACATAATCCTCACCATCCTCTTTGAAGAATCGTTTTTGGAATCGAAATCTTCACCATCCTCTTTGAATATCTGGTACGTTACCATTCTCTAACACTTCTGAATGTTTTTGTGAAATAATGGTTTACTTGTTTCTTTCATGAACCAATTGTTTATGTTTACTAAATATGCTTTGGATTAGTGTGCTTTCATGTTTTATTCAAATTTACTGCATATGCTTTATGTTTTGTGTAGCATTAGTGTGTCGTTCACAATGGTCCTTTGATATAAATTTCAACATTTTCTATGGATCGTAGTTGGATGAAAGTTGGTAGATTAGGTCTAGTGTATGAGAAAGGAGTTATTGAATTCCTACAATTAGCCACAAAAAATGTTCCAATCAATAATGGTATCTTTATTATCCTTGTGTTGTTTGTGGGAATATCAAGAAACATTCGAAAAAAGAAATATTCTATCACCTATGTTGTGATGAAATATGTCAAAATTATACGACATGGATGTGACATGTAGAAGTGGATAATAATCTAAATGAGTCGTCACAAATGGATGAAGATGATGAATATATGGATGATCCGATTAGAAGATATGACATGTGATATGAGAGAATCGTCTTATCTGAAATCCCATATTTATGATCATTTATGCAGAACCGAAGATGAACCTTTACATGGAAGAAAAATTGAGAAATCAAGCTTATTTGAGAAAATTTGAAAAATTGGTAAGAGTATTCGTATTCTTGTACATCATAAGGTATAATTAATGAGTTTTAAGCCCCTATCACACTTCAATAAAATGGGACCGTTTAGCATAAGAATCATACTCTTCAAGTGGTGGCTAGAGTTATACTTCATGCCGAAAATCTTCCCTATCACTTTTGGGCAAAGGCAATAAGCGTTGTCTGACACATCCAAAATCGTGTAACTATTCGAATTGGTACCAAGGCCACTCATTATGGGCTCTGGAGAGAAATAAATCCAAATATGAAATACATTCATGTGTTTCATATAAAGTGTTATATCCTTGTCGAAAGAGAGCAAAAATAAAAGTTGGATCCTAAAATTAATGAAGGAATATTCTTGGGATATTCCACAAGTAGTTGAGCGTATCATGTGTTTAATAATAAAGAAAAATTTATGATGGAATCCATAATGTCATTGTTGATGACATCCAATCTGAAGTTGTCAATCAAGAAGATGATGATTCTGCTATTTTGGAGCAATATGTCTTATGTAATGTTCCTGACAAGATTAACAACATCCATCTTATTGATGATGGCACACAAATTGATAAAGGTAGTGCTCTAGAAAACAGAGGACCATATATAAGGGTACATGATAATCACCTCATTAAAAACATAATAGGGGATCTAAATGAAACATTTACAACTAGATCAAAAGATTCTAGCAATTATAGAGAATTGATAGCCAATATGTGCTTTGTATCCAAAAGTGAGCCAAAAATGTATAAGAAGCTCTCAAGAGTGTGCATTGGATAATGATATGCGAGAAAAACTCATTTAGTTCTAAAGACACAAAATTTGGGACATAGTAACTATACCTAACTCCGCCAACATTATCAGTACTAAGTGGATCTATAAGAACAAAGTATGATGAAAATTGGACTGTAACAATAAATAAAGATTGCCTAGTGACTCAAGGATATACTCAAATAGATGGAGTATATCTTTATGAAACCTTTTCCCGTGTTGTCCATTTAGAAGCTATAAGATTGTTATTGGGAGTATCATGTCTTCTGAAATTCATACTCTACCAAATGAATGTGAAAAATTCCATTACGAATGAATACTTGAACGAGGAAGTGTATGTTGAACAACCAAAAGGATTCACTGAAACATGTCTTCAAGATCATGTGTATAACCTTAATAAGGCACTTTATGGTTTGAAACAAGATCTTATAACTTGGTATTAGAGACTCACATAATTTCTCATTAGCAATGCTTATATTCACGGGGGAATTGAAAAATAGGATATCACACTAGAGGCCAAATGTGCACGAGATCAGCCTCCATAGCAATTTATCCAACATAAATAAATTAACTAAACGAAGATCCTAAATCCCCACACCATTTATTCCCTTAGGTTTGGAGACATTGGACCACCTAACCCAAGACATCTTAAAGTTTCCATTCATCCATCGCATGAGAAACCTTATTTGAACCCTAAATATTACCATCTAGACCTTAACAAGCATTTTCAAAAAGGACAAGAAAAAATCGAGATAACATTAAGACCATTCTCCCTCCAAACCAACACATTAATGTCTCCACGAGAGTAATCGTCTAAAAATAAGCTTAACTAGTGCTTCCCACATAGTCTTCATACAAGGGTTGGCCTCTCTGGGATACCAAGATACTTGAAAGGAAAGGTTTCTTTCTTATAGAGGAGGAAATCCCCATGTAATTCCATAAAAATTGGATCCTAATTAACCCCAATGAAGCTACTCTTAGAAAAATAGACATGGAAACTAATGCCAAATCAAAACCCCAGAGAATCGCTTTTATCAGCCAAAGATTCTCAACTGAAGCATATGCTAATATAAACATGTCATCTGAATATGAAAGATGAGATATCGTTGAATATAGGGTGCCCACCCAAAAAATAGAGAAAAGGTCTGTCTCCAATGCCTTACTAAATAAACCCATTAAAACCTTTCGTCATAAGAAAGAAAAGAAACACAATTAAAATGTCCCATTTCTTCATCCCCCTTTGCATACTAATATCTTGAGTCGGGAAACCATTCAACAACACTGTGATATTCCTTGAAAAACACACAGGCACATATCTAATCTCTCCAATTAACATTTGACCCAAACCTAATAAACCTATAATCCAAAAAACTTCAAATAACTTAATCACATGCTGTAACACAGTGGGATAACTGACTTAGTTATTTTGAGTTTTATCGCAAATGTTGCGGTTAACAAGAGTCGCCATCGACTTTTCTTTTACCCAATAAGGAAAGGTGAAAATAATAGGAAAGACCTTTGATAGATTCTGAGTTCGGGGGTAGGTTGTGAAAAAGGAAGGTGTTAGCACCCTTTCCATCCGTAGTTATCTAGGAGCTCTTAATTGCTTAGCTCACTTTTGAAAACTTGCTTTTGTGTGTGTGATTTGTTTGAAAATATTTTGATTTAACTTCGTAAAATGATTCTTGTATCAGTCCTCAAGAATGCGTACGAAGTGTTTGAAAATATTTGTTTGAAAATGTGAGATGTGAAAGTATTTTGTTTAATGAGCAACCAATTAAGAGTTATTAGCCACTCAAAGGTCGTTCTTTTCCTTCTCCTTTAGGGATAGTACTATCCATACCATTAGTTGGTAGGTAGCCCTATCCCTTGGATGTGAAGGGACGAGCGTATGGTCATCAAATGGTCATTGAAGGAAACATTGTAAGGACACCTTAGCATTTCGAAGGGACGATCATCATTTATTCGTAGGCAACAACCGAGGGACAAGATCATATATTCGTAGGGAACATCGAGGGTCGTTGAGGGACTATGATCTTTATATCGAAGGGACTATGATGATGTTATTCATGAGCGTCTTTGCTAATGGTATCCTTATGTTTGAGGGACATGACCGTTATCCGAGGGCAACAAGAGAGGATACCCTAAGGATGCAAGTGTGGAGAGTGATTTAATTCAGATATTTATCTCTTGAAGTTAGGGTTATTCTATGGTCGATTTTAGATCTTGCCATACAATCCTATTATCATGCATCTAAGTAGTTAATATTACGCAAATGTAAAGTGCGGAAATTAAACTTAAGTTATTGCATGGCTTCGGGGCAGATACATAATAAGGTGCGGAAAGTAAAAGTGCGGGAATTTAAACCTAGACTATTACATCACGTGAGCAGTTACATAATTTAGAAAAATGCGAGGAAAGTAAATCTACACTATTACAAAAACAAACGTGCGACCTATACATTGTTTTCTAAAATTTAAAGACATAAAAACAATAAATAAATAATGAGAAAAATGAAATTCTGGTTAGGGCAGAATCAGGATGTCATGAAATCTGATCCGACATTATAAAACAGACAAGGTAAAGTATAACAATTAACAATGCAGGAAACAAAAGAACACAAGGAATTATTAACCCAGTTCGGTTCTAACCAACCTATGTCTGGGGGCTTTTAAGCCAGGGATGAAGTTCACTATCAGCAGTATTAATTCGGAGCTAAACCTTCCCTGTTTACACCTCCTCACTTAATCAGACTACCCAATGACCCTTGTACCTAAGATACCACACTTAGATATGAGAACCTCCACTCACTCCCTCAGTATCACAAACCGTGACACTAAACAAAACTAGAAAATGTTTGAAGATACCACACTTCAAACACAATACGAAAACAATCAACTTGTGGCATAAACTAACTAAGACTAAAAGCAATATTCTTCTAACTTAGGACACACCTTGGAGTTACTTCACAATTTCCTCCAAGAACATAACACCCTATTACTTATAGGCTTCGAGGTGTACATATGGTGACCTTCCTACAATCTGGGAGGTTCACTCTATAGACTCAGCCTTAAAAACTACATTATATTTAATCACAGATGGTACCTAAACTTAGGTCACAAAGATTCTATTTATAACCTATTACCCAACTGGATTTGGGCCTTCAAGTAACAGCTTGAAGCTGTAACAAACTGCAATAACGAATTTTCTGCAGAAAACAAATAAGCAGATAACTTCTGCTACAATTAAGGTCCTTGCTGATTTTTCTCCTTAGCTCTTAGACCTCCACAAATGCCTTCAAGATCACGCCACATATGATGCATAATATTCCCAGAATATTCTGCATAATTTAAAATAGAACTGTAACAAACTTAACAGTTTCTGTAGCGTGATGTCCTGATGTCTGATGTCTCGACATCTCATATGACATGCTGTTCCAGATGTTGAAACATTTCAACACAACATGTTTCTCCATTAAATAGAACTTCAACCTGCTTTCTCCTTACAAGTTATAAATCCTATTTAACATATTGCTGCTAAATTAGTTTTACCAAACATAAAGCCAATCATAAAAATAGAGAATCAACAATCTCCCCCTTTGGCTTATTTTGGCTAAAACTAATTTACATAACCTTTGTATTACAGAAGCATAATAAAATATACAATGGTTTAAACAATTTAATCCAGCAACAATAATTTAGAAGTCTTCAGTAGTCACTGTTTATGATATTTCAAACTTAACAAGTGACAATCTTCAGTCTTATTTTATGATGTTGAAATATCATACTATGACATCTTTTTTCCAGGTCCAACTCCAATGTTCTCTCTCTTTTAAGGATCCCACAGATCACACAAAGTTTCTCTCCCTTAAAAGTTGCTCTTCAGAGATAGCATAACATAACCACTTCTCCCCCTTTTTAGCCATAATAAGACAAAGGCTTGTTGAAGGAGAACTCACTATAGCACAGGAAACATAACATCATAGGCACCATCTTCACAAAGAAGGAGAAATATTGAGGCCATGATGCATATGAGGAAGAAGATACTAAATACTCCCCCTCAAACTGAGAACTATGCTACGACACAGATTGACACAACATCCTCTTTTGGAGCACAAGAGGAAACTCACTAACATAAACAAACACTTAAACTATCCATTTACATACATAGAGAACCAGACCTCTATATTGGATAACTCAGAACATAAGACACAATTTGTGTTCATAACTCAAAAACAAGACACAAAACAAAAATACTTGCAGAAAATGCAAGAACCAACAAACTCAGAATAGGACATCCTATTCAACATCTTTGCAAAAATAGTTGCAAATATTGACCTCAGACTTAACAACGTCTGAACACTATCCTTTTTCCCTATGTTTAACACAAGTTGATAATCATAACCTTCACAAACTCTGAACTTACCCATATCCGAACGAAGGACATGAGAGCAAAATAAACAAAGACACTACAAAAAGTGAAGGGAAGAAAAAGAAACAAAAAGACACTATAAATACCTGAGCAACTAAAATAACGTACCTAGACTGTAACATTTTTCTTGGTCAAGAAACGCTACTTCAATGAGAACCGCATCAGGTGAATTTGTGCATTGGTTGAAGGCAATGAATGCTTTTAATACAACCTGTTTATTTTGGAACTGACAATTTCCAAAACATGCACCAAGTCAGAACATGTGATACACACCATAAATACACGTATTAGATGAAAAGTTTAAGAATTATCCCTGCTGGTCTTTAAGGATAAAAATGTCTTGAGATATGTCCCGACTTCTTGTTCGACATTGTTCTTCTGGCTTGAAAAGATTAGTCTTTAAAAGGCTTCCCATATGATTAGAAGTAGAATTACATTGTCTTTATTGATCTCAATGCCCCTTACTCCCCCTTGAGATACACAAAATAAGGACATATTTGATTTTGGTCCTCACAATACTAGAATCATTCTTTATCTGGAATTTGCCACAGTTTCCAAATTAGAAATCTTTAGTTTGCTTGCTACACAAGATTCAGATTGCCACACTATATAACTTATAATAGAAGTAACCTCATGGTTAATCATGTGTATAATTAATTATATGTCTTCAAAAGATAAGTCTGAACCTTATCTCCTTCTTCAATCTCTGGTGTCTTAAATAGTTGTGATGTTACATCTTCATGTAGAACATTCTCTTTTATTCATCACATACTTCTTCTCTTCTTGATTCAGATTTCAATATAGTTAACACAAATATCTAGCTCCCATCAAGATATTTGACAACATATGTATGCATCTCTTTAGATGAATCAACTCTTTAAATAATCACCAGATAACATTGCCACACATCCTTAACTTGTGAAGATAACAATGAACTTTAATATTGATATTTAGTTCACACTAGGCCATGAATTCTTCATATAGATACTCAGCTCCCGACAGAGTATATGAATTTTGCATTCAGTCTGCACATCTAATAAGTACTTAGTCTCCCGTCACAATACCTACCAGTTAGTCAGTTAGAATTAACTACTCACACTAGATCATTCTGACTGATTCCATCTTCACTCTTATATATATATATTTCTTGGCAATAATACAACTTTTAATAATTGAAAACTTTAAGATGATGTTTTGACATCTAATATAACATCATCCATTATGGTTCTGGGGGTAACATTCATAACACCTTATTCATAATACTTGGGGAGGGACACAAGAAGCACTGCAGCTGTCAACTTTACATCCAAACAGATTACACATTAAGGAATAATATGATCCATATCTCAATAAGCTTTTCTTTAGATTTTCACTTCTGATTTTGAGATAATGGATGCCATAGTTTGTACCTATAGAGGAGATTTCCTCAACTAGGTTTCTGGAACAAACTTACTTATGGCATAACACATAAATATTTAGATTCTTCATAGCAATCTGACTTCCTTGATTCTAATTGATAATACCCTTCCAGGACAGTATTTAGGGCAATCAACAATCATGACCATGATTTACCGTGGTTAAGACACAATATTCAACTCCAAACAAAATCTGTTCCATGGTCAGAAATTCCACATATATGGTTCCTTTTATCAGAAGAATATACCAGATATAAGTTCATCTTAATTTCACATAAAGGGATTGAGGGGTATACCTCTATGAGTCTTTTACTTGCATTGATCTTGACTTCTATACTTCCATAAGCTTAGATTAGAAATAAAGTGACATTTGGAGTATAAGATCTTGTTGATTGTGTCCTGATCAACTATTAAGCAGATGTCTCCTCTTCCAGATTAGGGAGCAGGTTCCAAACATATGTACTCACACTACATTTGTTTAGCACCCATAACATCTGTTCTTGAACTGGTAGCTGCATACCAGTAATAGTGTTCTAACATCCTATAGAACATTTGTTCCATCTCTTGGGAACACATCATCCTTGATAGTCTTCAAGGTTTTCAAACTTGCAGATTTATATGAGAATCATTGATCAATTGATACTCATCAACTCTATTAATATATGCCTTTATGAGTGGACTTGAGGAATATCTCAAGTATCTTTGAAACTTTTAATATAGTTGTAATAATCTGCCAAATATTATGTTGATTAAATAACCCTAGGATCCTTCTCTCACTATAGGGGTTGTATCAGAGGCTATGCAACAGAATATAGCCATACCTCAACAGAATGTACATAATGCTTACTTCATAATTTACTTGTAAGCATGAAATCCAAGGATTGAAAATAAATCAATCCTACAAAATGCTTGCTTCTTCGCCAGGCAACGGACTAGACCCAACCAATATCCTGACCAATATAGAAACACATAAGCACAGAAGTTACCTTATCAACAGCTTCACTCCTGCATGAAGGTTTTGACAATCTTTTCTCTATGCTTATTATAGGCTGAACAATACAATTTAAAATCCCCACTCCCACATGAAGTCTTTGAATTTAATTTTCTTGTTCCAGCATCTTTATCTTCTTTCTTCAAGAAGGTCCATGTTTTGGTCAAGTTGGTATAGTTCTCCACAAATAGGTGAAATCACCCGGCTGAACTTTCGACTGATAGGATGTATCAATGGAGTCGCCATCAAACGTCTTTTATCTCGCAGAGGAGAAAGGAAAACATCGAGTAAACCCGAGAGGGAAGAAACCACAATCTTACGACCGAGAGAACTAGGTAAGGGAGTTTGTTATGCGAGGGGAAGGGATTAGCACCCCACATGCCCATATTACTCTATGGTATCCACTTCTATTTTCTAGCTAAGGGGTGTGTTATATCTATCTATGCTTAATCGCTACAATGCATGAGAAAGAAAAGGAAAATAAAGAAACCACAGGGAAAAGAAGGAAGTTTTTACAAGTTGTGCTCGATCGAGCCCTGTAACCAGATGCCTACATATTCCCTCGTGCAATCGGAAAGTTAGAGCGTCGTAGTTTGTCTCACTTGTTTTGGTGGGTTTTGTGTTTTTTACTTATGAAAAAAGGTTTAAACATAAGAAGAAAATGTGCTCGTAGGCAAAAAAGAGTTTATCTTGGTTGGTTGCTTTTACCTTTGTGAAAGGGATTCAAACCATTATTAAGTGTTTTTGTTTTCAAAAGAAAAAGAAAGCTAGTTTTAGTTTTAATTACATGCAAGGATGCCAAAATAAACAAGCAAAACAAAAGGGAGACTAGCTAGTACTAACCCTATGAGCTGATAGATACGTCTTCTGGAGTGCCTAAAACGCACTGATAACCCAAAATCCACTTTATTGAGAAATAAGCAAATAAATCTTTTTCTTTGACGAAACAACCTCCGATCTGAACAAATAAACTGGAGAACATATTGAAACGATCCCGGAGCTTATGGAACCAAACCAAAATAGCTTTCTGACCAAAATATGTTTTATTAAACATGCGAATCGAAGAATATTGATACCGAAGAATTTCAGAATAAGTTAAGATCATGTGTGTGCTCCTTGAGCCAAATTAGGGTTTTAATCAAAAATTTCATCTGTTTAAGATATGATCAATTAGTATTTAGGTCTCCATTCACCTCAAATGATCTATCTTCATCAATCGTCAACATTTGATCTTCAAATTCCCAACATTTTCTCAAGATCTATCATGAATCGACCAATTAGGGTTTTGGTCGAGGATGGTGAATCATTGACTTTTTGCTCAATGAATGACCTAATTGCTTGGAGATTGATCTTAAAATAATCAATGCAATATATTGACCTAATTTTTTTGATTCAAAACATTCCAAATGTCATGATTGATCATCAGACAAATTTTGAATCATCTGATGAAATTTCAACTGTTCAAAAAAAAGTCAAACTTTGACTTTTGGTCAACTTTTTGAAAATCAAATTTTTTCAATCATCAATACATTTCAAATGATCCATCATGATCACAAAAAATCAAAATGTGTGAAAAAGTCAACAAAAAGTCAAGATTTGAATTTTTTCTAACACTTTGATTCATGGCCATTTTTCATCTAGATCCATTTTGATTCAAGAAAAACTCAAAACTTGAAATTTTTAGATCTTGTTACAAGATTTTCAAAATGTCCAAGACCATATTTAGATCTTGTGTATCTATGGTTTTGAGATTGAAACATATGGTCCATAACCATATTTTACAAGTCACTTTTCAAGATTATAGGTCATTTTTTGCATTTTCTTCCTTCTAGAAGCCTTGTCATCAAATTAGATAGAATTTGAGAGATAAATATCGGATGAGCTTGGATTAGAGAAGGATAAGATTAAGTTTAAATTTTAACCATGGTTAAAAAAAAGATTCCATGTGCATTTATGGCAAAAAATGTCTTTCTTGACCTTTAAGGCAAGTTGTTAAATTTCAAGCCAATCCTTGTCATTTCTAGCCAAACTTATTTTCCTGTAAATAGAGGTCTCTACTTCACTCTCAAATCACACCAAAACAACCATAAACTTAATTTTCTCATTCTTTCTTATTTTGCAAGTTTTCTCATGTTCAAAGAGGTTAGAATTCAAACTTCCAAACCTTGAAAGTTCTAACCAAAGGTGTCATCCAAGCATCTTTTAAACATTATTTAGAAGTTGCTCATCACTTTAAACCATAACAAAATAAGACAAAAGTCAGTTTCCTTACAAAAACTCCATTTGTGCAAGTTTTGAGCCTTAACTTGCCAACTTGAAATCCACTCGTGCGTTTTCAGTTCTAATCATTCACAAAGCTTCTATAACTCATATAGAACTCATCCGAGTCATAAAATCAGAACTGGTATCGTTCCATTCATCCCTCCTCACTCAAAAACCAGTCACTTGAAATTTGACTCGGGTAGGAGAATCCATTGAGCTTCAAAGAAAGCTAGGAGTTGGGACACACTCAGGAAGGTCCAAGGAAGCTTGCAGTATCAAAAATTTGCATCTGGAGGAACTCATACGAGTTCTACAAATTTGCTTCAAGAGGTAAGTTTTCTAAAATATGATTCTCTTATACAAGCATCTTTAACATCATTTTAATAGTTAGAAATGTAGATATCATATTGCTCAAGCTTTCTGAATCCTCGATTTCACTTAAAATCAATCGTGCCTATAGAGTAGTTGAATTTTTCAGTTAGGGTTCATTTTGTACTTTCTGGAAATTCGCTTCAATCTTTGAGTCTTAGCTTAAATAAATTTCATGGTTGAATTCATGGTGAAATTCTGAGTGAAATAGCATTTTACATTTCTTAAATTGATGGAGAATCAAAGAAATTAGAACTTGGCCATGGAAGCTTGTCACGAGGAAGAAGAAGAAGGCCATGGCGCCATCTATTTTTTTTTTTTAAATTTGCGTTTTATAATATACATGTATGGTTGTATTTTAATAAACGGATGTATAGCCACCCCAGTGGTATCTAGCGCGCCTCTTAGTATTTTTCCATGCCATAGGTCCAGGGTTCGAATCCCCCTGAGACCTTTTTATTTTTTAACTTTCCAAAACCTTCATTTTTCCACTATTTTCAAACTTTTTCACAACTTTTTTTTATAAATATAATCAAATTGTGGCATGTAAATGACAAGTCAAGTACATGGCTCAATGGTAAAATTTTTCACCTTTGAACCTAGGGTCATGAGTTCAAACCTCCTTAGTACTAAAAACTAATTTTTATCACTTGTTTTCTTCATATTTTCAACAAACTTCAACATTTTCAAAAACCAATCAAAACTTCTCATTTTGAGATGATTTTTTGCACACTTGTCATTTAATATACCTATTTTATGATTATGTCAAAAAATACCAAAAAATATTTCCTTTTCGATATATTTTTTATTAGGTTAAAATAAGACGTTTTTAAATATTTTAAATACTTTTTCAAAATGTTTTCTTTCCGATTTTCAAACCTAATCTTTTTCAAAACTTCTTGTGAATATCTTTCACTTTTCAAAATCATTTCAAAACTTTCAAAATGTTTTAATTGACTTACGCACCTCTTTTCCATGATCAATTCGATTAATCTTTGAAAATACAAACCAAACTAGGTTTTTCTTTGAAATTCTTTCGAATTCAAAATCAAGTTGATCATGGGCCTCCTCACGGTGTAAGTCCCAACCCTCCTATGTACATATTTATTTCCTTGTACATATCCGCCCTTTTGTGTACATATTCAATTCCTTGTACATATTCAATCATCCTTGCAAATATTCAAGTATAACAAGGCCTTCTTTCATGGCCTTCCGTCACACTTTCTTCTTGAGAACTTCTCCAATACTCATTTGTTCTGAATCTCTTTCCGATTATAGAACCATATCACCTTCTGGACTTTTTTCAGAAATTTTTACTTTCTCCAGAAGTTCCACCTTTAGAGTCATAGTTACCACCAGAAGCATGATCATCTCCAGAGGCTTGTCCTCCAGAACCTACATCTTTAGAGTCTCTAGAAGATTCTTCATCTTCTGACTCTAACTCTTCTTCAGAACTTTCAAGTTCTGACTCATCTTCAGAAGCAGGATCTCCTTGAGATTCTAACTCGTCTTCTGTTTCTTCTTTAGAAGTTTCATCTTCTGATTTTTCTTCAGAAGTTTCATCTTCTGATTCTTCTTCAGAAGTTTCATCTTCTGATTCTTCTTTAGAAATTATAACTTCTGACTCTTATTCAGAAGTTTCAACTTCTGACTCTTCTTCAGACCCAGAATCACCTTCAGATTCTGACTTGTCTTCAACTTCAAAGTCATCTTCTAACTCTAACTCTTCTTCCGAAACCTCAGATTCTGACTCATCTTCAGAATCTTCTATGTCATTTTCTGACTCTGACTCATAAAGAAACACTCCCTTAAGGTGTAAGTCCCGTTCCTTTGTATATATCCAAGTATACTAGCTTATCCGCTTGTTTTCAATATTTGTTTATATTTTCACACACTATATATATATATATATATATATATATATATATATATATATATATATATATATATATATATATATATATATATATATATATATATATATATATATATATATATATATATATATATATATCCAAGTTACACTTGCTTTAATTGCTTATTTTATACACTTGTTTATATATTTCCTTAAAAACTCTTGTGAATGCACACACACACTTTGTCATATATATACTTGTTCATGTTTATTTATGTCATAATAACTAGTATAACAACTAGGTTCCCCATAGCCTCCGCTTGGGCTTCATACAAGACAACTCACCTGTTGAGTTTAGCGTCCGCTTAGGCTTCATATAAGACAACTCCCTTGCTGAGTTAGCCTCCTCTTAGGCTTCATTCAAAAGAACTCCTTCATGAGTTTAGCCTTCTCTTGGGCATCAAACAAGAAAGAGACATGGAAATCTCTTAACAGCCTCCTATTGGGCTTCCAATGCAAAGAATCACCCGCGCTAGGATAGAACCCTAAGAGTATGGTTTCCCGGTGAAATCACTCTTGAAAATCCTAAGAGTATGGTTTCCCGGTGAAATCACTCTTAAAAATCCTAAGAGTACGGTTTCCCGGTTAAATCACTCTTAAAGCCAAGTCGGCCATACCCTATAGCCTCCTCTTGTGCTCACAATGCAAGGACTCTCGATGTCCCTCAGAATGCCTCATATTGTGCTTACAATACAAGGACCCACAGGCTTCTTAAAAGCATCCCCCTAATCAATAATCAATTTCTTCTAGATATTTAGACATGTATCATCTCTATGGAAGAAGTATCTCATCTATAACATCACATACAAATCAACACTTTTTCAAACACTTTTTTCAAACAAAACATCTTTACTTGTAAGTGGCAACGCTTGTACACTCAAGCAAAACGCCTAATGCTTAAAATTAAAGATTCAAACATCTTTCTTAACTTGTAAGTGGTAACGCTTGTACACTCAAGCAAAACACCTAATGCTTACAATAAAAGATTTAATCAATCAACTCTTCAAAAATGTATATGATGAAATAGATTAGATATATTTTTCATTAAGATGACATTTGTCTTTGTCTCTTAATAACACCCTTTGCTTACACTAGCACATAAGTGGGAACTACGATTGCTCTGAATTTCTCAATCTCACTTTGAGAATACGTAGGCATAAGATCTCATCCTTTGCGAGCATACTTCTTTCTCCCTCAAACCAAACAAACCTTATTCCCCTTAGATCCGAGCTACATATGCTCTAATTCCCACTAGGGGATATGTATGTAGAGGATCCCAATGATCTTTGCGAACATAATAATGACAAAACTTAGGATCCTGCCTAACCTACCTTTCTTAAAACCCAAAGGAAAAACTTTCCCGAAATAGAGTAGCAAATAAAACACACAAACATACAAAAATATGTGTTAAAAAGTTCCTATAGAAAACTATATATATATATATATATATATATATATATATATATATGTGTGTGTGTGTGTGTGTGTGTGGTGCTAATACCTTCCCTTTATATAACCAACCCCCTTACCTTGGTCTCTCCCTAATGCGTTGCATCTAGTTCACGCTAATCGTACTGCATATCAATATCTTATTGAGGGTATTTCAGCTTTCCCCTTTTCCATCTTATTTTCTTGTTTGGAAACAATAATTCTTGATGCTCGCGGCATCTTTTAAAACAAAAAAATCAAAAGAGTAAATCGTTTTGAGTCTGAGATTCGAATTCCGATTCGATTCCCTCGTTCTTCACTTTTTACCGCGAACACTAGGGACCATACAATATGAACATTCCTTGTTCAAACAATCCACAAATAGATCCATCCTCCACTTCTAGGGACCATACAATATAAACACTCCTTGTTCAAACAATCTTCTACCTTGTGCACAACCAAAAAGTATCCCCCATGGATCTCATCCAGAAACAGACAGGATGCCTGCTCTGATACGAATTGAAATTCTAATTACGGCATACTCAGGATATCGTGACATCTGATTCGACATTATAAAATAGACAAGGTAGAGTATAACAATTAATAGTGTAGGAAACAAAAGAACACAAGGAATTGTTAAGCCGGTTTGGTTCTAACCAACCTACGTCTAGGGGCTTCCAAGCCAGGGATGAAATTCACTGTCAGCAATATTAATTCACAGCTAAACCTTCCCTATTTACACCTCTTCACTTAACTAGACTACCCAATGACCCTTCTACCTAAGATACCACACTTAGACATGAGAACCTCCGCTCACTCCCTCAGTATCACAAACTGTGACACTAAACAAAACTAGAAACAATTTGAAGATACCACATTTTAAACACAATACAAAAACAGTCAACTTGTGACACAAACTAACTAAGAATAAAATAAATATGCTTCTAACTTAGGACACACCTTGGAGTTACTTCACAATTTCCTCCAAGAACATAACACCCTATTACTTATAGGCTTCGAGGTGTACACATGGTGACCTTCCCAAATTCCAGAAGGTTCACTCTACAGACCCAACCCTAAAAAATACATTATATTTAATCACTGCTGGTACGTAAACTTAGGTTACAGAGCTTCTATTTATAACCTATTACTCAACTGGATTTTGGCCTTCAAATAACAGCTTGAAGCTGTAACAAACTGTAGTAACAAACTTTCTGCAGAAAACAAACAAGTAGATAACTTCTGCTACAATCAAGGTCCTTGCTGACTTTTCTCCTTAGCTCTTGGACCTCCACAAATGCCTTCAAGATCACGCCACATATGATGCATAATATTCCCAGAATATTCTGCATAATTTAAAACAAAACTGTAACAAACTTAACAATTTTTGTAGCGTGATGTCATGATGTCTGATGTCTCGACATCTCATATGACATGTTGTTCTAGATGTTGAAACATTTCAACACAACATGTTTCTCCATTAAATAGAACTTCAACCTGCCTTCTCCTTACAAGTTATAAATCTTATTTAACCTATTGCTGCTAAATTAGTTTTACCAAACATAAAGTCAATCCTTAAAATAGAGAATCAACAAAAAATATTCTAATAAATGTAAAAATATTCTAACAACCTAAATATTAAAGAAAACATTTTTTTTTGTATTTTTGTGATTGATTTTAAATAAAAAAAGAAATTAGTTAATTAATTAGAAGTTAATTATGAAAATAACTTTAAACCTAATAAAAATAAAAATAAAAATAAAAATATGACAAAAATTAATTAAATATTTTATTAACCTAAAACTAAAAATAAAATATTTTTTATGCTTTTGAAAATTGTTGAAATAATTATTTGAAAGGAATTAAAATAAAAAAGAAAATTGAAAGAAATCGAGAAAAAAGAATGATGACAAGTGATAAAAATTAGGTTTGACCTCCCAGGGTGTTGAACTCGTGACCTTGAGGTCACAGGTCCAAAATTTTGCCACTCGGCCACTTGCCTGTGGTGTTAACAAAGTGGTCTTGGAAATATGTAAGTGATATCCTGCAAAAATCAGAAAAATAAGAAAAAGAGCAAAAGGCAAGGGTCAAACCCGTGACCTGATAGAGATAAGCCTTAACGCATGCATGGTTAACCACTGGGGTGGGGATACATCCAATATTATAAGTGCTTTCATAAATATATAAGTGAAAATCAATTCTAGAAAATCAATTTAAAGTCAAAACACGCATGTGGGACCCAGGGTGTTTAAATGGACGAATCAAACACAGCCACGCCCGGCCTGGCCGGTAAACAAAGTCAGAGGGTTGGAGAGACGCTAGAGCCCTATCTCCGGTCGTCTTCTTCGGTTATTTAAATTCTCAAACCTGAAAAATAAAAAGAGTTAGCAATTAAAGAGACTTTACCCCTCTAAATCGACTCTTACGAGTCTGATGGTGATGTCTGTTTGGCCTGAAACGACCTGTAAACAGGGATACGACGAAGTAGAAGCTTCGTGTCCTAACAATGGTGTTTCCTTGTTCATGCATCAAAACTCACAAACGATGGCTCTAAACAATCACAAACATCAGTATGGACATGTACATATGCATCGAAATCGTTTATATAGCATGCAACATGAGTTTGAAATTCCATAAATTACCAAACCGAAGCAACTTGATGGAGGGAATTCTAGGCATGATCTGGCTTGGCAAATGATTGGTATAGACTCCTGGAAACCTCAGGAGTATGATTTGATGCTTGATTTTGCTTGAGGAAAGCTTCAAATAGGATTTTCGATTTGACCTAAACTTTGAGTTTTTTGAAAGTTTTCTTAGGGTTCTTTGGAGTAGCAATCCGTGTCTGAAGCATATGGCCTTGTTGTGTATATATAGAGAAGTGAATTAGGTCAAGCTTTATGGAGAAAGTATATGACATTCAATGTGAGAATATTTGATTTGAAAATCAAATGAAAAGCTTCCAAATTTGGCCAATCTTGCATTTATGCTTCTTGTGCATTTTTTCCAACTTGCATAGAGCTGTTTGGACCTTAAGAAACTCATATCTCAAGCCCACGCACATTATACATCATCTTGCAATTTATTTTAATTTAATTTGAATTTAAATGAATAAAATCAAAAATAAATAAAATAAATGGTAAGATAATGCATGGATGGGATTAGATGTCCTTGATAATGTTATAAACATGTCTCAAGTCTTAAAATATAGGCCCATTTGACAAAATTTCAAAATTACTCAATATTCTCTTCATGTACTTTCTCAAAATTGCCAAACTTGCACCAATCATATCTTGCTCAATTCTCAACATTTGGAGATGATCTTGAACTTTTTTGAAATCTTAAGATGTCCTCTAAAACCTCTCTTTGGTTTCATGTCATTTGAAGCTTCCATGTTCATGCACACTACTTTGAGAAAAGATGACTTTTTAAAGGACCTATAATGTCTTGGCCCATATCTCTCAAATGAAGCATTTTTTGGGAAAACCTATTAGAGACAAATTTGTAGAGAATTAAATTTCCTTTAAAATTAGCTTTGGTTGAGGAATTTCTAATTAAGTATGTGAAAGTTGTGCTTGGTCAAAGTTCAATTGACTTCTCCTAAGGAAAACCCTAATATAGTAACTTTTGACATCCGATGAATCTTGAGTTCTCTTGATGAATCATGATCAAACCTTGATCAAATGATTAATATAACATCAAAATCTCGATGTTGACAAAAAATGGTGAAGTTTGATTGTATTTTGACCATAATTGACTTTTTGTCCAATACAACTGATTTTCAATCATCTGAGCAATTGACTGAGCAAGCTTACATTGTGAGGCTTGAAACTTGACATGTGGGTATCTTGAGACATATGAGGATGCATAAGTCTACTTGAGGCATTGTAAGTTCAATTTCCTTTGAGAAAAGCAAAACCCTAATTGGAGGTCCATTGTCTAGGAGAGAGTTTGTCTGACCAATCTTGAGTAGTTCTTGAGCCTGAGGATATTTCTCGAACCACTTGACCTTAAAAATGGGAGGGAAAATTTTGGGGTACAACAGCTGCCCCTGTTCAATCTTATTAAACCTGAGGGATTAGATTGGCATGCACACCATTCGTGACCTGAAGGTGGAAGAGGATTGAACACTTAAGTACCCAATAATTTGCACTCGCTGCTGCACGGAGTAACGTTGTTGGTTGATAATATGCTTGAAATAGGCTTAAAGATGCCATTCGGAGAGATGATGATGTATAGTCGGAGATGGGCTTAAAGATTCCATCCAGAGGAGTTGATGATGTAAGTATCAGAATGAGTCGTAAGCTAGACTTCATCTGAAGAGATGCTTTTCAGGATAAACTTCTGAAGGGGAAATACGTTTCAGAATAAATCTCTGAAGGAGATGCTTTTCAGGATGGAGACCTGAAGGATATTCTTTTCAGAATGATCTTCTGGAGGGGAAATGCGTTCCAGGATGAACATCTGAAGGAAAATGCATTCCAGGACAATCTTCTGGAGGGGAAATGCGTTCCAGAATAATCTCTGAAGGAGAATGCTTTTCAGAATAATCTGTCGGAGGGGAAATGCGTTCTGGTGATAAATATCTGAAGGAAAATGCTTTTCTGGACAATCTTTTAGAGGGGAATGCGTTCCAGAATAATCTCTGAAGGAAAATTCTTTCCAGGAAAATCTTGTGGAGGGGAAATGCATTCCAAAATAATCTCTGAAGGAGAATGATTTTAAGAATAATCTACCTGAGAGGAAATGCGTTCTGGTGATAAATATTTGAAGGAAAATGCTTTTCAGGACAATCTTCTAGAGGGGAAATGCATTCCAGAATAATCTCTGAAGGAGAATGCTTTTCAGAATAATCTGTCAGAGGGGAAATGTGTTCCAGTGATAAATATTTGACGGAGAATGCTTTTCAGAATAATCTACGGAGGGGAAATGCGTTCCGGTGATAAATATCTGAAGGAAAATGCTTTCAGGATAATCTCCGGGAGGGGAAATGCGTTCCAGAATAATCTGTGAAGGAGAATGCTTTTCAGAATAATCTGCTGGAGGGGAAATGCGTTCCGGTGATAAATATCTGAAGGAAAATGCTTTTCCGGACAATCTCCTGGAGGAGAAATGCGTTCCAGAATAATCTCTAAAGGAAAATGTTCACAGTCATATATTGAGTTTTTACTAGATATGCAACAATTTATGGATGACTTTCGTCTATTTGTGAATCTAACCCGAAAAGATAATGTTAGCTTTATGCACATCATGATGTATGTAATGTGTAATGATGCTCTCAATAATGTTATATGTATCTTGTATGCGTATGTTATGACATTTGATGGATGATGTATGCATGCAAATGTTGTGTATTTCAAAACATATCCATCTTGGGAAAATAAATCCCTGATGGTCTGCTGGAGATGGGGAGAATGATTCTTCGACTTCTGCTGGAAATGACTTTACTGGGGATTCCTATTTTCTGTCTGAGAATATTCTGCTGGGGATCTTCGACTCCTACTTGGGGATAGAAGCATTCAAGGAGAGTCGATCGCTTGTCGCTTTTTTGGAAGAGTTGATTATTGAAGACCCTGACTGGGGATAAAAGAGATGAAAATTCCTCCAATGCACTATCTGACCTGATTTCAGACACGAGTATTTACCCTTATGGGGATGATAAACCTTGAATAAAACTCAGTTGGGGAAGAGGATATTGTCGGGGATTTGGAGAAATAAACTTCGTTGGGGAATTAAATCATGTAGACCATGTTGAAAGAGTCTTCACTGTATACTAGGGAAATAGTCAAACCTCTTTATTTGTCGGAGGACCTACTGGAGATGATGAGCATGCTGGGTATATCACAATAATTGCTGGATAATTCCCCAGTATTTTGTTCGATGATGTAGTAAACCTGTTGAGGAGTTCTATCTCTGTTAAAGAACCAATGACTATGTGGGGATTATCACATAAAGATTTACTTCTATGGGAATATTTCAGTGAAACCGACTCTGTGGGGATGTGTTAGTAACTTGAATCATTATCTCAACTCCTAGAGCCTGTAGTAATTTCTATTTCTATTTATTACACACATATTTGTAAGCAGTAATTATTATCAAATGCATATGATCATTCAAAGAAATCATTGGACTTATGTGCAAACAATACAGAGAAAGTAAGAAGTTTTGAACTGAAAAAGAATTTATATTGATTGAAAAAGTTGGCCTATAGACAGGAAATTGCATACAAAGAGACGGATATCATAGTAAGAGGAAATCATCAAAAAAAATTGAAAAATACAAAGTGGTAATAAAGAAAAACAACTATGTGGAAACAATCCCATCAAGTTTCAACTCTGCTATTGCCCATATGTCCTCAAGCATCTCATCTCTTTGCTATCGGAAGAAGGTGATTGGACCGATCTATACCATTTGAACTCGAAGCTGATAATAATATGGTCTGTAAGTAGATGATCTGACGGGACATAGTCATACTGTCGACGCTAATCGAAAAGTTTCGATTACGAACAAAACAATGAAGTCACCACCTAACTTTATTTATTCCTAATGAGGAAAGGGAAAATATAGATAAAACCCGAAGAAATGAAAATGAAATGGAATGGCCTTCGAGACCAAGAGATGCGGGTTCGGAGTCAGTTATGCAAGGGGAAGGTATTAGCACCCCTCACATCCATCGTACTCGATGGGACCCATTTAGTTCTAAGCATGTTTGTGTGTTTAGTGTGTTAATTTGTTATCTTCTACTTATTATACGCGAAAAGAGAAAAGAAAGGAACCATGTTTTAATTTTTTGAAAGTGTGCTCGCCAAGATGTTAGAATCTCGTGCCTACGTATTTCTCAAGTGTGATGGAAAAGTCATAGCTTACGTAGTTCTCGGTTGCGAGAACATTTGTTGGTTGGTTGATTTTATTTATGAAAATAAGAGCTTAATCATACGTGGACGATAAGACATCACTAGTGCAATTCGCGTGTAAGCGATATGAGTTTGAAAAAAGGACTTGCACGTGGGCAAGGTTTAATGAGTTTGAATTGATATTAAGTGGATGACAGGTACCGAAACATTAGGCTATCATCTAATGATTCAAATACTAGAAATTGGCGAGCAAGTTCAACCAATCATCTCTCATCCCAAAAAGTTTATTATGAAAATGGTGAGGTGAAACGAGGTTCACATTATTAGGTGTGAATAAAAGTATTTAAGTCATTAGGCTATCATCTAATGGCCCAAATACTTTAAATTCAATTAAACCGTTAGGCTATCATCCAACAATTTAATCGAATGTCACTCTAACTATTTATTGTAATGGATAGAAGTTTTAACTTATTAGGCTATCATCTAACAATCTAAAAACTTCAAGTTTGTTTAAATCATTAGGCTACCATCTAACAATTTAAACAAACCCCATCTAAATATTCTTTTTTTTTCGAAAACATTTTTGAAAATAACTCGACGTTGGATCGAGGTTTGAGAATTTATTACGAAAGGTCTTAAAGATGAGAAGAGAATTGATTTGGGATATGATTAACCAAGAAATCTTGATTAATCTCGAGAGAATAGACAAATGTCTACTCCCTACCATGAGACCCTTATGATGAGAAAACTTGGTGTATGGATCAAGGCGCGGGAACAAAAGTGAGAAATAACGAATAATTATATACAAGCATGAAATAAAGCGAGTAAATAAATTAAAAGCCCATACAAAGTGGCTTGCATAAATGACAAGATAATTAACAAGGTGTAGGTGCATGCACTAAATAAGTTTAATCGACTAATTAAACGAAATTTAATCAAGTAATTAGTTTAATAAAATTAATTAGATGGGCTAATCAATTTTAAATAACCTAATTAGATAATTAAATAATATTTAACTAATCAATCAAAGTTTCATTGTAAGCCCAAGAGCAAACGTGGTCTGCGCACAAATGTGTGGCCGTTGTGACGCTTCACAGCTTTGTCAACTCAAGGTTAAAAATGGCTCGCACGAGTATTAATTTGAAAATATTTTTGTTTTGTGCACATGTGAATGCGTAATTAAAATAAACAATAGAATATTTACTAATTATTATAACTCATGAGGATAGGAATACAAATTTACAAATGGGGATGACGGAAATAAATTACAAGTCCATACAAATCCATCAACAGATGCATAAGTAAAATAAACCATTAAAATCGATTAAAAAAACAAATGAATTAACTAATTAAGTTAAATAAAATTAATTTTAAAAAAGAAAAAAAATAATTAATTTTAAAATAACTTAATTAATTAAAATGAGATTTAATTAATTATACCTCATGTAAACAAATCAACATTACAAAGATGACAAGTTAAATTGAAGAGTAAGAGAAATGTTTTCGTTAATCCTTTATAATTGAAAATAAGTCTATTAAAAAAAAAAAAGACAGCATATTTTTTATAATTTTATAAAATAAAGAAATAGTGAAACAATTGAATAAACTAATTTATATCAAAATCTAACTATCCAACCTCTATTAATCATGTCACCAATGTACACATGAAAATATTCATACGCTCCATCAAACAGTACCATGAAGCAATTCTTTACTAAAATAAAAATAGACTATAGACATATAAAATAAAAATGTAATATAAACGGACAAAATAAAAAAAAAGTTTTTTCTAACATTTTCAATTAAAACAAACTACTCTAAAATTTATTTAACTTACTTTACATAATCATTTTAAGAGAACTACATTCATTTGCTTTTCTCTTTACTCAAGCACAAATCTAACCATATTAGTGAACAAATAAGAAATTAAACTAACTAAAGTGATTAAGGTAATAAATTCAATAAAACTCACAAACAATATGGAGGTGGAGGTAGCAGGGAGTAGTATTAAGGGGTGGTTATGTGAGGGTTTACGAAGGAGTTAGTATGGAGGAGGATGAGTGAACGGCGGGAGGTGAGGATGGCAGTGGAAGTATATGCAGTGAAGGGTGGAGTTACTGGAAGGATGAAGCTGCGTTCTTGTTCCTTTTTTTTTCTTCTTCAAAGTAATAGTAACACGCATATATATATATATATATATATATATATATATATATATATATATATATATATATATATATATATATATATATATATATATATATATATATAACATAAATTAGGTTTAGACAAATTTTTACAAATGTCAAAAATGCCCTTATTGATAAAATAGACCACAAAGCCCAAATGATTAAAAAATAATCTATCCAAAAATATTTTTTATTTTTATTTTTAGAGATAAAAATTGGACACTTAAAATTGTCAAAAATGATATAAATTCGGACAGTAAATTATCTAAAAAATAAAATGAGCAAATTAAAATAAACTACAGGTCTCAAAGATTAAAGAAAAATTACCAAAATGTTTAAAATCGAAATAAAATGATAACAAAGAATACCCAATTTTAAAATACTTACGGTTAAAAACGAGATTCAAAAATGTATCGAAAAATTAGAGAGGGCACATTTTTATGATCTACGCGACACGTAGATTCATAAAGCAGTGAGTAAAAGATGAAAACTTGAAATATTTTTCCCGCTATTTTTTGCACAGTATCGAATTGCTTTTAACAGTCTGTTTATAAAACCGAAATATCAATATCATCGACATATAAATAATTTAAAAGGATGCAATAAACAGGTAGAGAGGTAAAAATAAATGAAGTAAAATAACGGGTATTTTACAATTACAAAACGATGCAAATGTCGATTTAAATTGACTTTTGATCAACTTAAATACGACTAAATGATGCAGATGTGATGAATGAATGATTGTTTAATGACAATGGTCTAATGGAATCGTATGTAGATGAAAAAGTATGATGTGCTAATGCGGCTAAAAACTCAGGTGAAATTTAGGGTGTGACACATACGCTTTAATCTCTAATTTTTGCTTGGACCGCCCTTTTGGGTTTTCAGTCCACCGGGATACCCTTTTTTGCCCAAGCTGCCTTTTCAGGTTTTCGACTTGCCGGGTGTATAATTTTCTATATATATTCCTAATTTTTGCCCGAATAGAGGATCTCTTTTAGGCGTAGTATTTTTTAACTATGTCCGCGTTCACAAGGTGTATGAGAACTTCTCCGTCCATGGTGGTCAATATCATAGCTCCACTGGAAAATATTCTTTTGACTACAAATGACCCTTTGTATGTGGGAGTCCACTTGCCCCTAGGATCACCTTGCGTAAAGATGATGCGTTTGACTACCAAATTACCAGCTTGATATACTTGATTCTTGACTTTCTTGTTAAAAACTTTGATTATGCACTTCTGATAAATTTGTCCATGCAAATAGCCACGAGCCTCTTCTCATCAATCAAATTTATCTGATCAAGCCGAGTCTGGATCCATTCATCTTCGTATATACCCGCGTCCTTCATAACTCTTAATGAGGGAATCTGGACCTCAATACGTAAGACAACTTCCATACCATAGACGAGAGAAAATGGAGTTTCCCCTGTCGATGTTCGTACTGAGGTGCGATACCCATGAAGAGAAAATGGTAACATCTCATGTCAATCCTTGTATGTTACTGTCATCTTCTATATAATCTTCTTAATTTTCTTATTGGCGGCTTCCACTACGCCATTCATCTTTGGCCGATATGGAGAAGAGTTATGGTGCTTTATCTTGAACTGCGTGCAAAGTTCAATGACCATTTTGTTGTTAAGGTTGGTACCATTGTCTATGATAATCCTTTTGGGGATGTCATGCCAACAGATAAGGTTATGCTTGATGAACTGAGCCATAACATTCTTGGTAATAGAAGCGAACGAGACTGCCTCTACTCACTTCGTAAAGTAATAGATAACAACAAGGATGAAACAGTGTCCATTGGAAGCGGTAGGCTTAATCTCTCCAATCATATCAATGCCCCATATTGCGAACGACCAAGGAATAATTAGAACATTCAACAGAACCTGAGGCATGTGTACTTTATTAGCGTAGACCTGGCATTTGTGACACGTTCGGGCATTCTGATAGCAATCTGCTTCCATAGTAGGCCAATAATAACCTGCTCTCAGAATCTTTTTATCCATTGTATGACCACTAGAATGGGTACCGAAAAAACCTTCATGCAAGTCTTCCATAATCCTCCCAGCCTCTCTCTTATCTACACATCGGAGTAAAGCCAAATCATGATTGTGTTTGTACAGAATCCCATTACTCGGAAATAACTTGGCGGAGAACCTCCTTAAAATCTTGTCATTGATAGATGCCCCCTCAGGATATTCTTGAGCCTCGAGGTATCTTTTCACTTCATGAAACCAAGGATTTTTCTCTACTCCTTCAATATTAAGCTCACAACAATATGCCAGTTTGTCTAGCCTTTCAATAGTGATCTGAGGAGCTTCATTGTCCCATCTGACTTTGAACATAGATGACATGGTAGCTAATGTGTCCGCCAATTGATTCTCTTCTCACAGAATATGCTCAAAAGTAATTTCTTCGAAGTAGGGAATCAAAATCAACACATGTTCTCGATATGGAATGAGATTTGGATGCTTCGTGTCCTATTCACCCTTAATCTGACTAATCACCAGAGTCGAGTCTCCATATACATGCAAAAACTTGATCCTCAAATCAATAGCAGCTTTGATACCCATGATGCACGCCTCATACTCGGCCATATTGTTGGTGCAGTCGAAACATAACCTAGTAGTGAAGGGTGTATGGCCATCCTTGGGAGAGATAATCACAACACCAATGTCGTAGCCAAGTGTGTTAGAATCTCCATCAAAAACCATAGTCCATCAGGATCCTGGTTCAGGTCCTTCATCCAGTCCAGGTTCTTCGTAATCAGTTACGAGCATGATATTCTCGTTCGGGAACTCAAAATGCATGGACTGGTAGTCGTCTACAACTTGATGAGCTAAATGATCCGCTAATACACTTTCTTTGATTGCTTTTTGCATAATATACTGAATATTTTATTCGGTCAAGATCATTTGCCATCTTGATATTCTTTCGGAGAGAGCAGGTTTCTCAAATATATACTTTATGGGATCCATTTTAGAGGTGAACAAAGTGGTATGAGTCAACATATACTGTCTTAGTCGGTGAGCAGCCCAAGCCAAAGTGCAACAAGTTTTCTCGAGCAATGAGTATCTTGTTTCGTAGTCGGTAAAATTTTTTTAAGGTAGTATATTTCATGATCTTTTCGACCAGACTCGTCATGTTGCCCCAAGACACACTCCATTGAGTTCTCTAATACCGTTAGGTACACGATCAAAGGTCTTCCTTCAACTGGTGGCATCAGAACTTGAGGTTCTTGGAGGTACTCCTTGATCTTGTCGAAGGCCATATGACAGTCGTCATTCCATTTTACTACTTGATCCTTCTTCAATAGCTTGAAGATTGGTTCACAAGTAGCAGTCAAGTGTGAGATAAATCTAGAAATATAGTTCAATCATCCTAGGAAACCTATGAATTCCTTCTCGGTGCGGGGAGCCGACATTTCTTGAATGGCTTTAATCTTGGCGGGGTCAACTTCAATACCTTTACTACTTACGACGAATCCTAGGAGTTTACCGGATCTTACTCCAAAAGTACGCTTGTTCGGATTCAGTCTCAATTTGTACTTATTCAATCTCTCAAACAGATTACCCATGTGATCAAGGTGTTCCTCTCCAGTCTGAGACCGGGATATCATGTCGTCAACGTAAACCTCTATCTTGTGATGGATCATATCATGGAATAAAGCTACCATAGCATGCTAGTATGTCGCACCTGCATTCTTCAACCCGAATGACATAACCTTGTAATAGAAAGTGCCCCACTGTGTGATGAAAGTAGTCTTCTCTATATCCTCGGGAGCCATCTTGATTTGATTATAACCGGAGAAACCATCCATGAAAGAAAATACCTTATGCTGAGCAATGTTGTCAACAAAACATCAATATGTGAAAGCGAAAAGTCATCTTTCGGGCTCACTCTATTCAGATCTCGGTAGTCTACACACATGCGCACCTTTCCATCCTTCTTAGGTATTGGCACCATGTTTGCAATCCATTGTGGATAGGAAGTAACAACTAGGAAACCTGCGTTAAACTGCTTCATGACTTCAGCCTTGATTTTCTCGGACATCTCAAGACGTATACGACGAACCTTCTGTTTTATAGGATGATAACCTTGTTTCATTGGTAAGCAGTTGTTGCACCCTAAAATTTTCCCTCTCATTTTAAGGTCAATTGGTTCAAGATACCTCCTCATGCCTCAGAGCTACTCAAGGCTTGACCAGACCAACCATCTCATAATCAATGGATCTCTAATTAGAGTTTTGTTTTCTTCAAGGTAAAATGGTGTCTAGTGCCTAAAGTGAAGTTCATGCTTCCTCATATGTCCCAAAGTATCTCCATATAAAGTTTCAAGCCTCACAATGCAAGTTTTCTCAGTCAATGATTCATATGGTTGAAAATAAGTTGTATTGGACAAAAAGTCAATTGTGGTCAACATACAATCAAACTTCATCATTTTTGGTCAACATCAAGATTTTGAAGTTATATTCATCATTTGAGCAATGGTTGATCATGATTCATCAAGAAAACTCAAGAGTTGATCAAAATTCAAAAGTTGCTAAATTAGGGTTTCTTAAGGAGAAGTCAACAGAACTTTGACCAAGCATAACTTTCACATACTTCATCAGAAATTCCTCAACCAAATCTCATTTCAAAGGAAATTACATTCTCTACAACTTTGTATCTAATAGGTTTTTTTCCAAAAAATGCTTCTTTAAGAGATATGAGCCAAGACATTATAGGTCCTTTCAAAAGTCAACAAAAAGTTATCGTTTCTCAAAGAAGTGTACATGAACATGGAAGCTTCAATGGAGATGAAACCAAAGAGAGATTTTATAGGACATCTTAAGCTTTCTAAAAAGTCCAAGATAATCCTCAAATGATAAGAATTGAGCAACATATGTTTGGTGCAAGTTTGGCAATTTTGAGAAAATGCATGAAGCAAATATTGAGCAATCTTGGAATTTTTCCAAATAGGCCTATATTTTTATGTTTGAAACATGTTTCTAACATTGTAAAGAAGCCTTAAGCTCATCCATGTGCCATTTTAATATTTATTTTATTTATTTTTGATTTTATTCATTTAGAGTCAAATTAAATTAAAATAAAGCACAAGATGGTATATGATGCGTGCAAGGCCATGGATTTAAGTGTCTTGAAGACCAAGCAAGCCCAAGATAGCTGGCAAAAACTCACAAGGGATGATTGGAAGAAGATTTGGCCAAATTCGGAAGTTTTGCATTTGATTTTCCAATCAAATATTTTATATTGAATGCAATATTTTCCTCTCAAATACTTGACCTAATTCACTCCATATATACATAAGATCATAGCCAGATGCAAAGGACACGATTGGCTGCTCAAAAAACCCTAAAGAAAATTCTCCAAAATCTCAAAGTTTAGGGAAAACTCAAACATCATTCTCCAGCCACTTTCAATCGATTCCAAGCATCAACTCACCTTCCTGAGGTTCCCAGGAGTCGATCCAAGCACTCACACGATCCCAAAGCATCCCAGAATCATCCCCTTCAAGTTGACCAGTTGGTAAGGTTTCTCGAAATCGATTTTGATTTTCTATGCATTACTAGCATGTTTGATGTGTTTTGTTTATGTTCAGGATATCCATTAGAATAGGTTTAACATTGTACATGTGAGCTTTAAGGCTTAAATCGATCGATGCCATTGTTAGGGCATCGAGCTTGTGAAGCTTTGAATCTCATGATACAGGGACTTTCAGATCAAACCAATACCACCATTGAATTCGCAGCCCTCAAATTAGGGGGTAGGGTCCCTCGTTTGCATTTTTTTTTATCTTTTGCAGGTTTTAAATTTCTCCTCATCTGAGAAGACGACCGGAGCCACCACCCAAGGTGTCTTAATCGGCGTTGACTATATCGTGGCAAGAGGGAGGCATGTGATTGGTCCATTTGAACCCCTGGGCCCCAACGCGCGTTTGTTTTTGAAAATCTAATTTCATGGACTTAATCTCACTTATATATTTTTGAATGTGTTAATGTTATTGGATGTATCACCATCCCAGTGGTTTAACATGCGCGTGTAGTCCTTTTCTCTCTCTTGACATGGGTTCGATCCCTGCCTTTTGCTCTTTTTTCAACAGTTTTTTATTTTTGCAGGATTACACATATATATTTCTAAAGGCGCTATTATTACATCACAAACAAGTGGCGCAATGGTCAAGTTTTGGATCAGTGACCTTAAAGGTCACAAGTTCAACACTCAGTAAGACCATCCTATTTTTTAACCACTTGTTTTCTTCATTTTTTTTAAACTTCCTTTCAATGTCTTTTCTATTTTAATTTCTTTTCACAAATTATTTTTAATTACTTATAAAAACCAAAAAAATATTTTAATTTTAGATTTAAGTTAATAAAATGTTTAATTAATTTTAGACACAAAAATATTTTATTTTTCATCTCATTTAAAATTATTTTCATAATTAACCTTTAATTAATCATTTAATTTTTTTCCTAATTAAAATCAATTCCAAAAAAGACGAAAATATTTTTTCTTTAATATTTAGGTTGTTAGAATGTTATTACATTTATTACAATATTTTTCTCATTATTTATTTATTTCTTTTACTTTTAAATATTAGAAATCGATGTATAAGTCGTGTGATTATTTTTTGTTGTTGTAATAGCGTAGTTTATTTCTCTCTCATTTTTCTCTATTATGTAACTGCTCATGAGATGTAATAGTCTAGGTTTACTTTCCGCACCTTATTATATATATGCCCCGAAGCCATGTAATAACGTTTGAACTTTTACTTTCTGCACCTTTACTTTTTATATATTAACTGCTTAGGTGTATGCTAATAGGATTGTATGCAAGATATAAAAGCAACGCTAGATAACTCTAATCTCAAGATAAATATCTGAACTGAATCACTATTGCACACTTGCACCTTTAGGGTATCCCCTCTTTGTTGCATTCGGAAACAATGGTCATGTCCCTCGAACATAGAGATATCTTAGAAAAGTTGTCCACGAATGACATCATCACAGTCCCTTTGATATAAAGATCATAGTCTCTCGATGTTGCTTACGAATATATGATCTTGTCCCTCTGTTGTTTCCTACGAATAAATGATGATAGTCCCTTCGATACAATTGCTAAGGTATCCTTACAATGTTGCCTTTAATGACCATACGATGATCCTACGTCTGTCCCTTCACACCAATTGATGGGGATATCTACCAACTAATGGTATGGATAACACTATCCTAAAGGAGAAGGAAAATAACAAGAACGACCTTTGAGTGGGTAGATTACTCTTAATTGCTTGCTCAAAACAAATACTTTTCACACCTCACATTTTCAAACAAATATTTTCAAACACTTCGTATACATTCTTGAGGACTGATACAAGAATCATTACAAAGTCAAAGCAAAATATTTTCAAACAAATCACACACACAAAAACAAGTTTAAAAAGTGAGCTAAGCAATTAAGAGCTCGTAGATAACTACGAATGAAAAGGGTGCTAACACCTTCCATTTTCATAAATTAACCCCGAACTCAGAATCGATAAAAGGTCTTTTCTGTTCTTTTCACCTTTCTTTATTGGATAAAAGAAAAGTCGGTGGTGACTCTTGCTAACCGCAACATTTGCGATAAAACGCAAAACAAACAAGTTAGTTCTCCCACCGTGTTACAGAACAGTCGACTCTGCTGGAGAGAATATTTACCTTAGGATTTTTTTGATCACTTTTACTTGCTTTCATTGTTTGACTTGTCTGATTTACTTTTAAGGATTTTGCTCGGGTATTATTGCTTGTAAGGATCCTACACCCGGATTCAGGTTTCCTTAGATAAATAGCAATAGATCAACGCGACTGTCTGGCATAGACCGGCACTTTTAAAATGATGACTATGGTTAGTGTGACACTTTGAATGTCCTGATGTTCCTCAAGTCCAGTTGAGGAAACATTTGGCGTCTACGTGGTGGCATCAACACTAACTAAACTTTTAGAACCCTAATTGACCCATCTTAGCCATTAGAAGGTAGTGAGATAGTCAACTTTGATGCAGACTAAAATTAGTTGATACTCGATGCTACGCTTTAAAAAGAAATATATCATTAATTTATAAATTATTTATGTATTTTATATATCATCGGAAAAGCATATACTTCAGCTGCATTTTCCAAACATATCCTAGTTAATGATTAATATTTGAGTTGAAAACATGGAATTTGGCTCATGAATAAACAATGCATGTTAGTATGTTACGTACTATATATGAAATGATATCATAAACTTAATTTGAATAAAATTGTATCAATATTATACAGGAGCTATCTCCATCATAATATAATGGTTGATTACAAATTCATCACTGCTCTAAATTTGTCACATCAACTTATTATCATTTGCCTAAAATTCACTCTTTATCCCTTGGAAATCATCTCAGTTCCAACTGAACCTATTCAAATCAAGTTGTTTACAGCTTGTAGCACCTTCATTATTATCTCCACGACTGTTTAGATCCAATCTTGAAGCTGAAAAGTAATTAGAAGATTGTTGTTGAATCTTATTATTATTATTATTATTATTATTATTATCATCCACTGGTTTCATTGTTTCTGTTCTTGCAGTGTTTCTGTGTTGAAACTCACCTACATCTGAGTGATTTTGTTCAACTCCAATGTTCATAGACAAGTTTCCATGGTTTCTTTCTAAAGGGGTGAGAAAATTACTGTTCTTTTTCACTTCATCAACACACCATTTTAGTACTTCAGTGTTTCTAAGGTTTTGCATAGAAGCTGCTGCTTCTGTTAATTGCTGTTCTTTTCTTTCCATGAACACGTGATTATTGTTGTTGTTGTTGTTGAAGTGTCTTAAACCAAACCCTCCATTTTGAATGATCTCGTGTTCCTTCTGTGATCGCTCGCTCGATGTTAAGCAACTACTGTCCATCGAGCCGTCGTTTGGTTGGTTTGTGATTTGTATTTGTTGAGGACAAAAACCTTGTAACTCTTTCATTTCTGAAAATGTTGAGTTTAGACACTGTGAGGATACTTTTGATACAAGCTCTGAAAGTTGAACTTTTGCTGCTTCAAGTCCTACTATTCCTAAGTTCTGTCTACCAAGTGTTTCTTGAGCTTTCTCAAGCACTGATTGAAGGTATTTTCCTTGTGCCTCTATCCTAAGCTGCAAGTGTCTTTGTACCTGTACAACGTTTACAAATTGTTTCTTACAATTCAAGAAACAAAAATAGAAGAGCTATTGAATTGTCTAAAACAAAACTAATGTGTTTAGATCTTCTGCAGCAACTATAAAACTATTAGATACTAATATCTAACAGTTCTATAACCGCTGCAGAGATCTGATATATATGATGTGAGTTAGATCTTAGGATCAGATCCTCTAAAGCGGTTGAAGAATTATCAGATCTTAGATATAAAATAAAAGATCAACAATTTCGCGGTCGTTGGAGAGGATCTTATATGATCCAAAATGAACATGCATATATTAGTTAAGTTGCAAAGGCTTACCTCAAGTTGTTCATTGAGTCTTCTCTGAACCTCAATCTGCATTTGCAGCGCCTCGCTTATGTGTAAATCTCTACCAAAAGGGCTACAAAAGTTAGCATAAAATCTTAAACAAGATATCATGAAGAGTGTAATTAAAAAGAGATTTGTTTTTCTCACTTGTTGTTATTAGGTTGCGGTCCAAGTGTTAATTTATTGATGTGAGTTCCATTGGTTTGATCAGAAAGTCTCTCTTCAGTTCCGGAAGCAGAATGCGTGTCTGATAAATATAAAAACCTTATAAAATAGCTCTCTGATTAATTAGCTTTAGATTTGAAGAAATGAAAAAGATTGGCCTCTTACTTATTTTGTGTGTGACGTTATTATTGTTGCTTTGTCCATGCAGATTCTTGCTCAATCTATACTTCTGGTGACAAAAATGATAACATGATCAGTAATTGCACCATACAAACTAAGGTAAAACATGATTCTTATTTGTAGCTTTATCTAAGAGAAACAAACACAGACACGGACATCAGACACATAGGCACTAACAACATATCATTAAGCGGTTTTGATATGATAAAGATCATTGATGTTATTACCTGGAGATGACTCTTTAGATGATATAAGGTAAGTCCAGGAATTCCCATGAGTTTCATCACGGTTTTTGGAGTAGCTTCTGCAATAGAAAGAAGGTAATTAAATTCCTCGAGATTTGTTGATCCACACCGTATGTATGTATATATATAAGTATACTTACTGTCAGCTCCACCTAACTGATTGACAGCTTCTATAAACCTTGCATGAAGATCAGGTGTCCATTTTAATCTAGGCTTAGCATCAGTGGAGAGAACAAGTCCAGAATCACTAGATCCATTTCCTGTTTGGAGAAACATGTGTCTCTCAGATGGTATTGACATTCTTGAAGAAGAGTGAAGATTTTTTGCTTGGTGATGATGATGATACATGCTGTGTGGTAGATAGAGTAGAGCCTTGATAGTATCCAATATAAGAGAACTTTTGAATGTTTGTGTTGAGCTTGCTTGGTTCTTCTTTTCAGCAGAAGTCATGCTGAGACTTGTATTTATACACCCAAGAGAGGTTGAGCCATGGAATCTTGAATAGAACCAATTTAAAATTTAAAGTTAATCCTTCTCTAAGGGGTGACCTTATGAATAGATACTATTCCTTTCCTACTTTTGTTCACTTGTGGGGGCCATTTCTCAACTTACACTTTCCATTCTTAGATAGTGTTCTCCTTTTTACCTTCAACAATTTCTCTCTCAAATGGGAATTCATCCCTAAAACGGAGTCTCTGTACTCAAATACATCAACGAAACAAGTAGTCAGACTACCTAATTTTTAGGATGACTTCTGCTACAAGAATCTAGTCATCTTTAGTTGTCAAATTCTATGAGAAATCATTTTTATATTATTTTTCTAACACAACTATCCACACATATTATGGGTTTGAGGTGCATGAATTGTACATGAACTAAAATATTTTTAATATAAAGAAAAGAAAGTTATATACAAATATCAATTTTCCAAACTGCATTAGGTTCCAGAATAGATCCTTGAAATTTTAACCCAATATGCATATTTATTCTCTTGCCAGATAAAAGAGAGAATCATATGCTCAAATTTTGAAAGAGTATATATTTCTTTTCTTCTTTTTCATATTATATAACTTGGTTCTCAAGAATCTGATATCCCCTCTACTTGGAACAGCCAAAACCCATCCTTTATTTTTGTTCTAGAGAGGAAGATTCTAAGAACTTATAAGCCTACATATTTTGTTGTTAATCCATCTTGCTGTCATTTTTACAACTCCTGCACAATGCTATGATCTATAGTAAAGTCTAGAGAAAAAGACATAATATATAAATTGGATTCTATTGACTAAACCACCATAACATGCAAGATTGGATATTAACAAAAGAAAGATGCTTGCAATATTGGAGTGTTTGGAGGTAAAAGAATAGAATAAGAACACATTCTTTTTTGTCTCCTTCAATAAGTTTGGTACTTATTCAGCTTGCACCATTTAAAATATAAGTAAGATGGACCCTAAACTTTTAATTCTTTCTTTGGCACAAAAACACAGTCCCTATCCTTTGGAATCCTAAGCAGCTAGGACTTAATAAAAAAAGGAAAGATAGAATTGTACTTGCTTTTATACTTTCATCATTTTGTTAAATACAGTAACAGTACTAGTTCATGTTCATGCATTTATAGGACCACTTATAACCTTGCATTTGACTTGTACCATAGTTAATGTAGCTGATTCTTAATGTAAGAATAAGTACATTTCTCATTCAATTCCTTATTATGTTATGTTAAGTAATGTAACAATTATTTATTTTTTTTGTATATAGATTTGTTCTTATCCTTAGACAAGTTCCACTAAATGGCATATACCATGCTAAACCACACTAAGAAAACAATTTAAAAAATAAATGTATTAGAATCTGATTCAGTTTTGTTTAAAACCATGCAATCTATAAGCATTGCATGTGTCAATTGCATGCAAATCTTGATTATTCAATTAGAAAAGATGTTATGTTATTACTATACACTGTACTATTATTGTTGATTGATTAAAATTCTTCTTCCAATAATCTATCATCAGACACAACATATAGAAGTAGAGGGCTATTAACAAAACCATATCTGAATAAACATATTATATAGGTACAAAAACTTTTATAATAAAAAATATATATATGTAGCAAAGATTCCTTGAACAGTATCTTGATATCACTTCTTCTTCTTGTTCTTGTTCTTGATTCTGATATTTGAGAATATTTAATGCTGCCAAAGAGAATCATGAGAGACTTTAGGCAAAGTTAAAGGTAAGTTCCTATGTAGTTTTCTTGCATGTGGATTGGAATAATATGGGCAAGAGGATTGATTAATTTAGTACCTTTTTTTCCCCTCGAATTTTCTCCTTAAATGGACTTGCTACAACCACTTGTCAAGAGCATTCATTCATAAATATTCATACATAACAAGGTAGTTATTAGTTATTAGAAGAGAATAAAGAAAACTAATTAACCTTTGTGGTAAAGTAATTAAAGTTCTATCTTTAGCCTTGTCTGTTTAATTTTATATATATCCTTGTTGACCATACAATTAGAGGCTTATTTTTGGGTGTGTTAATGACAACTACTTAGTGTTTTCATCTAATCAAACTTAACCATACATACCCTGGTCTTATTCTGTTTGGATTTATATAAGAAAATTTGGAAAACAAAAACCATAAATGAAGAAATTTGTTTGTGCAGGTTTTATACATAAATATATAATGTTGATGCTTTTAAAGAACAAAATTTCCCATATTAGTAGTCATCTTTTACTTTATGCTAGCAAACTGTCCTTCTACTTTCAAATCTTTAGCATCTTTAAAAGAGTATGTGTTTGTACAGAATAGAGGGTTACTTACTTATTTCTTTCTAGGAGAGTATCCAATTTGGCTTTACCTTCCAATATAGTGGATGTCCCACCCTCTCATATGGGATATATAAACTGTTATTCTTATTACTATCTACTTTTTCTATTATACATTGTTCGATGTATTTTTTATTTTAAATTATTAACATATATTTTTTGATTTAATTATATAATTTCAGTTTCAATTTTCATGGTGTATATATTTGTATTTAATTTTGAATTAGAGAAAGAAAAGTGTTAGGATCTATTCCATTATAGAATCAGAATTGTTCGAAGAACGGAAGTTGCGAGATGCAATAGTGAACTTGAGTTTCTGATGCAGTGAAAGAGCGACTAACGTGTAAGGTTAACACTTCAACGTTCAAGTCAGTATGTGAGTGAGATGAGTGAATGAAGTTTAAATTTGAATTGTATACTTGGAGAATGACGTGTTTTTATTTATATCGTGGAGAGGTTGTAACTACTTGCTATTTAACATACGTAGGATACAGGGAGTTGTTGGATGTATCTTGGACCTAAATCTCCTATGCTCTTCCCCAAGGTAATGCCCTACACAATAAGTGCTCGGACGGATTGTTGCCTTCTCTAGGCCGCGTCTGTTCACCCTTATGGTTGGTCCAGAACAATCATCTCATAGGTCTCGACTTTGCTTGTCACTGTGAGGGCGTGTGTCGAATTATCCCTTCGTGTCGTCATATCCCAACAGGTATGGAATTTCGCGCCATTAATGTGTCCCATGCTACATACGTCTTTTTGTAGGTTCTGTCATAATGATCTTTGAAAATTGAAATACTTTTGTGCTTTCTTGAGGCGATTTGAAGCATTGACAATGCTTATTACTATTTGGCCAGTCATTGCTCAATCTCTCGATAGTTGGTCTCTTGCTTTTTGAGATGTTACATTTTCTTCTTTGTCACGTGTATTTCTACAACATACTGTCTTTCTACAATTGAAGAAAGCAGTGCCTATCATGATTCGAAAATCAAACGAAGATGTTTTTGCTTTTTGGGTTAATTCTGCCACTTCATATATTATTTATATCTTGCCTCGAGAGGGAAACCTTGATAGAACCTTTATATATATAGGTCCTTCTTCGTATTGAGGCGTATTGAACCTTGATGAAGACAATATGATTTGTAGTGATTATGGAGAATGTGTTATTCACTTCTACGAGTGTAACTTCTAGATTATGGGTTTCTGCTTTCCCTTCAATGACTTTGAAATAAAGGTTTTAAACCACTTGATGATATCTCCTTCATAACTGCATCATGGGAGTTAGGAGTATAATAAAGTCTTCCAATACTATTGTGAATATCTAGGGGAAATCCCTCTTTGTTCCTTTTATTCAACCTTTTAAGAATACAATGTAGTTCATCAAAACAGACATGGTGGTAAGGCTTGATTAATATGGTGAAGATTATTTGTTATTTTAGAATATTTTCAGAGACCTTAAAGCAGTTTTAAAATTAGTTCTCCTTGGTTATTCCTCTCCATAAAGGGGCTCATGCAATAGTATGCACCATATGGACCAAGTGGAAGATAGACGTTATGACCTATTTCACAAGTACTAAAACAAAGGTAATTTCTTGTGGGGAACGAGTCATACGTCTACAAGGAGGACAATTTGTCCTAAGAGAATATTTATCTAAAGAAATGGTCGGTTACCTTTGTCAAAGAGTTAAGCCATGTTAGGGGGCATTACTTCCTGAGATGAAGCTTCAAAGAGATATTTGCAATGGCTTATTAAAAATCGCCTGTTGATGGACACTTGTACTAAGAATGAGATGAAGGTCATTTTCGGCAAGTTCCCAACATTCTTACCCCCTTCTGTTAATTTGGTTGCCTATAATTCTTTTAACTTATAACAATCATTTTTTTAAGATTCGATGAAGCAGAAATAGTTAGTCCTCCAATTAAGATGGGGAATCAAAATTACCCTGTTGCTGGTTGTCCTTTGAATGCTTTGACGTAGTCGATGTATCACCTCCATCAAGAACGATGAGGGCTTTGTCTCAGCCCTTTAAGCCATATTCTTAGGAGGAAACCTCCTTAAGTTTTTCTAAGGGTGTCAATATATTTGGTGATTATTAGCGGGTTTATACAAGCTAGGTTATCCAGATCCCATCTTATTGGCTAGATCACGTGGAGGAGGATTGCTCTTATCTTGCAAACCTGACCGAAGAGGTTCTCGGGGAATATTTCTCGAATCTAACCTATAATACCCGACGTACATAGTTGATCTCGACTCAACTGCTATTGACTTTGTTCTAGCCTAAGAGGTATTCTCTCGAAGATTATCGAACGTCTCTGTGGCCATTCCCAACCAAGAATTGGTACCTTCTATGAAAAGACTTGGTCTGAGTGATGTGTGGTAGACCCACCGCAACCTCTAGAGTAGCTAGCTACCAAGAGGGGGTGATCCATTTATAGCTGTTTTTAGTGGTTTTGCCATTTTATTTGTATGTGTACTTTGCGTTATGAGGTTTTGATTGCTTTAGTCATACACTTATCTTTGTATTGTGGATTTGATCCATTCAGTCATGCCTCGAACTTGTCACTACCTTACGTGATCACAAAGAAAGAGATGTTTTAGAACTATCGCTTTGTTCATTAATAATAGAAAGATCACAATACACGTTATCATGTAATTAGATATACAATAAATAATATCAAAGATAAAAGTATAAATCGTAACTAGGTGTGTCTGCCACAATTTATTATCCTTAGTTTATAGTTCTTTTGGTCATCAACTTCAGGCTATTGGGACGATCTAATTTATAGAATTTGAGCTTAAGGAGGACCACTAAGGCCATAACATTAAGGGTCGTCACAAAATTTATTTCGTGGATATAACTGTAGATGACAAAACGTGAGAATATGATGAACTATGAGTCCACAATCTTGGCATCCATTCCTTCTCTCAGAGATATCATTAATTAAATTTATCCCCATATACGAGTAGTCACGCCGTTGAACACTTGCAAGTCTAACCCTTCATATGGCCATAGATTTTTCTCATTGATGCACATTTTTCAAACATCTCTAAATACATTATATCACATGAGTTTTCACCATCAAAAAGTTTCCACGACATGTCAAAATGGACGACCATAGGAAATATATCATTTGAGGTTCCTCCAACTTTATTGTTGTCACAAAACCCAAGCATTGGTCAATCTGGGGTTTTAGATGAGGTGCTCTCATCCTTCTTATGGACGACCATCAATTCAAAATCTTACTCTTCATTGTACCTTTTGACGAAACATTTTCTTGAGGCATTGCTCTTTTAACTTCATCGTTGGTTCCCTCATCACTAGCCACAACATACATAATCTTTAAAGGGGACCTTCCCTTATGGAAATCTTCTTTATCTCTCATGCCTCTCTTGGTATACTCGGAAAAAAAAGGCCTTTTTTTTATTAAACCCTCAATGACGTCCTTCAGTTGGATGCAATCATTAGTGATATGGTCATGGCTCTTGTAAAAGCGACAATATTCGTCTTGTCATCTTTGGATGATTCCGAACCGGAAATGGGTTTTTGGTCCCGAACTTCCAAAATTTTGTGTTAGCACACTCTTGCTATATATTTTCTCGAGAAGTGTTCAAAGAAGTGTACTTGTCATACTGGCCATGGATTCCGCAATGGGATTCATCTCTCCTCCTATTGGAGTCCTTTCCGAATGATCGACTGGGCATTGCACTTGCCACGACCGGGTAGTTAAATCGGGAAATGAGTTTCTCGTTAAGGTTAATGAAAGGTTGGACTCTTCTCAACGGTTCCTTCATATTATAGACCTCATAACGCCCTAGTTTCTTCTTGAAGCAGTTATCCTACCTCAAATCATTCTCAAAGATACAATACTTGAGGCATTATTCATCTCTTTCTACCTCCATAGCTACTTGTGAGAAATGCTCGATGTGCGACCATAAGTTCTCCTTCTTCCATTGCATTATCCCACTAAGGGAAGTTATAGTCATTATTTCCTTTTCTGGACGGTAAAATGAGCAGTGAAGCTCTTGCATAAACTACCTCACGACTTAATGCTCATGTTCGACAAAGCTTTGAACTAGAGTCTCACAAATTCCATTAACGTTAGCACAAATATATTTTACTTTACTGCCTATTCGGTGTGGAAGTAGGCCAAACATTCATCAACTAGTTGTACATGTTAGTTAGGATCTGCCTTCCCGTCATAATTTTTTAGCTTCATATGTTTTTCCACAGGCTTTGGGATCAAACTATCCAATATATAGGCACAAAGAGGAGGCCTCTGCATATTCTTTAATTGTGGTTTTTCTACTTGTTCCTCAAGGGGAATGTGGTTTCCTAGTTGGCTAAAAGATGATTGTTCAGTTTTGATCGGTAAATTAGCAAGTGTATTAATTCTCCAATACAGTTATAATGGGAAATCCCAAAATATCGATCTCAAGGACTACATATCTACATCGAGTTTAATCTATGGTTCAATTAAACAAAAACTTGAATTGGGGTTTTGGTTTATTATTTTCACTATAAAATTAACAAAAATACAAATTTGCTTTTTTACTAATGTTGGTTCTATTGATTGGAAGCAATTTCGGTAAAACATTCTGCTCAGAAATAACTTGAAGTTTACTGAAGTAGAAAATGTCACAACAGATGTCCTGACATATGAAACTGACAGAAGTGCAGAATTTTTAGGAAGTCAGTTTGTTTGTTATTTGTATGCTTCGACTAAGGAAGCTTGAGAAACGCCTTCAACAATTTACTTGGATATTTAATGTCCTGCTTTCATGGAGAAAAGACATGAGGCACTGAAGACTTATGAGTAAAGCAACCCTAGTTATTATTATCTATTTAAAGGCTACAAACCCTATTTTGCAGTTTGGTCGTTTCAGTTTTAGAGAGTTTAGTTTTTAATTATTGGTTGTTCATTATTTTGGTTGTTAACTGTCTATTGTGAGCCTTTCGAGTATTTTTACTTGAGAAGGACAACTTTTGAGTTATAAGTTTTCAATCACCATAAGCTTTGAAGCAAGTGTGATTGTGTGTCTTTGAAGAGTGTCTTCAGTTTTAGTTATTTTTTAGTATCATGGGTTGTGGTACTGAGGGAGTGAGCGGAGGTTCTCATATCTAAGTGTGGTATCTTAGGTAGAAGGGTCATTGGGTAGTTTGATTAAGTGAAGAGGTGTAAACAGGGAAGGTTTAGCTCCGAATTAATACTATTAATAGTGAACTTCATCCCTGGCTTGGAAGCCCCCAAACGTAGGTTAGTTAGAACCGAGCTGGGTTAACAACTCTCTGTGTTTTTATTGCTTTCTGCAATGTTAAATTCTGTTTCGGTTAGCTGTGTTCAAGCATATATAAGTGTCGTGACATTACCTTCGACATCTCATATCTGATACCAGAATTTCGATTAGTATCATAGCAGACATCCTCCTCTGTCTCTGGGTGAGATTTAGGGAAGATACTTTCTGGTAATATGGACAAGGAGGCAATATATTTGAATAGACCACCCATCCTGGATGGCTCTAACTATGATCTGTGGAAGGCTCATATGGTAGCATATATAAAGTCCTTGGACAACAGGGCTTGGAAGGCTATTCTGAAAGGATAGACACATCCTGTGATTATTGGAGCTGATAATCAACCTACTGGTGAGCTGAAACCTGAAGAAAATTGGTCAAAGGAAGATGATGAACTAGCTCTTGCAAATTTAAAAGCATTGAATGTTATATTCGGTGGAGTTGACATAAACATCTTCAGATTAATCAATACATGTGAAGTGGCCAAGGATGCTTGGGAAATACTCAAGACTACACATGAAGGGACCTCCAAGGTTAAAATGTCAAAACTGCAGTTGCTCACATCTAAGTTTGAGAACTTGAGAATGAAGGAAGAGGAAAGCATTTAAGAATATCATATGAATATTCTTGAAATTGCTGGTGCTTGTAGTGCCTTGGGTGAGAAGATTTCAGAAGAGAAGCTGGTAAGAAAAATGGTCAGATCTCTACCTAAGAGATTTGATATGAAGGTAACAACTATTGAAGAAGATCAGGATATCAACAACATGAAAGTGGATGAACTTGTAGGTTCACTCCAAACATTTAAGTTGAGTATTAATGAGAGGTCTGAGAAGAAGCCCAAAAGCATAACATTCAAGACCAACGCCGAAGAGAAGAGTGAAGAATATGATCTGGTCACTAAGGAAGGTCCGTCAAACACCATAGTTCTCCTTGGAATACAATTCAATAGAGTACTGAAAAGGATGGAGGGAAGCTCAAGACCTAATGTCAGGAACATCCCTTACGACATCAAGAAAACAGGACACTCTGGGAAGAAAGTAGAAACTGAGGAAAGATCTACTCAAGGAAGAGAACTAAGATACTGTGAATGTGGAGGCTTTGGGTACATAAAATGGGACTATCCAAACTATCTCAAGAGAAAAGACAAAGGATTGAATGATCTATGTTCAGATGAAGACTCTAAGAGTGAAGCAGACGGAGAATCAGCCAAACATGTAACAGCTCTGACTGGTACATATATTTCTGATGGAGACTCAAGTGATGAAGAATTTACATTTGAAGAATTGGCTGCTACATATAAGGAACTATGCATCAAAAGTGTTGAAGTAGTCCAGGAGAATGAGAAGCAGAAGAAGCTCATAATGCAATTGCAAGACATAACATCTAGAGATGATCAAGAAGCTAGAAAGTGAAGTAACTATGCTAAAATGTGACCTTGATCAGATGACCAAATCTGTCAAGATGCTAAACAATGGATCAGAGACACTGGATAAGATAATTCAAGCTGGAAGAGTAGCAGGAGATATGAGTGAACTAGGGTACAATGGCACAAAATAGTCTTCTATAGAATTTGCTAAAAGTCAGACTGAATCCAAGATGTCAAATCAAATATTTCAACACCACCGAAGGAACAACTACAGACAGCCTAACAAGAGACATCAACACTAGAGATGTCATTACTGTGGAAGATATGGTCACATAAAGCCATTTTGTTTTGAGTTGTATGGTTATCCCAACTCTACACGTCATTCAAATGTGAGTTAGGCTTGGCCAAAGAAATAGTGGATTCCTAAAACAAATGTTTCATGTTTCTTAGCCCACATTGCCTCTACAGTGAAGACCATAGAAGACTGGTATTTTGACAGTGGATGCTCAAGGAATATGACAGGAAACCAAAACTTATTGGTTGACCTTCAAAATCATCCAACTAGTTATGTCAACTTTGGACATGGATTGAAGGGTGATATCAAGGGAATATGAAAGATACACAATGCTAAGTTTCCTAACATTGAGGGTGTATTACTTGTCAAAGGGCTAACTTCCAACCTGATCAGCATAAGTCAACTATGTGATCAAGGATTTCATGTGAACTTCAAAAAAGCTTAATGTATCATTACAAACAAGAATGGTGAAGTTGCTATGAAAGGTATAAGGAACGAAGACAACTGTTATTTATGGGTTCCTCTAGATGCAACTCTCACTACCTGTGTAAAGGTCAAACAAATTGAGGATAGGAGTGTTCAGAAAGAAAAGAAGAGTCTGAGTCCAACTGATCTAAATGTCCCAATAAATGTCATGACATCAGTTAACTCTTCTAAAGTTAATGACCAGTCTGCTGAAAGAAGAACTATGAATCTGGTCCGGAAATTCTCTGAACTAAAGTTGGTCAATAATTATTCAAGAGAATGGGATGTATTTGAATGCTCAAGAAAAGAACAAGGGGTCTGTTTGCTAAAGAAGTTATAGAAATTAAAAGCGTGTGGGAACGTCATTAAGGGGATACATCTTTTAAGATATCACTCAACGATATTACATCATAAGGCTCCACATATAAAAGTCCTACCCCAAGTTCAAATATTTCACAATTTCCCCACACGTTATACTCCTTCAGAAAATCAAAAAATCTTCATCCTCAGAAACAATCTTCAACACCTCACCATCAAGATGTCTCAATATAGTACAGGACCAAGCAACATCAACGATAGTATACCAACTGAAGAAGCCCTAAACATTGTTCCTATCTCAATAATCCCATGCTCGGATGCAAGACGTAAAAAGCTTTGCACCTGCTATGCAAGACAACCAAGGGAAACCTTTGCTCTAGTTGAAGGTAATGTAATTGAACCACCTATTGATGTTGAAGCTGATCAAGATAGAGGATATGTAGATAGATCCATAAGGAGAATGGTTGCTGATACCCTAAAATTAGGTTTACCTATCGAAGGAATCACAATCCCTCTTGCTCAAATACATGGTGAAGTCGCTCCAAAAGAGCACACTGAATCATCCATGAGAGAAGAAGAGACTCCACAAGATAATCTTGAGAAAGAAACAGTTCTTGATGAAGTCACAACTGATGTTGGAACATTATCACTGAAGAAAACCTCTCAAGATAAGTAGGTAGATTCAAATGATAATAGGACTGAGAAAGATATAGTTGAGGTTGTTATTGATGTGGATACCTTGTTTGATAATGAGTTGATCATTAATGTTAATCTGGGATTGCCAAAAGGCTAAAAACAAGAAAGGGCAAGGTTGTTGCTTCCAGCACTCCACCTAAACCTGTCATGAAGAAGGTTATGTATGGACCTTCAAAACCATGGAGCAAAGCCATTTCAAAATACAATAAGAGGAAAATCAGACCAGAATCTGACTCTGATTATGATGTCGAGACTGATGTCCCAGACATCTCACTAGTAAAGAAGTTCATTGTTCAGAGGACCACTGACAATGTCCCTGATGCTCCTACTGACAACATATCATTTCACTCCATCAAGTTTGCTGCAAGATGGAAATATATATATCAGAGGAGACTGGCCTTGGAGAGAGAGCTAGGAAAAGATGCCTTGGCTTGCAAGGAAGTTATGAAATTGATCTCTGAAGCAGAGCTGATGAAGACAGTAACAAAGTTGTCAAAGTGCTATGAAACTCTAGGTAAAGAATTCATAGTCAACATCCTAGAAGACTATGCTGACAAGAAAAGCAAAGAGTTTCAGAAATTGTTTGTTAGAGGAAAGTGTGTTGGATTCTCACCTGTCATCATCAACCAATATTTAGGGAGGAGTGAGAAGGAAGAAAGTGAGATTGAAGCTACTGATGACCAGATATGCAGAACCATAACTACAAATTAAGTCAAATATTGGCCTATGAAGAAGAAGCTATCTGCTGGAAAATTGAGTGTGAAGTATGCAATTCTGCATAGAATAGGTGCAGCAAACTGGGTGCCAACAAAACACACATCGACTATCTCAGGGGGACTGGGAAAATTCATCTATGCAGTTGGCATGAAGATACCATTTGACTATGGTACTTATATTTATGATCATACCCTTAAGCATGCTGACACTTGTGCCACAAATCTCCCTATAGCTTTTCCCACTCTCATATGTGGAATAGTACTACATCAACATCCTAGAATTCTGTCTACAACCTTGGATGTTGAATGTAAAAGAGCTACCCCTATGTCCCTACATCAAAAGTTGTTTGTTGGAGCACATGTCCCAGACATTGTCTTAACATCTGTTGATGATGCACTAAAAACAGAAAATAAAGGAGATGTGATTGTTGAACTTACTGCAACCTGTAGAGAATTGGATGAGGTCATACGCATTAGCACAATAAGAAGCTGAAACTTGAAGAGACCATCCTAACTCTGAAAAAGAATGTTGCTGCAAGTGCTACTAAAAAGGCACCAGAAGAAGAAGCAAGCAACTCAGCAACTCAAAGCTCTTCTGAAGTTGGCTCAGGAGAAGAAGGAAGTCGAGAAAGTGGAGAGTCTGCAAGTTCTGCAGATCACTGATTAGGCTGAAGATATTGATTGTGTTTCCATCTGGTTTTTATCTATCCCTCTTCTATGTAATTTTGGCACTTAAGTGCATGACATATGTTTTATCCTGGGTTGTACTTAACATTAGATATTAAGTAACTTAGTTGAACCTAGTATTTATTTTTGTTATCCTCCATGAATTACTTTTTGGTTTGGCCAAATTATGGCTAAAAAGGGGGAGAGTATGATTGGTAATTAGACATTAAGTTGAGGGGGACCAGTTGTGAATTGTTGTAGCTATGAGCGTTTATGAGTGTGTTGTGTTTATTTCTTTGTGATTCCACTTGTGAGTAGCTGAGGTGGTGGTTATGCCATGGAGAAGTTGTTGCTACTGTGTTCATTGTTGATTGTGTGCTTCTTATGCTGAGAAGAAGCTGAAGTGTTAATTGTGTTGTGTTTTCTCTGATGTGTTTATTGTTGATTGTGTATCTATGAAGATATTATGTGTTTCCACAATAAGAGAAGTTATTGTGCAGGGGGAGCAAAGTTTTTAATTGTCAATTGTACATCTATGTGTGTTGTGTGTAGGGGAAGTAAAATGCTGCATTTTTTAATGTTCTAACTGATGTTTGAACATCTGTGTTAATTGTCCACTACTATCTCTGTTTTGATTGTGATGCTGCTTTTACTATGCTTCTCTGATATAAGTGCTTGAATGCCTATATTCATTATGGTGATGTTTTAATTGTTTGGCCTACACCCCAAATAATATTTTAGCCAAAATTTGCCAAAGGGGGTTGTTTGTTTGTTCTATTAATTAGCAGCAATTTTGGTAAAACATTCTGCTCATAAATAACTTGAAGTTTATCGAAGTAGCACATGTCCTGACATGTGAAACTGACAGAAGTGCAAAATTTTTAGGAAGTCAGTTTGTTTGTTATTTGTATGCTTCGACTAAGGAAGCTTGAGAAACGCCTTCAGTAACTTACTTGGAGATTTAATGTCCTACTTTCATGGAGAAAAGACAGGAGGCACTGAAGAGTTGTGAGTAAAGCAATCTTAGTTGTTGTTACTCTATTTAAAGGCTACAACCCCTGTTTTGCAGTTTGGTCGTTCTAGTTTTAAAGAGTTTAGTTTTAAATTATTGGTTGTTCATTGCTTTGGTTGTTAATTGTCTATTGTGAGCCTCTCGAGTATTTCTACTTGAGAAGGACAACTTTTGAGTTGTAAGTTTTCAATCACCATAAGCTTTGAAGCAAGTGTGATTGTGTGTCTTTGAAGAGTATCTTCAATTTTAGTTGTTTTTTAGTATCACAGGTTATGGTATTGAGGGAGTGAGCGGAGGTTCTCATATCTAAGTGCGGTATCTTAGGTAGAAGGGTTATTGGGTAGCTTGATTAAGTGAGTAGGTGTATACATGGAAGGTTTAGCTCTGAATTAATACTACGAATAGTGAACTTCATCCCTGGCTTGGAAGCCCCCAGACGTAGGTTAGTTAGAACCAAACTGGGTTAACAACTCTATGTGTTTTTATTGCTTTCTGCATTGTTAAATTTGTTTCAGTTAGTTGTGTTCAAGCATATATAAGGTTATAATACCAATTACCAAGGTGTGGTGTGTAATTTTCAACTAATATGAGGAGCATGCCAGGGTGTGGTGCGTAATTTTCCTGTAACAACCTTGAACCTTGATCTTTTCAAGAAGTTTATAATACCAATTACCAGCCCTTAAGGTTATTTCCCCTAAGTCCTTAGTGGGAAAACCTTTGAACATTCATACTAAATCATAGGTCCTTAGAGAATTATGATGAAATCAAGCCTTTAGTTTATCAAGGGTTAAATCTGGTAACTACAGGGTATCCCTAGTCTTAGGTGATATATATTATAGTATAGTCAAACAAAACCTTAACAATCGCGGACCAACTGGTTGTTAATTGTAAATCAATCCTAATTGGTCTAATCAAGAAAACATGAAAACATTGCACGATTAAATTGAATAATAAAATCCATGGAATTTATAAAATCATAAATTCAAAGTCAATACAAAGTCAAATCAGGGAGACCTCCTAGAATTGGGGAGTTTAACTACTCATATTGTTCAAAACAATAGCAATAACAATAACAATAAAGATAAACATTACAAATTGATGGTGAACTCTGATCTTCAATTGCTTGCGCTCATGAAAGGTCTTCGTCCTCCAAAACTTGCATATGCTTCCTTCTTCAATCATAGAAATTCTTTGCTTGCAAAAAGTCCCCTAATCCTCTTTCAAAATTCGGCTAAATAGTGAACAATCAATTTGTCACAGTCTGAAATACCCAAAACGCCCCTATGGGTCCCAAATAGTGAAAAATCATAAAAACACTTAAAATCAACATCGCCTCCCAACACGGGTACTCGTGTTGGACATCTGATACTATAATTGCTGAATTTTAGTTCATGCACCCTGACACGGGCACCTAAGTCAGCCCCCTGATTTCCCTTTTGGATAAAGCTTTCATCTTGACACCGCCCGTGTCAGGTGACAGGGGTGGTCGTGTCAGACACCTTGTAGCTTGGTTTTTGAGACTTCCTCTAAAACTCTGAATTTTCACTTTTTGCATCGATTTTCTTGATTTTATTCTTCTGAACCTGAAAACACTAAAACACACAACCAATGCATAAAATGTGAAAATAAAAAAGAAAATGCTCGACAATTAAAAGAAAAGCTAACTGAAATAAATGTTAAATATCCGTGTAAAAACTACTGCTCAAACTCTTCTAAACTTAAATTGTTGCTTGACCTCAAGTGACAATTACAAGAACTCATGGAAATCAAAGCAGCCTGATACTCATATGTGGGACTTCACTTCATATTGTTCAAAATGTAGTTTGTCCGGCCTTCACATGGCGCAGAGAGTTTTTGTAAGAACTTTTTAACCTTGAGCTTCTTATTCAGATACCTCTCCAACTATGCTTTATACTTATGTATTTTTTTGATTTTCCTCCTCTTTCATTCGTAAAATCAAATTAAGACACTGAGAATTATAATAATCATCACATGCACAAGACTAATCAATAATTTCACTTGTTCGGGCAACAAACGAGCAACATTTGCTACTTTTCATTACCGATGAAATTTTTAAACCTTGCAGTTATATATTGTCCTTTATTTGGATGAGTTTGGGGATCAACCTCTTTTGGGATGAATAATCCGGTGAGGGTTACCCAACTTAGTGGGTCGGTTGCCTTTTATCGCCTTTTCATTATCTGGTGTCTACTTTATTTGCTTCTCAATCAATCATACCTGCATGTGACTCTAAAGTATACCAGACTGTATCGATAAACTACTCAAAGAGTACTTCTCAGGATTCAAGCACTATGGTATAAATCTACATGCTATACTCGTATCACTGTCACATTATTCCAAACTTCCTACCATCGAACAATCATCCCTTTATCTCTTGAGCAAAACAAAATAAAAATTTTGGTCAAAATTCGGGAAAATTTGGGAGGACTTCAACTCGTGGAGTTACACAATAACTAGCATAAAACCAACAAATAAATAGAAAAAAAAGCAGTAACCCCCTCCCATCAAACTTGAACTAAACATTAACCCCAATGTTTCAGAACGAGCTCAAGAAAGGTGATTCACATAGGGCAATGCAACACCAACTGCTGCCTCATAGCTTTTACTAGTAAGGCTCCCTTTTTATTACCAGAAAACTAAAAAAACAAAAATAAAAACTAAGTTATTAAAAGAACGAGTTACCTCCCATGAAGCGCTTCGTTTAACGTCACATGGCTCGATGGTTCTTCCTCTTATGGGGGATACTTCCTCTTCCACACATTGTTGCTTGTATTTTCCGCAACCCAGAATGCATTCAAATCAATTGTACAACCCACTTTGTGCTTCATGTCACTTCCATCTTCTCACATATGTGTTCTGTAACGCCCCGAATTTAATTAATTAATTAAATTATTTCAGAATTATTCGGCAAAGTGAAGTAACTTTATTATATTAAAGTAATTTTCCAGTGATATTATTCAATTAATAGATTTATTTAAGTTACCGAATCTTATTAGAAGAATAATATTATTTTTACTTGGGCCTAATTGATTAATAGTAGCATTAGGGAGGTGTATTAGTGAGCCCACGTGAAAAGAATTGGAAGATAACTAGGTTACTAGTTATATTAGAAATAGGTTAGAATAAGAAAAGGAAGTAACAGTAAAAGAGAAAAGGAAGGTTTTGTTGCGTAGCATGAAGCAAGAACAAGGGTTTGGAGCAATAGCAGCCGGTACAAGAAGTTGCTGCAGAATTGCTAGGAGATGAATCAAAGAGACAAAAGTTTGAAGTTGCGGCGAAGCGGATTCGATCGGGAAATTCGAGCTACTGTGATATGCTGATTTAAAGTGTTCTTGTTTTTATAAATTGTGGTTGCCATAGATGAAATTGAGTTGAACGAAATTGTGTGTATTGTTGTTGTTATTGTGCTTCTTGGAATTTAATAGTACCATAATGTATAACTATGTTGGATTATTGTATGGTGTGTTTGAATCGAAATTGGAAAATATAATAGATATCTGGGTGAAAATGATGCACGCAGGTGAAAAGAAGAACTAGTACGAGGGCCCTAATTATTGAGGGACGGACACCCTGTCTATGAGAAAGAAAAAGAAAACAAAATATATTTATATATCCTCAAGGGCGAATTCCCCGTGCATGGGGTGGGTGTCCCGCCTTGTAACTTTGTGCCTCCTATTACTTGCATATGTATGTGTTTTGAAATTCTTGCAAACCCGTGCTTAGGCAGAAAAGAAAACAAATTATATATATATATATATATATATATATATATATATATATGGATTGGGGGAGGACACCCCATTGAGCAAGGGGTGGGCGCCCCACCTTGCTTTTCAGTTTCCACGTGGGTGTATGTGTTTGACTTGAAGTTCGGAAATTTGGTTTTTGGAAAATTGTGGATTCTAGGTAGTAAGGAAAACCCTGTCTTGTGAAAGAAGAAGAAAAATTATTATATATATGTATCAAATGGAGGGTGGACGCCCCATGAAGGAGGGTAGGCTCCCAACTTGCCACTTTATCCCTCTTTACTTTTCGGTTACATGTATATGCAATTAGTTCTTGGATTTTGGCTTTCTGGTTTGGTTTTGGCATGTAGTGATTAAGTTACTGTATAAGTACATACAAAGTGGAATAATTGAGAAATAATATGTTAAATTAATAGATTATAAAATTAATAATAGTAATGATATAAGTTAGCATGGTACAAGGAAATTAGAAGAAACAGAAATATAGTTGTCAACAAGTTTTTAACTGATGTTGATCTTCAGTAACAGAGCTGAATTTTAATGACAGTGTAATTTTTGGATGCAGAGAAATTGATTATATCAGTATAATAAAATCAGTATAAACTAGTTAATAAATCATAGTGATAATAGTGAATATAAATAATGTCGAATAACTGAATTAGTAGATTATGCGGTAAAAATTAGTTGTCCAAAATTGACCGAAATTTGTCGGGGTAGTTAGTATATATTAGTAGGTAATTGTGGTTGATTTGTTTTGTTAAAATGATGTCGAATACATTGATTTCCAAGTATAGCTGAATGAGTTGAATTGTCCTAAATTATGGACATGTTTAAGTTGTAGGTCGAACGACCAATGTTGTTTTAAGTTGATGCAATTGATGCATGTTTAAGTTGTAGGTCGAACGACCAATGTTGTTTTAAGTGGATGCAATTGATGCATGTTTAAGTTGTTGCTGAAGTTGTTGTTATTGTTGTTGAAGTTGTTGTTATTGTTGTTGATGTTGTTGTTGTATGTCATTTATAATGTCGCATACATTGCATGATTAAGTTGGCCTTGATGGCACCACCATGAAGGTTGAAGGTTTATGCCCTGTTGAAATGTCTCGATAAGCTGGCATATGTTTAAGTTGGGAGTTCTACTCCAAATGGTACCACATGCATTTTCATAGTTGAGTCACATATTGAGTCACGTGTTAAAGTTGTTGTTATTATTTGATGCTTGTTGATTGTCGTTGTGCTGTTGTTATAAGTTATTGTTGCTATAAGTGTTGTTGTTGTTATTGAGTTGTGTTGATTTAAGCGGTTACATTGATTGAATATAATGTCTTGTTGCTATTACTAAGTTGTTTGTCAGTTGTTGCTAATTGTTGTATGAAACGGTGAAATTTGTATAATTCTGGTCTAATATATTGATTATCATACTTTTGTTTATATTATTCGATATCTCACCTCTTCTGATGTGATGTTGCCTCTACTTGGGTAACGTGTTGGTAATCAGGAAGATTAGTCGATGCTTAGTAGTTGTTTCAGTTGTTAGTTCAAGTTGGTGTTAATTTCTCTAATACGTAGCACTCGGGGGGATGAACGATAGATGTTTCTTTTGTTGTGTCATTTGTTGTTATTACTTTAAGTTGTTGACCTTTAAGTTGAATTCATGAAGTACCATGTTGTTGTGGAAGTTGTTTTAGTCGAATAAAAATATTAGTGAACCGTAGTTGATTGAAAGTTGAATTAATTTTATCACAGGTTCATCCAGGTTTTAAGTTTTATGTATATGAATAAATATGATTAATATATGTTGTTTTCATGTGAAGTAAATGTGGTATACCATGTATGATAAAATTTTGCACTCTGATTTTTATTAATATTCAATGGGTAGATTTGGGGTGTTACATTAGTGGTATCAGAGTTTGGTCGGTCCGTCCGGCCAGTGTCGTCTAATGTTTCTTATTCCTCTGTACGCGATAAGTGTATGAAACACTGTCGGTACTTGTTGTGTTTCTAATCTATCGTCTACAGGAATTGAGTTGAATCTAAGTGGGGGAGAAGCTTTGCTTCTCGGATGTGTTCGGTTTTGAGATGTTAGTTAATATATTGTTGATGGCTACAGTGCAAGTGTTATTGGAGCTTCGTTATTTCCCGAATTCAAAGGTAACACGGATTTAAGATTCTGGTTGTTTAACAAGTTGGAGTGTCTTGGAAAAGAATAATTGTTATAACATGGAATTTAGTAAGTTGTTGTGTTCAGCGTTGTTAGTGGACTGTGAAGTTATTGTTTAAGTAGCTTTGCGGAAGATATGGACGTAGGGACAATGATTATTTGACGGATTATTATAGACCTTGTTGTTGAAGTTGTTGGATTGTTGGAAGTGCGAAGCAGATTCGGAAATGCAAAGAGATGAGTACAAGTTTTAAAGGAGCACTATTATAGTTTGGTAAGGATGGTTTATACTCCATATGATTGTCAACTATCTATTGACAAATTGAGGAGTTGATCACCCTTAATCTCTTGTTGATAATAGATGGAACCATATTGGATGGTATAGAATTGTCTTGGCTATCTTGATGGTTAGAAAAACGATGAATGTTATATCGAGAATGTTGTTCAGATGAGGATGATATGTTGTATAGGAAAGTATAAACGGGTGGTAGTTGTTACTACTTTGTAAGTTGATTGAAGCAATGATGGTTATGTAGCAATAGTATTGGAAGGTTAGCGTATGAATGGTAAGTTCAAACTATGTTGAGTTGTTGTAGTATCGGAAAAGTATTAGTCGGAGTGTTGCCAAACACAATTGAGAATCAGAGTGTTGGAGACGAAGTTGAGGATGGTTGTGTCAGATAGATTTTCAAGGACAAAAAAATCCTAATGGGCGATGTTGTACCCCAAAATTTACCCTCCTTTTTCTCGCATTCCTGGCTTATAATTTGATTGCATAAACATACATGTAGTCGCATACATAGCATTCATCATAAGGAATATCAGATTCCAGGTATTCCGAATGGCACCCAAAAGAGAGTTCATTTCTCAATAAAGTGGATTTCGGGTTTCGGCGCATTTTGAGCACTCCAGAAGGCGTATCTCTTACTCCCTGGAGTATTTTATGTTGATGCTCGACTGACATTCCCCCCTCATGTTTATCTACAACTTTCGTTTGGAAGTCAAGAACGGATTTTGTGAGGAAGGATCTCAAAGGAGTCATTTTTCCCGGCATATCAAGTTGATTTTAGTGCTGAACCGTGTGTTTTGGCTCACTGAAAAGGCCTTATCTCTTAGCTGGAAGCTCGGAATTGAGCGGGACTGATTTCTAAAATTCCGTATCAAGGTCCTCTACAATTTCTATTTGCAACTCGAGAGCTAATTCCCCACCGATCGGTACCAGATTTTTAATCTTTGAGTTTGATTTTTGAGCTGAACCGAGCGATTTTCATCTGATACGCGAAGTTCGAAAAATCATATCTCACTCAATTTTCATCGAAACGGGACGAGACCGGTGCCAAAAGTTCACAAATCTTGTTAGCTTCAAATGTCCAAGAGATACGCAAGTGTAAATTTCGATCAGAAGATCCTCATCTGAGGCATTTTCACCGCAGAGCGCGAACGAAATTCTGCACGTGTCAGTGGTCCAAAATTGAGGCTGAAACTTCAAAAATTTCTATTTTCTTGACCGAGCATCGGATCGAGTCGGGATTTTGATTCACGCAAGCAAAATCGCATTTCGGACACTTTTTGTTTACATTCCGACTCCGAATTCCGCACAGATTTGGCTGTTTTAGATTAATTACGAAAATTATTCGGATAATCATGATTAGCTTGTTGATTAAGGATCCAAAGCTATAAATAGATTTCCCTCTTCACAAATCAAAAAACACATTCATTTGCTTAATTTCCCACTACCAAACACACTCAAATTCTCTCAAATTCCAAAGCACAAAAACTCAAGAAAGTTCAAACTTCAACTTTCCCTCCAAGCAACCACCACAGGCCGCCACCGGACCACCGTGCACCACCTGCTTCTTTCACAGAGCGCGCTAAGCGCGACCTCCGCGCTAAGCGCAACCTGCGAATTTTGGTTTTCTCCATCGCAGCTTCTTCTATTTCAATCCATAACATTCTCTCCTCCTTCTACACACTTTTGACATGGAAGGAACGGTTTAATCTCGGTTTTCTCTTCAAGTTCAAGATTCAAGAGTTTCTTCTTCTTCTTCTCCAAATTCTCCATTGAATTTCAAGCTTTTCTTCAAGGATTCAAGTCTAATTCTGAAGTTTATCAACAATTCCTCATTGATTTGGTATTTTCTTTGAAGAGCACAAGGAATTCCTCTTCAATTTGATTCAAACTTCAAGTTCAAGTAAGTGTTAGGTTCAAATAATCACTTATTTTAAGCTGTTTTGAACTTTCAGCTTTTCTTGAAATTGAACAATGAAATCACATGCAAATTCAATGTAGATTCTAGGTCTTGAACTTGTACTCTTGGATTCCTTGATTTGAATTGGATTTTGCCGCCTTATTTGTGTCGGAATGAGGATTTTGTACATAGCATGCATGTAGCCTTATGCATTTGTGTTTCCCCCGCACATAAGCCGCAAATTCGTGTACATTGCATCATCCACCGCATGCTCATGCATTAGGGAACATTTAGCTTATTTCGTTTGCATCAATTCATGGTGACTTGAGGTGTAATTTGCCTTCGACATGTAGACATTAAAGCATTTTGATCATTATGTGCATTGTGCATTGTACATAGTTCATTCATTTGCATTCCAACTGTTCGTGTTAATGTTTCACTTAGGATTTGACATGAGCATTCCTCATTGCCTCATAGCACACTTCACTTGCGTTGGTACTTTGCATGTGGAACGCTAGGTCGATGACACAATTTGCATCATAAGCATAATCATGCATCGACCTCCATCATACACATTAGAATGATTCATTCTTTCCCTTCCACACATGTTCATTCCTAGCATTGTACATGAACATTGAAATTCCTTTTGCATTGCACTCCTAGCTTGTTCATGCATAGCTTCACATGCGAGAACGTTAGAGTTGTTGATTTGCATTCCATATATGTCCATGCACAACATTGCATACATGAACATGGAAATTGTTGATTCATCATTTGCATTCCCTACATGTCCATGCATAACATTGCATACATGAGCATGGGAACTATTGATTCATCGCTCGCATTCCGCATGTATTCGTTCATAACCTTGCACGAGCATCGGAATTGTCATTCCTCCTTTAGCATCCCCCGCATGTTCATGTCTTGACCCTCATTCATAAGCATCATAGCTCTTTGTTTCATTGCTCGCATACCGCGCCTATTCATGCATAGCTTAGTGCATATGAGCATTGGAACCATAGCGTTAACTTGCATACATGTTCATGCATAACATGGCATACATGAGCATTGGAATAAGTGTCAAACTGTATGGATCACTTTTTGGCATGAAAACATCATAAAGGTGGTGCAGTGCGAAAATATTTTTCGTTGCGTCGCGCTTAGCGCCACCGAGCGCTAAGCGCCAAACGTTCGACTTTTGGTGACGATGCGCTTAGCGGTATACGCGCGCGCCTTCAGTTTATTTTTCCGATTTTTCTAATTCTGATGATGAACAGTAGTCCCCTTGGCCATGCTTGGTTGCTGTTTACACTCTATTTCTTGCAGGGACACACGACGCATGCATATGCGGCTCATTTTGTCGATATTCACACACTTTTCCTTTGCTTGCGTTTTGGGTCTAACTCCCTTTTGGGTTTCTCATGTTCGTATACCCACGTATCGTCCTTGTACTGCCTCTTGGGTCCAACTCCTTTTTGCTACGCGTGTATACGTATACATCCGTTTGTCTGTTTTTGGGTCTAACTCCTTCTTGCAGGCGTTTTGCATTTGTACACCCAGTGCATTTCTATACTTGTTTTTGGGTCTAATTCCTTCTTGTTGCAGCCTGCGCCAATGCCCTCGAGCTATTCTCACGGTTTACTCTTATTGCATGCATGGTTGCTTGAAGTTTTCGGAGTATTTCATTAGCGCCGCTCTTGATTCCATATCCGTTCGGTAGTTTCTACACATCGCATTCTCTCTGCTTTCCTAGATATCATGAGAAGTAGGGCTTTCTGACTTTCTTTTGCCATGAGAAGTAGGAATAGAGATGCATGATGGGGCTTCCGTAGCTGGAGCATGTTCAGGAACCCCTCTGGTTTATTTAAAGACCCGTTTAGGGCAATTCTACTTGTGATTTGTGCTTGCTTTGTCCGCTTTTCACCAGGTGCTCTAGCCTAGACTTTAGGATTCACATCCTTTGCATGTTTACATAGGTAGAGATTCCCTCTCATCTTCCACCATAGGTCTACCCTTGGTTTTTGCTAGTTTCTTTTGCATATCGCATTGTGGATAAAACTAAAACTTGCTTTTCTTTTCAAACTCAAAACACTTAATAATGGTTTAAACTCCTTTCTCAAGGTAAAAACAACCAACCAACACCAACTTTTTTCGCCTTTGCGCGCTTCCTTTTCTTTTTGTGTTTAAAACCTTTTCACAAGTAAAAAACACAAAACACACCAAAACAAGTGAGTCGAACTACGGCGCTCTGACTTTCCCATTGCACGCGGGAATACGTAGGCATCTTGTCACGGGGCTCGATCGAGCAAACTTTGTAAATACTTCCTTCTTTTCCCCGTGGTTTCTTATTTTCTCTTTTCTTTTGCATGCATGATTAGCGATTAAGCATAGATATAACACACCCTTTAGCTAGAAATAGAAAGTGGATACCGTAGAGTACTACGGGCGTGTGGGGTGCTAATCCCTTCCCCTCGCGTAACTAACTCCCTTACCTAGATTCTCTCGATTTCATGGTTATAGGACTGTGATTTCTCCCCTCAGGTTTACTCGATGTTTCCCTTTCTCCCTCGCGAGATAAAAGACGTTCGATGGTGACTCGATTTGATAACCCAGTTATCATTTGTCGGAGGTTCCGCCGGTGTTTTCAGGCGAGAGTTACAACGTCCCGAATTTAATTAATTATTTAATTAAATTATTTCGGAATTATTCGGGAAAGTGAAGGAATTTGATTATGTTAAAGTAAGTTTCCAGTGATATTATTCAATTAACGGATTTATTTAAGTTATCGAATATTATTAGAAGAATAATATTATTTTTACTTGGGCCTAATTTATTAGTAGTAGCATTCACGTGTAAAGAATTGGAAGATAACTAGGTTATTATTTATATTAGAAATAGGTTAGAATAAGAAAAGGAAGTAGCAGTAAAAGAAATAAAGAAGGTTTTGTTGCATAGCATGAAGCAAGAACAAGGGTTTGGAGCAATAGCAGTCGGTACAAGAAGTTGCTACAGAATTGCTAGGAGATGAATCAAAGAGACAAAAGTTGGAAGTTAGCGGATTCGATCGGGAAATTTGAGCTACCGTCAATCCAAGGTAAAGGTGTGGTTCGAATTTTATAACCGGGAATATGATGATTGATATGTGAGATTGGGGATTTTATGAATTTTAACTGTGATGTGCTGATTTGTAGTGTTCTTGATTTTTATAAGTTGTGGTTGCCATAGATGAAATTGAGTTGAACAAAATTGTGTGTACTGTTGTTGTTATTGTTGGAATTTAATAGTAGCATAATGTATAACTTTGTTGGATTATTGCATGGTGTGTTTGAATCGAAACTGGAAAATATAATGAAAATCTGGGTGGTAACCATGCACACAGGTGAAAAGAAGAACTGGGATGGGGACCCTAATTATTGAGGGACGAGAACCCTGTCTGTGAGAAAGAAAAAGAAAACAAAATATATTTATATATCCTCAAGGGCGGATGCCCCGCACGGGGTGGGTGTCCCGCCATGTAACTTTGTGCCTTCTGTTACTTGCATATGTATGTGTTTTGAAATTCTTGCAAGCCCTTGCTTAGCGAAAAGAAAAAAATATATATATATATATATATATATATATATATATATATATATATATATATATATATATATATATATATATATATATATATATATATATATGGACTGGGGAGGATGCCCCATGGAGCAAGGGTGGGAGTCCCACCTTTCTTTTTTGTTTCCACGTGGGTGTATGTATTTGACTTGAAGTTCTAAAATTTGGTTTTTGACAAATTGTGGATTCTAGGTAGTAAGGAAAACCCTATCTTGTGAAAGAAGAAAAATTATTATATATATGTATGAAATGGAGGGTGGATGCCCCATGAAGGAGGGTGGGTGCCCCACCTTGCCACTTTATCCCTCTTTACTTTCCAGATACGTGTATATGCAATTAGTTCTTGGATTTTGGTTTTGGCAAGTAGTGATTAAGTTACTGTATAAGTACATACAAAGTGGAATAATTGAGACATAATATGTTAAATTAATAGATTATAAAATTAAGAATAGTAATGTTATAAGTTAGCATGGTACAGGAAAATTAGCAGAAACAAAAAAATAGTTGACACCAAGTTTTTAACAGATACTGATCTTCAGTAACAAAGCTGAATTTCAATGATAGTGTAATTTTTGTATGCAGGAAAATTGATTATATAAGTGTAATAAAATCAGTAGAAGCTAATTAATAAATGACAGTGATAATTGTGAATAGAAATAATACCGAATAGTCGAATTAGTAGATTAAGCGATAAAAATTAGTTGTCCAGAATTGACCGAAATTTGTCGGGATAGTTAGTATATATTAGTAGGTAATTGTGGTTGGTTTATTTTATTAAAACGATGTTGAATACGTTGATTTGAAGGTATAGCTGAATGAGTTGAATTGTCCCGAATTATGAAAATGTTTAAGTTGTAGGTCGAACGACCAATGTTGTTTTAAGTTGATGCAATTGATACATGTTTAAGTTGTAGGTCGAACGACCAATGTTGTTTTAAGTTGATGCAATTGATGCATGGTTAAGTTGTTGTTATTGTTGTTGAAGTTGTTGTTATTGTTGTTGATGTTGTTGTTGTATGTCATTCATCACGTCGCATACATTGCATGATTAAGTTGGCCTTGATGGCCCCACATTAGAATTTGAAGGCTTATGCCTTATTGAAATGCCTAGATAATTCGGCATATGTTTATGTTGGGAGTTCTGCTCCAAATGGTACCACATGCATTTGCATAGTTGAGTCACATATTGAATCGTGTCTTAAAGTTGTTGTTATTATTCGATGCTTGTTGATTATCGTTGTGTTGTTGTTATAAGTTGTTGTTGCTATAAGTGTTGTTGTTGTAAGTTGTTGTTGTTATTGAGTTGTGTTGATTTAATCGGTTACGTTGATTGAATAAAATGTGTTGTTGATATTACTAAGTTGTTTGTCAGTTGTTGCATAATTGTTGTATGAAGCGGTGAAATTTGTATAATTCTGGTCTAATCTATTGATTATCATACTTTTGTTTATATTATTCGATATCTCATCCCTTCTGTTGTGGTGTTGCCTCTACGTGGGTAACGTGCAGGTAATCAGGAAGATTAGTTGATGCTTAGTAGCTGTTTCAGTTGTTAGTTCAAGTTGGTGTCAATTGCTCTGATACGTAACACTCAGGGGATGAACGAAAGATGTTTCTTTTATTGTGTCATTTGTTGTTATTACTTTAAGTTGTTGACCTTTAAGTTGAATTCATGAAGTACCATGCTGTTGTGGAAGTTGTTTTAGTCGAATAAAAATATTAGTGAATTGTAGTTGATTGAAAGTTAAATTAATTTTATTACAGGTTCATCCAGGTTTTAAGTGTTATGTATCTGAATAAATATGATTAATATATATTGTTTTTATGTGAAGTAAATGTGGCATCCGATGTATGATAAAAAATTTCACCCTCATTTTTATTAATATTCGATGGGTAGTTTGGGGTTGCTTTATGAATCTGTGTTGGTGATTGTCTTAGGTTTTTACCTTGTGTTAGGGATTTGAGCTTTGCTAGACATAAATTGCTTAGATTCTTACCTAGGATGATTATCTGTTAGTTTCTGAATGTTAGAAATGAGTTTAGAGCTAACATTCACTTAGGGTATCTGTTCTTAATGCCTATGTGTTAGGAGTTTCGAGCTAGACATAGTCGTTACGAGTGACACGGTTGGCTTCTGTGTTGTTAAGGTAGGCTAGACATGGCAATCGAGGTGATACGATTGAATTCTCAATTTGGGTTAGAAATAGCTTGGGTTGTGAGAGGTATGTGATGACACGGACGAGTATCATAGGTTGAGTATAACTGGACGGTAGATTTAAGTTTGTGACGGGTAGTGTGCATTCGTTCCAGACAGGTTGCCTATCATTTTTATACTTTTGTTTGTTCATTTACTTTTTGTATTTTATTTACAACTATTTAATCCCAAACTCATTAACGATAGAATTATCGAACGACGAATCAATAACCAATCTCTGTGGACACGATACGATATAATCTAACCAATATATATCACCGGTAAAAATAATTCGTTACTTTTTTGCTTGTCTGCTATACCTGCATTCGAACACATATGCAAACCATGATACATCGCCATCAGCTCAGCATGAAGGATGTTGGAATAACCAATATTACCCGTAAAACCGTGAACCCAAGCACCATCATCATTTCTGTTGGGTTTCAAGTGTGAAAGTTGTGCTAAAGTCCCACATCGATTAGGAATGAAAAAAATGTTGAGCTTATAAGAGATGTGACTCATACCCCCAATGCTCTAAGGTCTTGGATAGATATGTGGTGTCAAAGTCTCTTGTAATCATGAACATTTGGCCCAATAACACTTATGGACCTCGCTTCTCAAACTTCTCCAACAAGTGGTATTAGAGTCTGGTTGGATTGGTGGGGAGCAGAAGTGAATCGTAGTGCGGATCAAAGCTAATCTTGTGGGTGAATCACAATTGTGGGGGAGATTGTTGGATTTCAAGTGGGAAAGTTGTGTTAAAGTCTCACATCAACTAGGAATGGAGGAAATGTTGAGTTTATAAAAGAGGTCGCACATACCCCCAATACGTTAAGGTTTTATGTGGATACGTAGTGTCAAAGTCTCTTGTAACCATGACTGTTTGGCCTATTGACACTTCCAACCCCCGCTTCCCAGACTTTCCCAACAATTTTGAATCAATCTACCAAAACCCGAGACGTCGAGATTACCGAGACTCCTGCCATCAACTTTCAAAATCATATTACTAACTTTGTGTGCATTTCACATGATCATTCTCGTTGGATGAGATATATTATAGTTGAGAAAATATTTAGCTATCAAGACATAGTTTATTTCTAGCGTGTTACAGCTATCAACAAGCAACTAAAAAATTAAAGTTATCATTGATGTCATGTCTAATTTAATGAAACGGAGATTATAAGAGTTCATTATTCATTAGTTTTATTTTAGAGAAATGTTTTTTAATTTCTTTTCTCTTAATTTTTGTATCTAACCTCTATATCAACTAATAATCATGATATCTACGTTCATATATTCTTTTTAATATTTATAGTTTTTCTGCTAAATATGGGAGCTCTATAGCAAAATTCTTAATTTTTAGGTGGTTAGACCTTGATAAAAGACTATGACCTAATAACACTTATTATTATTACTATGGGTAGTTAACTTTGAAATTTGTTTTGTTTCAAAACGCACCTAAATACCCACACAATAAATTTAAAGGAGAGATATTTCGGGTTTAAACATGCACTCTAAATCTTAACACATCAAATGTCTCTATAACTTTGTACTCTTTTTATTGTATTTTATACTTCAATTTTTTGTCAAATAATTTAATAATACAAATTTCATTTCTTAAAAGTAAATAAATAAAAAAATGTGAATGTGAACTTCCGTCTCTGCAACTGATACTGTGCATAAATACTATTAACTGAATTTATTTACAGTATTTTCAAAAATTTATTCTATATAAAAATATGGATTGTTATTTACATGTTACATTAAGTTAGACATATTCACTTTGAAATGAGAGGAAGAAGGCACAATGAGAATCAAATTGTAGAGTAAGTGGTTAATCATGAGCAAAAACCTTATGGTATTGTGATATTTGGTTGAGCACACATGATGGGGCATTGGTTGAAAAGAAAAGCAAGAAATGACCACGGAATGCTATTCCTCACGGGGAAAAGGTGAACAAAAATTAAAATTAAAATAAAGGGAAAGTTTCAAAGATTCTATAGAATGAGAATATGAGAATTTTAACTTACATTAAAGCCATATATATCATATTCTCAAGTAAAGAATTTAGTTATTCTTCTTTTGAAACCACAAAAAATGGATTCTCAATTCCCCACCTATCTTTTTTTTCTTCTCTAATTGCAATCAGATGCTTTTTCATTATTCATTGTGATTATCAAGTACTAAATAGTATTAACATCAATTCTTACAGAATTGCTATGTTTAGATGTTGTTTATGATCTACTAATTATTTCCTTTTAACTTTTATTCCATCTGAGAAAGTGACTTGGTTGGTTGATATTTAGACTTTACTAGCTGATTGGTGTTTAGTTGTTTGTTCCCACTTGGATAATTCCACTACCTTTTCTGATGGCTAAGTCTTCAAATTGGATTATCAATATGTGTATAATATTTTGTTTTATCATCTAATTCTATTTTTATCTTCTTAACATTGCAATCTATCATTGTTATAGTTTATGACTATGTTAGATTTGATTTGACTAGCTACTAATTTAATTGACAGTGCATGGTTTAAAAATGTCATGATATATCTTTTTAAGACTAGAATATGATTCTATGAAAGGATTACTTAGAGTGACAACCAGCAGCATTTTTAAACTAATTGTCATGGGTAACTATCAAAGGGTATATAGTTGAGGAGTCCATTTTTAAAAAATAAAAAAAGAAGAAGTAATTGTCATTACTAATTACTATTGTGAGATATTTTGCAAACAAAGACATAGAAGGAAAATGAATTTAGAATAGTTATAGTGGGATGATTTGTCAGGGAGGGGTTGGTATGATACTCGCAAAAACTCGTCATATTTTGATTTCATCATTTATTTTTGTATATATATTATAAAATTTAGTTTCTTCTTATGGAAGTATAATTTCATTATTGTCTAAAAATAATATTTTATCGTATATGTTGAGGTTCGTTCATCTCATGAAGACTCAATGAAAGAAATGATCTAGATAATGATAGTTTAGATGTTTAGTGAAGTAATATGACCCGCTAGATTAAGACATGTCAGAATCCGAGAATATCTATCCCTCGAGACAAGTGTCTTCAAAGCACAAGGTTCTAGGTCCCTAAGAATTCTAGTATAAAAGTCTAACGAAGACCTCGTATTCAAATACATATTCTTCTAACCATAAATACCTTTCACTTTCGGGTGCCACCGACTTGAACAGACGTAAAATTAGTTATTGGAGTTTGTCATCACATCTTGGTTCATTGCTTCACTTGTCAACTAGATAGATATTTATCATATAAATTGGTGGTGTCCATGGGAAACGATCTTCGACATTTTCACTCTCCTTCATTTTGATGAAGAATTTCGATGAAATCTCAACTAGAGGTTCAATCTAGATAAAGAGCAAAAATAATTTTAATGGAGAGTTCCTTGAGGAGCACCATGGGTCAAATAAGGCCTCATAAAGACCAAGTTAACCATACCGAAGAAATGGAGTGGAAGAGAATGACAACAAAACATATACCTTCCCATGTTCCACTCTTCGACGAGATTTTTAACTATTGGGGTATTATCAACATTGTAGCATACGCGACATGAAAAATTTTCACCTCTTGGAAAGACCTACCCATAAGCACTCCGGCTAGGAAAAGAGCAGAAAGCTAGACCCAATCATTTGGCTTTTCTTTGGGGACATCCCTATCCAAAAATAGAAACATGTTATTCCCATAAAGAGGAGTGTATAGGAGACATTGACGCAATCATGATGTCGGGTGATTTTTTAGAGAGAGTGAGGCTCCCTTATCTTCACTTGATGAATAATTAATTAATGGCATAACAAACAACCTTATACGGATATTGTTGCAGTAAAGGAACAAGAAAAAGTAAGTATTTTGATTTTTATCTCCTCCACGCTTATAAGCTTGGTTTTGAATGGTTTCAAAGCGTAAAATGCGCAAAGTAAAACATATAAACAAGTAAATAATGCATTCTTTAGAGAGGAGAGAACTCGTTGGGATTAGATTTCATCTATCCATCAAATACTTAAATCTATCGATCAATTATACGCAACCTAAAATACACGTCAATATCATCACATATTCCTCACATCAGTGTTCATGTATGAAGCACCATATATCTCATCGGTGATGTCTCACACAACTAAACAACATATAGAACTAAGAACTGACACTCACTGTGAATATTAAATCTAAATCTATATCTATATTTTAGAACCTAATAGATGTTCATCCTAAATCCAAATTTGAAAAGTATATGTCTAAAGCAACTCAAATCCAAACATAAAGCAAGCAAGAAAGACAACATCAATATATATTTGTAAAATAGATCTTATACAACGTCATGATCAATACATATACATAAAATCAAAGTAAACTTACAAACAAACCCAAAAAATAAAGAATACAGAGAGAAGAAGAAAGATGAATCGACAACTCTCACGGTGTCAAGACGATTGATACAAATCCAACTCCAGATCATCAAGATGCAACCTCTAATGTTGTTTTCTAAGCCTATCAACTCAAAGAATGGTGATCACACCTCTACAAAATGGTGGATGCTCAGAAAAATCTGATATAAATTCGATTTATACTCAACTGAAATCACAAATCGCGCTCAGCCTCGTCAAAGGCCACTAAGTGCACTCCCACTTATTGCACCAAACAGTCTTATGTTGCTGATCGCGCTTAGCCCCAAATTTGGGGCTTAGCCCGCTAACTTTTGTCCTGAAAATTCCAAGCATGCTTCAAACTAGGCTAAGAGGATTTTGTGCTTCAACTTGAGCATAGCTCATCTGACATAACTTTATTCCAAAAATCTACACAATTGAAGGCATGCTTTTGCCTTTAAGTCCAATGCTTCAACCATGCATTAATACCTACAAAAATGAGATAAAAAAAACCAATTGATACAATATTAACACGAAATTACGATTATACACAACATGTACATATTTACATACAAGTTGATATTTGTTTACGATATTCATACAAAATAAGTCAATAAGTGCCACAAAACTACTTTCATTCACCTTTTTCTCTTTTCCCAATTGTTACACCATTTCACACAACTTATTAGTACAATTGTTTGTTTATTTCTTCTTTTTCTTTTTCAAGACTTTTCTTTTTCTTTCGTTTTTCTTTTCTTTTTCACATTTTTCTTTCTTTCTTTTTTTCCTTCTTTTTCTCAACCTATTAGCAACCAACTTTTTCTCCCCAACTTGAATACAATCAAACATTGTATTATGAATGCTCCCAAACTTTATAAGACAAGGGTAAAAATTCAAACCACAAGTTATGGTTTAGGGTTCAATTAAAAATTCTAAATCCATTTTAAATCAACAGTGAACTAATTAGTTTTGTACAAGTTACAAAAGTTAAAATCAAAATGCGTCCTGACACAAGGCTCAAAGGGGTTAAGAGAACTCTCACTCACTCACAAGGTAAGTTACTTTTTTGGTCAAGCAGGTGTGCTCAAAATTAAACAAAATGCCTTGATCATTTTAGTGTTTTCATACAAATCAACACAAATACATGATTAAACCTAATTCAAATGAGTTAAAACAATAATTGTTGGTCTCTTGTACATATATTAAACAATGTAAAGCTCCTCACACCGGGCTATGATCTAAAGTGATTAAAAAATGAACAATTAGTGCAAAAGAATAAATAGTATGGTATTTGTACAAATTACAAGTTTCATATTCATGATATGTTCTGGAAAGCGATAAACGTGTATCTTGCAATGTACCAACTTCAAACACTATAATTATCACATATTTTCATATTGACCTATCAAACTTAGAAAAATCACCTCATTCTTCTTCAAACCATTAAACCAATATTTAAATACAAACAACAAACCAAAACATTAGAAATTAACTACTACTATTTACTACTCTAAATGGCCTGGGTGAAAGTAGGTAAGAGGGCCGAGTGAAAAGAATTTATACTGGCTCAGCAGGGCGCACTTAGAGACAAAAGAGCACACTCATCATGTGTAGAGTTTCAAGGCGCACTTAACGCTTACAGACCGCGCTCAGTGCGAGCATGTATGTTCTAAAAATTCCAAAATACACCAAAATGATATGCATTTCATCCACTTTCACCAATCACTACCTTTATGCCGTAACTGGCTAAAAATAAGTGAGTCGCCACCACTACTTATTTGTCTTAAAGACGGGAAAGGAACGGAAAAATCCTAATGGTTTAGAGATTGATAAATTCGAGAGTTGATTAGATAAAGGGAAGGTGTTAGGCACCATTTACCTCCCTTGTACTCGAGTGGATCCTTTTTAGACCTAAGATTTATATGGGAAATTTCTTTATTTAATTAATATATGTAGGAAAAGAAACAAAACAAGGGAAAATAAGCTTTTTAAGTTAGTGGATTCACGTTGATTTTTCAATCGTGTGCCTACGTGTCTTCATTAGAAGAAATCAAAGTCCTTTGTAGTTCAAATGTTTGGTTAGTGTTTTTTTATAGGATTGTGTTAAGATGCTTTCGAATGATTTTGAACTTGTCTAAGTTAAAAGATTGGGTCATGGTAGGTGAAGTTTTTGTATTCAAGTAGATAGTAACTAGACAATCCTTTATTGAAAAATGTCTTTAGTTTATTATGTTAGTAGAAAAATGTTTTTGATTGCTTGATAGCTTTAATTAGGTTAAGCTTGGTGAAATTATGGCACACACAATATCAGAATTCAAGAGAAATGTCCTAACAACACACAATGTCACGACAAATGTTATAACATCTGCTGACAGAAAACAGACTTGCTAAAAATAGAAAGATTATGGTGAAAGAAAAATTGCAGAAACTTAAAGAACACAATTAATTGTTAACCCAGTTCAATGCAACTCACCTACTCTGGGGGCTACCAAGTCAGGAAGGAAATCCACTATCAGTAGTACCCATTTGAAGCTAAACAATCTCAGTCTACACTTCTCACTTAATTCCTACTCAATGCAATTTCTACCTAGAAGACTCCTAGATCTATGAACCCCTTTTGCTTCCAATCACCCTAGAGATATCAAACAATAATATATATATATATATATATATATATATATATATATATATATATATATATATATATATATATATATATATATATATATATATATACACCGAAAATTATGGTGTGCTACCGTTTGCTTACATTTCAAAAATGTATCTCAGATACATTTTCATATACGCATCTCTGGAATATGTATCTCAGATACATTCCCATATACGCATCTCTGGAATTAACTGACCCAAAAAAATGGTGCGTTCGGAGATATAATTCCGGAATCGTAGGGATTTTTTTGAAAATAACATATGATTTTTCTTGGGTGTATAAAGTGTGGTACGAAATCCACAATTCCACATTCTTCACTTGCGCGCAGCCCATACATCTGCTTTATTGGAAAATTTCACTTTGTACCCCCACATTTTAACCTGTACCCCCGCTACAATAATTTTTTGACGAAAATACCCTCATATAAAAAGCATAAGATTTTTTTAAAAAAAATTCATTTTTCACATCTCCTTTAGAAGTGTTCTGAAATCTCTCAAAACACATTGCATTCCGGAACAGTTTGGGAAAGTCTTCCGGTACACAAAAAAGCACTCCGAAACACATCAAGTAAGTGTTCCGAAAATTTTACCAAACCAGAACACTTTTGGGAAGTGTTCCGGTTTTAATTTTTTTTTGTCTTTTTTCGGAACACTTTTAGAAAGTGTTCCGGTTTGCAATATTGCATTCCGGAACACTTTCTAAAAGTGTTCGGAAATTCATTCCGGAACACTCTCCCCTAAGTGTTCCGGTTTGGGTTTTTTTTTTGTTTTTGTTTTTGTTTTTTCTTCATATTTTGATGTTATTATTTTTTTCATTATTTTTTCAGAATGCCTCGACGATTAGGCCCTGACGGACGACTCCCTGAGAAATGATGGTGCATCTGGATCATCCTCCGGAGGTGCCTAGGGATTCGGGTGGACCATCGATTTATCATCGTTAGTTAGATACGAGCAGATTGTGCTCGACATTTGTGGTACGGAGAGGTAAGTAAATGAAAATTTAATCGAAATGAATTAAGTTAATTTTGGCATAGTTTATTAATATGTTACATTTTTTCAACATTTTTTCCGTGAAGAGGACCGAAAAACAATTAAAATGTGTCGCACACGGTCAAAAACTCAAAGAATGAGTTCCCTGCAACTCCTAGAGATGGAAAGGTTGGTGACAAATTCGGTCTTGCACATTTGCAAAGATCTAGTATGACAAAGGTAGATCCGAATTTAATAACGCTTTTGTAGAGGTGGCATCCGAGACGTCGTCATTTCACATGCCATTTGGTGAGATGACGATTACTCTCGATGACGATCTTGTATTCTCCTCCTCCTATTAGAGGTATTTTCGGACTCCCAGATGTCATCAAGATGATGTTGCTGAGCTTGCTGTGACATATTTAGGAGTGTCACGTAGAGAAGCCACGACTCAAGTTCGTGGCAACAGAGGTGCCTACTATAAGTTGGAATGGTTGTATGATACCTTTATTGCCCATAGAGGTCTTAATAATTGGGCATATGCGACCAGAGCGTACTTGATGATGTTAGTAGGTTGCACTATTTTTGCCGACAAGACGTTTACGCTTGTCGAAGCAAAATATATATCTCTCTTTGCGGACTTGGAGGGTGCTGGAAGATATAGTTGGGGGGCAGCTGCATTGGTGACACTGTATGCTTCACTTGGAGATGCATGTATGTTTGGCACCAAACAACTTGCTGGTTATCCGACTCTTCTTCAGGTAATTCATTTATTATTTATTATTTATTGTTTAGATAATTTTTATTTATTATTTATTGTTTAGATAATTTTTATTTATTATTTATTGTTTATTAATTTTTATTGACACGGTGCTGGATCCATGAGTATTTTCCTGGAATTGGAAGAGTAGTGGAAAACTGGCATCCAAGTGAGAACGTTGGAATGCCGAGAGCGATGAGATGGGCATACAAGCAAGGAGCTTTGAAGGTGGATGCATTGCGAGCTGTCCTCGATAGATTGACACCGGTTGACGTGGTGTGGCGTCCTTTTGAGGATCATAGGCAGTTTCGTGCGTTCGACGAGCTTGCTTATTTCAGAGGAGGACTCTGTTGGGGAGGTACTTATGTATTATATTTGGCTGACAAATATTTACGTCAGTTTGGTCTTATTCAATATATACCACGTTCACCCACCGATATTATTGAGGCGGATGTGGATGTTAACTGGATTGGTTACGACCAAAGTGTTGTAGACGTAGTTGGTCACACAACTGCTGTCACATTTTCCTCCGAGACTGTGGAAAATTATTTGGACTGGTATTATCGGGTGTCACACCCTCGATTGGTACCACCGCCGGTTGATGAACCAAGACAGTGCGCCCACGTTTGTGGTCATCCGATCCTAAGTTGGCTCGTATCTCCGCATTCATTCATCATCATCTACAAAAATTTGCTGCTGAAGAGGATGATCCGCAGTTTGCGGATTTATTTACCGCGCTGCATTTATGTAATGAAGAGTGATTTTATGATTTATGTAATTTTTAGTAACTTTTTAAATATTTATGACTTATTTTTAGTAACTCTTTAGTAACTCTTGAAATATTTATGATTTTATGCATTATTTCTCTTTAGTGTATGTTATCATTAATTTATCATTGAAGTCATTCGAATATTTGGATGAATAAAAAAAGCGTCTGTTGTAATGCTTTGTTACATTTCATAACAATTTAGTTCTACATTACACAAAATACATTACACAAAATAGGATTATTCTAAGCAAATATAAGAAGGTAAAACTGGCGAAAGATGTAGCCATAGTTGCAATCGTCCCGCTAATGATATCATCCATGCAGTTGCATCCGTGTGACGAAACTTCTTCCAATCTGTAGGCACCGGGGGTAAGGGGAATCCATCTTTCATGTTTACCTGAGTATAAAAAATAATTAATCCAACACCTTGTATAGAAAATAATAATTGAAAATACTATTATCGGATATATAAATTATTACCTGAACTCAATGGTTACCGTTGACTAAACCTATACACCAAATAGTAGGATTATGTGGAGGTGATGATGTCAAAGGGAAAAATATCAAGCAAGGATTGCCTAAATGAAAAATAATGACATTATAGCAGTTCGCTATCAAGTAACCCATGTCTGGTAGTGTCAACCATTTCTCCTTTGGTTGTATACCAGTGGACTGTATCATCAACCCGCTTCTCACTGCTGATAGTCTATCTCCGAATAACTTCTCATACAAACTCTTCTTGTCTCTTATTTCCATGTCCAACTCTCGACGAACCATTGCCCAACCATCCTGACTATACCCATGCAACGATGCAATGACTCTAAATCCACAATTACCATCTGATTCAACATCCACAATCTCCTGAATATATGATCTAAGAAATTAACATTATAAATATTAGTGCATTATACATACATAATATAATAATAAACATAAAATAATTAACACTATGAATATTAATGCATAATAATTTTATATGACCGATATGACTTGAAACGAAGAGTGTAGTCTTGTGCGTGTTTTTGATTTTGAATCTCTTTGATTGGGATTTTTGAGACAACTTTGTGAAGTTTGAGATGCTTGTTCAACATACTCATGCTGTGAAGGATCCTGTAAACATCATACCCAATGGTTTCTTCCTTTCTTCTTGACTCCTCCCTTGGTTTTTATTTTGTCGGTGGTGGTCATAAGGAAGTTGTTATGGATAAGCAATTTCACTACACCTACTTCTTAATGCTCTTTTCCGACAACATCCGATGATCTATACTTTCTCCATATTTCTTCCATTACATTATTCATGGGTCTCCGATCCATCTTCTCCTTCGCAATTCACCTTCCATACTTAACTTCCTCCAATGATCATGAACACTCTCAATAGGTATAGGTACACCACTAAGCACATATCTACCTAACTCACAAGCACAAGGTAACCCATAATTTGTTCTATGAGTACACCTACATATTTCTCTAGAAGTTCCAACATAATCAACTCTCTTTAACTCTTGTGCAATGCGTCTCAGAGCAGCTCTAGAAACAAAACTACGCAGCTTACCATAGAATGGACTAACATGTGCATGCTCACATTCATAAAAACTTTTTTGAAACGAGGCACGAATGTTACCTATTTGTATCCTCAGGTTGTTGTTCATAGCTTCCCAACAATTGACCATATCACCTAGACTATTTCCCAACATCTGCTTTAGCTTCCAATGAGCGGATTCAACCCTAAAAATGAATGCATAACAAATATATAACATGATATTAAATGCATAATATATATAAATGCATAATATATATAACAATATAATATATAAATGCATAATATATATTAATGCATAATATATATAAATAATATTAATGCATAATATATATAAATAATATTCATGCATAATATAATAATAACAATAAAATAAAATACATACCGGTTAGTCGTGGTGTTGCCCAAATGAAGTACTCGATCAATCCATGCTCCAACAAATCTATGTCTATGTGGAATCAACCATGTGTCTTTCACATAATCAATAAAGTCAGCACAATTAAAACAGGCTTGCTCAAGTTGTTCCAACTTTTGAGCATACTCAACCTCGTCGCTAGCCCACACAACTTCCTCCCATAATGTGTCAATGGTCTCTCGCATTTCTTTCACCACATATTGCTTGCATCGCATCCCAACATTCTTGTTAATATGAAAACGACATAGCAAATTTTGTGTAGTAGGGAACACAATTTCCACAGCTTTCATCAATGCTAGATCTCTATCCGTCAAAATCACTTTTGGACGCAGATCTTTATGCACAAACAATTCCTTCAGCTTCTCCAAGACCCAACAAAAACTATTTGTCTGCTCAGACTCCATATAAGCAAATGCAACAGCAAAAGTCAACTCCGTCGATGTCATGCCAACAATTTCAAAGAGAGGTTGCCTATATTTGTTTGTCTTATATGTGCTATCCATAACTAAGACAATGGAAAAAATATTCAGCAACTTGACGGAGTCTGGATGCGCCCAAAAAATATCTCTCACAATATCTGAACCATCTCTTTTTCTACTCCAATAGACATATCCTGCATCCTCAATTAGCTTTAGCAAATGCTGTATCTCAGATCTTGGACCCCTTATCTCTTTTTTTATCACACTCTTCTGCTTATAAATTTGAGTGATCCGAGTGATATTTTCAGGATTTCTCTCTTGCAGGGAAGTCAAGATGTGTCTAGGAGGAACATGTCTCTTTGTTAAATCAAAAACATGTTGTTTTTCATCTGAGGTCAACTTGCCAACAAACGCATGCCCTTCAAGCCTATCAGGTAATCCATGATTATGAACTCCACACTTTACATCTACCTTCCATCCCAACCCATCTTTTGACGGAGTCGATCTTATTTTGAACGGACATCCACATCTCTTAGTTGCGCTCTGAGTTCCACTTTTATCCTTGTATTTTCCGCCTCTATCACACCCAAAAATTATCTTGTTCCTCCTTCCTCTCTTGCCAGTTTCAGTGTCCGAACGCTTAATAATAACGATGATTTTATTTCTTAATCCAACTTCTTTGATCCAACTAATAACATTTTCTCGTGTAGCGAATGTTTCATTGTAGTGAATACATCTCCGATCTATGGAGGAGTCGTTTTTTTGAATTTCCATACCTGAAAAAAAAATAAAAAAAAAAAAAAAAAAAAAATAAAAAAAAAAAAGCGTTCCGGAACACTTTAAGAAACTGTTCCGGTTTACATTCTTTACAAACCGGAACACTTTCTGAAAGTGTTCCGGTTTGCACTGTCTACAAATCGGAACACATTTAAGAAGTGTTCCGGTTTGTTATACAATTTGGCATTCATTCCGGAACACATTTTAAAACTGTTCCGGTTTGTGTTTTTACATACCGGAATACTTGCTGAAAGTGTTCCGGAATGCGTTCCGGAAGTGTTTTTCTGGACTGTAAAATTTTGTCTTTTTCATAAATGGTAAAAATCAAATAGTAAAATAATTAAATTATAATTAAGGTAAAATTGTCATTTTTAAAAAAGTATGGAGGTACAGGATTAACTGTGGGGGTACAAAGTAGAATTTTCACTTTATTGTAGGCCCATCGAGATCAGTCCAAATACACTTATCCAGCCCAATTTGATTTTTGTAATACGTGAGGGGCATTTTGGGAATAAAAGTACAACATAGGGTAAGAGATTGACATATAAAAGGAACACAAACCCTAAAGTTAAACCTAAACACTACTTGATCTTATCTGAGCAGAGAAGCCGCGGCACATTTTAAGTCTTCAATCTCACTCTCGTCGGAGACGATGATGGCGGAGCCTCCGTTTACGGATGACTCTGCTCCGTATCCATCCCGAGTGTGAGATGAAGGTCGCTTTGCCGTCGGAACTCTGCGATGAAGACTGCCCGCGGTCAGAGCCTCATTCGTATTCGTTACGTTGGGGCAGTGATGGCCACGCGAGCTTTCCAAACATCATATTCCCTAATTTCGTTCTGCTTTTTTGTTTTTTGAATTAGAATTAGAATATTCCGACACATTTCACTTGTTTCTTTTCGTAATAACATAAATGCAATTTTGTTGCTCTTTTGTTTTGATTTTGCAGGTTAATAAGCTGTCTGGTTATTCTTAAAAGAGACCATTGGAATTTGAAGCATAGAGCAAGTTTACGTTCTCACAAATTCATCTTCTTGGTTGCTTTGTCAAAGTTTGTAGTATTTTATGTTCTTCCTCATTTATTTATCCCAACATATGGAACTGTTGTCACTGTGTTTGATGCGTATTGTAAACCATATTTTCGTTAAGATTTGTACCAATATTTTTTCGAAATTAATTATTAATCATTTTCTCATCGACAAACATCTTCTCAATACCATTCATAAACTATGATCCCTGGTATTGTATTGGCTCGACTTGATAAATATTGGTTTAGCACGGTATGAACACCTTATTCAATTGAACAACACCCTATACTCATGCTAAAGATAATGAAACATGTTTTTTTCTAAATGAAGAAAGTAATTATTTTAACTAACTACTTACCTTCTATAAGTTAGTTAACAAATAAAACCAAATCCACAATGTAATTTCTCCTTCATATGTTTCACACTTTCACCCATTAACAAATAGAAGTTAATTTTAACAAAGTATCAAAGTTATTAACAAAAAGAAGAATTTACTTTCAAAAAATTATCATTGTTATATTTTGAAACATATACTATAAATTAATAGATCACCCGAAGCAACCATAGATATTGGGACGGCAATTGGCAAGCACATTTGCTTTTATAGGGGACAGCACTATATTTTTCAATATTCAACTTCCATTTGCTTTCATAGGGGACAAAACTATATTTTCAATATTCAATTTCCACCATGCCAAGCCACAAAATAACATATAGCCATTCTTTTTAGGTTTGTGAGTTGGCTCACTTAATTATGCTTCAATTTCAGATTTTCTTGCAGGAGTACCTCGAAGATTTTTCTCACAAAAAAATAAGTCCATTTTGATCAAACTAATTCTACCCGTTCCTGCTTCATTGTACTCACTAAGTAGATCATCATATTCGTTGTACATATATAATCAAGAATTTTCATACACATTTTTCAAATATTTTTGGTATTTTTACATTATATTGAACAAACAAGTTTAGTATATGTGTACAACAATGCACATGAAATAAATTTTCATCTAACACAAATTTTCGGTACCTTTAAATAATTTTTTTTAGCTCTTTCAAACATCTATCATTATAGTGTGGATTATCCACTGACACACCAAATATTTCATTTCAATGCTTCATTGAGACATTAGAAAATTGCATCAGCACTATCAACCCCACGTCGAAGAGGAGGAACATGAACAAAACTAATAACGTGTTTCTGCAAAATCCAGTCGACATCATGTATTCTATCTTTTAATTTTGTGACTTCCATAAATATGTGGTCAATCAAATCTTGTTTCTCGTCTTCAAAATAGACTTCAACTTTTTTCTTTTAGCTTCATAAACAACAATGCAATCATTTTCAATGTTTTTCGACTACTTTTATCATATGAAATATTAGAACATTTCATCATAAAAAGAAAACCTTATTCCTCAACAATACTAAATGCATGTTCATGCATCATTATCCAATGTGCGGTGGCTTCTCGTAATATTTCACGGTTATGTTTAACCCTTGGGTTCATAAGTAGTGGTCCCGAAAGCTTCTCACAAATCATGCCTTTTGTTTGCTGAAAGCTTAATTTTTGTTGTTGTGCTACTAGCTTCTTGTAAAGATGACATACTACATTTGAATGTCTCTTTAAATGACTGGTTGACCCCCTAGCAACAACATGATTTCTGATGACACCAAGTTATGTTGTTTATTTGACTCGATTTATGCATGTTTTATTGTCATTTTGTTTTATATTTCCACTATTATGCTGATATTTTGTTTGTGTTTAAGGTATTTAGCCATTTAAGAGTCATATGCGAAGAAATAAAGCAAAACAAATTAAAAAACGAAAAAAATAAATCACTTTGCACTCAAGGCGACCAATATGGCGTTCACCATAAAGGTGGTCATGAATGGTCCACGTCTCAACAATCAAATGACCAAGTCCTGTCCACTTTGAGAGCACGACGTTTGCCATGGAGGTGTGGCGGTCTCCACACGTTGAAAATTCATTGCAGTTGAATTAGGCTTTGCTAGGTCTTCCCACTCCCTCAATTATCTCCTATTTTTCCTCACACGAAATGAGCAACCTCCACCATTATTTTAGGGTTGTATTTTCATTATAAATGAGAATCCTGGAGGGTTCAAAGCCGATGGACGAATATAATTGGCGTTCTTGTTTCATAATGGATGAGAAAAATTTACTGACACCAGGACTGACTCGATCATGAGAATTTGGGACTTCACTATGTTTAAATTGTTATTGAAACCCTTCTAAAAACATATCATGTAATTCATATATCTTTGTTTCTTTATAGTGGTGAGTGTGTCATAAGTGCAGTTTGGAAGGATCCAAAGGGTTTCCAAATCATTCCAAAGAGCTTCCAACTCATCGAAATACATTAACATATTTGTTATCTTATCACATAGAACGAATATGTTGCAAAAGGTTTGACAAACGAAAACAATCACTCTTGAAGAAACGATTATGTAAATCTGTCCATAACTATGTGGCATTCTCAATATAGATGGTGCTTTGTGCGATGTCAAGAGAAAGCGATGCAGAGCACGATGTTGTTGCATCTTTCCCATGCATCGAATAAAGAATCTTCTTTTGAAGGGGTTAGAAGTTTGCCATTGATAAACTTAATCTCATTCTTGCTAAGAAGCACTCTTTTCACCATCAGCTCCAAAATTCATAGTTGTTTTCTGATAATGGAGAGAAAACAAAGATTGCACCGAGATTCTTAACTAGATGAAGGTAATATGGACTCGATTGGTTGAGTGCATGATTCTTGATAATGTTTTAGTTCTTTTGATTGTTGTCGTTCATATTGTTATTGTTGGAGTGTTGGAAGAATCAAGATCTTAATTATTCATTATCACCTCCAAGATCTTGAATATTTATCATTAAACTTATTCATAATCAAGATCTTAATATTCATAATCAAGATCTTAATTATTTATCATTAATTAATGCTTAGCTAAAATCCTAGAGATGTTTCCACCGCATACAACACGTCACAATAACTATACACACCCTGATGCTAGAGACAAATGGTGTATCTACCCTAGTTATGATTATGCTCATTGCACGGTGTTGAGAATGTCACACACTCAGTAAGTTTCATCCATTAACTTTTGTGTAGTTTTATTACTCTGTATTGTGTTTAAAGATAGTTGACACCCAGGTTATTTTTTGAAAAATTAAAGGTAATTTTATTCTTAATAACTTATATTAATAAAATTTTATCAAGTTAATTTTTAAAATCACATATTAACCTAAAACTTTAGAATATTAAATTTATGCATTTTCTCATTAATAAAAATGTTTAACATTATCGTTTTTATTCAATGTAAGAATTATTATTCACACTTGACAAATCAACACTTTATTATTAAAAATTAAGTTATATAATATTTTTTAGTTTCATTTTGATTCGTTTTAGATTAATATGCAATTTAAAATTTTAATTTATATGACAAATTTAATTGATACATGTTATAAAGAATAAATTACTCCAAAATTTATAAATGGTAGCTAATAATTTACCTTAAAAATACGATTTTTGGAGTTATTTATTCTTTGGCAAAGTTGATACTGTTTGGATATCTCAAGATAAAGCTTAATTAAGAAGCTTAGACACTTAAATTCATTTTATATTATATCAACTCTCATATACAGTCATTTTATATAATGTACAGTTTTGGATAGTGCACAATATACTGTACACAATATATGCGTGCCATGTATACTTAAAAATGAATTCATGTCGCCCACTAAGATTGTTTTTTATCCCTAAGATTTCATTGGTCAATTGACATTGAGAACAGCTTTTATCCAAAAATATGACTTTTATAGTTTGCAAAAGAGAAGGATTTTAAAGAGGTTTAAAATCATGCAATCTAATTGTTTTTATGCCTATTAATATAGATGATGTGGTGCAGTGTCATATGTCACATTAATTTCTATTAGATCAAATACATGGTAGAAATTAAAAATATAGATAGAAAATTTTATAAAAACTATTATATTAAAAACTTTTTTTATAAAATTTAAAATTTAAATTTAAATTATTTATAAAAATAAAAAATATATTTAACCTTAAATAATTCACCTAACTATTGTCATTCTCATTGACCAATTGCACACAAAAATACCATTTTCAATTTAACACAAGAGAGTTTTGAAGTAACAGGTTAATTAACAAAATATTTAAAAATGAGTAAAAAAGAAATTACATGTGAATTTTCAAAATACTATTTACGACCAAAAATATACTCTACTACTTAAATTGGGAATAATAATAGCATTAATATAAAATCATAAAATAGAAGGGAATTTCTTCCCTCACCTAATGAATTTCTCCAACACTCCTGAAAAATCAAAAATACTCTTCTTAAGTTAATTTACGAATTCAGCTAGTAGGGTGAATTCGTAAGTTAACTTACGAATTAACTTTATTTTTGTACGTTTTATTATTTTAAACATGATTTTACACATTCAGGAAATGTTTCGTAAACTTACGAAACATTTCCTGAATGTGTAAAACCATGTTTAAAACTACTATGTTTTTTCACATTTATTCGGATTATGTTTCCGTTTTCAAAAATATAATTAAAGAGAAAAATTGTCACAAAATATTAATATATGCAATATCTATATACGCAAACCATGTAAATAATAATATGTTATAAATATTAAAGAGAAAAAATATTAGAAATATCATATTACATAAATTGTTCCGAAAAAATGCGATTAGACAAAATCAACTAAAAAAACATAAAGGCTACTGGATATGCCTAATCCTGACCCTCCTGCGCCCTTCTCTGCCTGTGGTAACGCGCCGCACGCTCTGCCTCAGCGACCATCCTCTCCACCACGGCAACCGCAACGGGTCCGCCCCATCGATAATCCCGTCATCCAACGCCTTCTGTCCAATCTGACGGATACTCTGACAGATAAGTAGTAGATCAATGGCACGATCATCCTCGACCTGCTCGTTTTCTAAGAGCTCCTCATGTGCTGGCCTCGGTGGACGTCCTTCAGCCTCCGGTGTCATGTAAGGGTGCGATAGTGTAAAGAACCATGTCGCGTACCCCTTCATAGAGTGCCCCATACGGGATGCTCGCAACAACCGAAACTCATCTGGCACTACATAATTCTCCCAATCCTGGAAGACATCATCTAGATCCCTCCGTGTGATGGTGTCGTGAGCAGCATGGAAAGGAGATCTAGGTATGGTCTGCACATAGCCAAACTGGCGCATACACCGCTCGGGAAGATACCAGACCATCATGTTAGCCATACATATTATCCACCCGGAGTATAACAAAATGGTATCTAAGGGGGATAACCTCCATGTAGTCCTCAAACGGGGTCCAATTGATATCGTCATGGTTGGTGCGACCAAGGAACACCCGGTAAGGAACCACATTATTGTTTCCCCTGTTGAGAATAAACCTGGAAGCCCTGGGCATGAAGTTCTCATAGTCGGAATCCACGAAGTAACCATGGATGCGGTGAAAGTACGATAAAGTCCAGCTCTGCATCAACAAAAATATAATGTGTAAGTACAAATCAATTAAAACTAATTAAAATTTATCGTTAAAATAAAAACGTATCGTTAGGAGTGTGCATGATCCGGTAAGCGCCCTAGCCCTCCACCTGGAAGCTTCATTCAGCTTCTGGTAGAGCTAGGTAAGAACAACGGCACCCCAGTTCCAGTCCTGAATTGTAGAAAGATCCGTAAAATATATCAGGTAGGTCATGTCGGTGTAACGGCCACTCGTGTCCACAAAGACGGACGTGCCTACCAAGTACATCAGAAAACACCTGATGACACAACCCCGGTGAAACTGAACAAAAACATCCACCTCCACAGGCTCCCCAACTGTCCGTGCAATTCTTTTTGTAAGAGCTGCTAGACAGAGGTTCTCCTCATATAACTCCTTTAGATAGGAGAATTTCACGTGCGCCCCGTTTGTGGAGTCGTAGTCCTCAGCAACTCTGTATAGATCAGCTCCCAGATGCTCAAGCATCAAATCAACCGCCTCAGCTCTAGTTATCTTGGAATTGTTGAGTAATCTACCTCTGATAGGTAGTCGGAGCAAGCAGGCAACATCGTCGAGGGGGATCGTCAACTCCCTAACTGAAAAGTGGAAAGGTAACGTCTCCCTATGCCATCTCTCAACAAAAGCACCCTGCATGCCGGTGCTAATTGTAACGCCCCGTTTTATTTAATATTATATTATATTAATATTTTCGAGTTACCGTTTGACGATTATTTTTGCGATGAGAATATTTATATTAATCGATATATCTGTTAATATATTCAGCGACGTTTTGTTCGGTCCAGTTTTTATTCTGTTCGGTTGGGTAAAATATTATTCAGACCGATATTTAATTTCTCGAAGTTATTTTAATTAATTGGGTTAATAATATTATTGGATATTACTAGTGTTATATTTAATAGCAAGACAAGTTGGGGGTGTAAGTACAAATTAGAGGGAATTAGGTGTACACCCTATGGTCTTAGTAGTAGAATAAACCAGACCCACTATTTCCTTGTTTCTTGCCATTACAACACAAAAACATACTTAGAGGGAGAACTAGAGAGAGTTTTGGAGGAAGAGAAGAACAAGAACACAAAGCTTGGGTTTTGAGTTTGTTGGAACATCAAGAATCATTCAAGCATTTAAGGTAAGGGGTTTGATTTTCCACTTCCTATAGTTAGGTTTTGATTGATATATTTTGGATTTGGGATAAAAAATTGATATTATGGTTTATGAGTTTTGTTGTGTGATTGTTGGAATAAATTAGGAAAGTTGAGTTAGGAGTATTGATGTTGGTGATTTATTTCTATGGTTAGTAGAAATTAGAAGTTGCAGTAATGGAAAATATAAAGGAAACTGTAAAACATGAAAACAGGTTCTGTAATGAAAATAGGTTCTGCAATGAAATAATGAAGAAAGGCGAACAATGTGCATGGAGCACTTAGGGAGGCGCCCACCTCACAAGGGAGGACGACCGTCCCCTTCCCCTTGTGGCGCCCGTCCCCTTCGCCTCATACTCTTGGGACGTCCGTCCCTTTGTGCCTGGAGGAGAAAATGAAATTTGCCATTTTTGTTTTCTGCTCGTTTTTGTGTTCTGTTACTTGCATAATTTGAAAATAGCTTCTGTTCTATTCCTTTTACATAATTTCATACACTAGTAATTTATATTAATAAAATATAAATATGACATAAGTTAGCCAATTAAATTTGGAATTCGATTATATTCTGATTTTTCGATTTCGGCAATTTCGGCGACGGAGCAAGTTGCTCCAAATTTAATGACAATTGATGTGCTAGCTAATTTCGACGTGTGGAACGTCGTGGTGATGTTAGTTTCTCTAGATTTTGAGTTTTTACAAAAAGATCTGAAATATGCCAAATTACGGTTAAATTGAACCGGGTTGCGTTTTAGTCGGTTTAAGTCGTGTATGGACAATCCGATTGCGATGTTAATGATTATGATTAATTCCGGTTATTAGGAACGACTTTTGCGATAATTATTGATGTTTAGTTATTTTCCCGTGTTCGGAATTTAATGAATTATTTGATAATGAGGTGGTGTGAGTAAATATGATGTTTGCGACGGTTTGTTCAAAATGAATGCTTGATGATATGTTTATCTTGATGTGGATAAATATGGCCACGTGGGCTTTATGCCAAATTTCGATGTGTGATGATGATGTTTTTTGTGTTGTAGTTGTGATGTCGTGTTGTCGAGTCACATACATTGCATTGGCGACGAGGGCTTTTATGCCAAGCGACGAGGGCTTTTGTGCTATGCGACGATGGGCTTTATGCCAAATGTCCTTAATTATGGACAAAGTGACGAGTACCACATGCATAACATGGTCGTGTCTCATGGAGTCGGTTATGTTTATGTTTGAGTCGTTTGGCGTTGAGTTTTAATTAATGGCTTATGATGAATTGCGATGTTATATGATACTTTGTTTTGATACGATTATGATGATTACGTGACGAAATTAAAGTGTTGATTTTATACACTAAATGATAATTTAAAGTATGTAAGATTTTGATATATGTTGACATACTCTTATTATCCTATATCATTTATGATTCAAAAACTATTTATATATTTTATCATGCCTTTAATTTTAAGTTTTGGAGTATCTCACCCTTTCCTTGTTTCGCCGTTGCCTTTATATTGGTAACGTGTAGGTGATCCGCGAGGATGATGAGGATTAGCTCGAGTCTCTTTATTTTGAGTCGCTCTGCTCTGATAGTAGTAACACTCGGGTTTTGGGCGACATTATTATTTTAGATAAGATAGTTTATGTATACTATCTTATGATATTATAACTCTATGTATCGATGATAACATGATGATATGTACATTTTGCGAACACATCCACTGTGCTGTGAATATTCATATGTTGATATATGATGATTTATGATATGAATTGGTATAACCGACTTTTGATTTTTGTGAAGTGCATTATAATGCAAAGTGACGAAATACGAATATGTGATACCCCAAATTATGTTTGGATGAAATTTTGAAACTCTGATTTTATTACAAATTACGAGGGGTAGAATTGAGGTGTTACACTAATGGTACCGTAACCAGTATTGTATAATCTGGCAAGACCAGATACGAGGATAGCAGCCTGGAACCACTGAGTCTTTGGAGCATATAGTTCAAAGATTTTGCGGGAGTGGTTCACATGTTTCAAGGCCTTTCTTTTCTGAAACATAAGAATCAAACGAAAATAAATAAATAATACGAACGGGAAATATACGAAAATAAATAAAAAAGAATGGACAGTAAACAAAAATAAATAATACGAAATGCAACAATAAAAATTATAATACCTCTCTATCCCAGACATAGCGGGCAGTATGGTCCCCATAATAAATCAGGAGGGATCTGTCATATGGCCCTCCTGGATAGCCAACATCCTCCGCCTCTGCAGGTTCCTCAACATCGTCGTCGAAGTCCTTAGCATTTTCGGCATCCTGGGCCTCCTCCGTCGACGACTCGACCCCCGGTACCTCCATCTCTAGTACCTCCTCCTCATGTGCACGGGAGGAAGACACCTCGTGGAGACGACTCCTCCGTCGCAGTGTGGAAAATGATGTTATATCAACTTGTGCCCTTGTCCTTTGCTCGTGCTCTCGACGAGCCGACGCTGTCTGACTTTGCCTGCCCTGTCTCAAACGTGTCATCTGGTTGTCATGATTGACCATTTTCCTGAAATAAACCATTACATTGTTAGCATACTAATTCAAAAACAAATCAGACAAAAAATCTCAAGTTAACTTGCGAATTAACCCATTTAGATAAAAATTCGCAAGTTAACTTGCGAAGTCTCTTTTGGTACACTTCGCAAGTTAACTTGCGAAACCCTCTTCGTCCAAAAATTCTCAGAATTAGAAATACAGTCCCAAAACTACCTAAATCCAATTTTTCCTACTACATTTACCTACTACTACTTCATATACTACTACATTTCTACAACCTAAACCTTATAATCTAATAAAAATTCAAAAAATTGAATAGTGAAGAGTGAGAAAAACTTACAAAATTTGTTGATTTTGGAGGAGTTGAAGTGTGTTGGTGGAATGATTGAAATGATGAGAGTGACTTGGAGTGATTTTGCAGAAGTTAGGGTTTGGAGTAGATAGTGAAAATTTGAGTGTATTTTGAAATGAATGAGTATTGGAGAAAATTGTGGTTTTTGCTAAAACAATACGCAGACTTCGCAAGTTACCTTACGAGTTTCTCAAATAAGGTGAATTCGTAAGTTAACTTGTAAATTCACCTTATTTTTTGTAAAATCGTGGATTATTTCGTAAGTTAACTTACGAATTCACCTTATTTGAGAAATTTGTAAGTTAACTTACGAAATTGAGAGTATTTTTTATTTTTCACCAGGAGTGAAGAAGAACCCCACTAGGTGGGTGAAGCAACTCGTTTTTTTCAAAAAAATCAATTAAATGAATTTTCAAAAAAAACAATGAAATCGCCACCTAATTTTATTTGTCCTAGAAAGAACGGGGAAATATAGATAAAACCCACGAATAAAAGAATAAGACGGTCTACGAGATTAAAGAGATATAGGTTCGGGAGTTGGTTATGCAAGTGGAAGGTATTAGCACCCCTTACATCCATCGTACTCGATGGTACCCATTTAGTTCAAAGTGTGGTTGTGTGTTAGTGTGAAAATGAGTTGAGCAGCGATGGAGGGTAACGTTTGGATTAGAACAAGGTGACACGGAGGCTTGACGGAGAGTTTGTAAAGGGAAGGATGAATGGAACGGTGAGATTTACGGTGGCAAAGGGGTTATTTACAGTGAGGATGATGGAGTGAAGGAAGTGAAATGGAAGAGGAAGGTGGGTGGTGTTATGAAGGAAAGGGTGAACCGGGCAAGGAATGGAGTTTTTCTTTGATAAATGCTTTGTTCCTTTTCCAATTTCCGCCTCTGTTTTGTTTCGTTTCTTTCTAATTTGGCCCCCTTGAACAGTAACAAACTCCCAAATATATAGTCAAAAATTAGGTTTAGATAAATTTTAAAAATGCCAAAATTGCCCTTCATGATTAAATGGGCCACAAAATTGGATCACTCAAAAACTAATAAGCCCAAAACTATTTTTGTTTGATTTTTTAAGATAAAAAATAGACACCTAAAATTGTTAAAAAATGGTAAAAGTTTGAAAAATAAATTATCCGAAAAATAAAATGATTACATTAAAATAAAGTACAGGTATCAAAGATTGAAGAAAAATGATCAAAATAATAAAAATCGAAATAAAATAATAATACCAAATACCCGGTTGTAAAATACTCACAGTTAAAAACGAGTCTTCAAATCAGATCGAAAAATCGGGAGATCACATTTTTATGACTTACGCGACACGTAAATTGTAAAATGAGTAAAAGATGAAAACTTGAAATATTTTCTTCGCTAATTTTCGCACAGTATCGAAACATTTTTAACAGTCTGTCTACAAAACCGAAATATTGATATCATCGACATATAAATAATTTGAAACAATGCAATAAACAGGCAGGGAGGTAAAAATGCATGAAGTAAGATAACAGGTAATTTATAATTAAAAATGATGCAAATATCGATTTAAACTGACTTTTGGTCAATTTAAATACGACTTAATGATGCATATGCAGTGAGTAAATGACTGTTTTTTTTATAAACGAAATGCGAGTAGAAAAAACATCAGGGTAAAATTTGAGGTGCAACAGTGGGGGAAAAAAATTCCCAACATACAATTATAAAGGAACTTTAAATTGACTACTAGTCGAAAAAAGAGGAAACGCAGCTTCATCGTTGCTGACTATGTTGTCAAACATAAGCATTGTCCCACTTCCTAGTAACATCCTCCTTCCTCAAAAAATAAAAAAAACAAGAACAAAATAATAACGTTATATCCCTAGTCGACACCTTGTAATCTATATATACTTATCTGTTAAGGAATATATTTTATTTTTTCCATTCACAAGTTACCGCGTAAATTTATACGTTACTCATCTATATATAATATCTTACACCATCAACCATACTTTCACAATTCAATCTCTTCTATCATTCATCATTATCAAACAAATCGCTGTTATTATACTCTTGTTCTTCAAATCATGACATTCACCTTGTTCGCTAATATCAACCACATTGACACACTTCTCAATGCACCCAACACCTATACTACACACAACCAAAAAAGATGGCACAATGCTTTCATCACTATCTATTGTTCTAGAGCTTTCAATTTACATTCTACCAACAAACCTAAAATCACACCACTCCCATCTTTCACTGTGCTTGATATCAATTCACCTCACTCTTTTACCATTGATCAACAAACTCTAATTGATATTGTCAAAGACAAAAACATTGAAACCCTTCATCAACATGCTGGAGGACTTGAAGGTATTGTTTCATCTCTTCAAACCAACACTGAGTTTGGTATCCATCATGATTCTCAAGACATTGCAATCAGAAAACAAGTCTTTGGCTCCAACTCATACATAAAACCACCTTCTAAAAGTTTCTTCCATTTTGTTCTCGAAGCATTTAAGGATGTCACCATTCTTATCCTTTTGGTTTGTGCTTCTCTTTCACTTGGCTTTGGTATCAAGGAACATGGAATCAAAGAAGGTTGGTATGATGGTGGCAGCATTTTTCTAGCTGTTTTCATTGTTATTTCAATGTCATCTATAAGTAACTTCAAACAAAATAAACAATTTGATAAATTGTCTCAAGTTAGCAATGATATTCAAATTGATTTGGTTCGAAGTGGTCGCAGACAAAAGGTGTCAATCTTTGAGATTGTTGTTGGTGATATTGTTTGTTTGAAGATTGGTGATCAAGTACCCGCCGATGGATTGTTCGTAGATGGACATTCACTCAGAGTTGATGAATCCAGCATGACTGGTGAGAGCGATCATGTAGAGATTAGTAAACACCATCATCCTTTTTTGTTTTCCGGAACAAAAGTTGCTGATGGATATGCGAGAATGCTAGTTACATCAGTCGGTATGAACACAACTTGGGGACAAATGATGAGTTCTATAAGCAATGACAATGATGAAGAAACACCTTTGCAAACAAGGTTGAATAAGCTAACATCATCTATTGGAAAGGGTGGTTTGGCTGTGGCCTTTTTAGTCCTTGTTGTATTGCTGATCCGATATTTCACTGGGAACACAAAGACTGATAACGGAGTTCGAGAATTTAATGGAAGAAAGACTAGTTTTGATGAAGTGATGAATGCAGTGATTGGTATTATTTCTGATGCTGTTACTATTGTTGTTGTTGCAATCCCGGAGGGTTTGCCTTTAGCTGTGACTTTGACTCTTGCCTATTCAATGAAGAAAATGATGGCTGATCAAGCTATGGTCAGAAAACTTTCTGCATGTGAGACTATGGGATCTGCTACTATTATTTGCACCGATAAAACAGGTACTTTTCGGAAATATAGAAGTTATTTACAATTTGTTAATAGGTAGTTAGTTATCGATTCTCTCCGTTACCATCTTAAGAAGAGCTAAACCTATTTTGTGTGAATTGTAACAGGTACACTCACTTTGAATCAGATGAAGGTGACAAAATTTTGGCTTGGTCTAGAACCATTGGAAGAGGGTGGATATTCAAATGTTGATCCATTTGTTCTTCAATTGATCAAAGAAGGAGTTGCTCATAATACAACTGGTGGTGTTCATGAATCTAAATCAAACTCTGATTCAAAATTTGAGTTTTCTGGCAGTCCAACAGAAAAGGCAATACTATCTTGGGCTACTTTGGAATTGAATATGGAGATGGAAAGTTTGACAAAAAGTTGTTCTATTCTTCAAGTTGAGACTTTCAACTCAAAGAAGAAAAGGAGTGGAGTTTTGTTGAGAAGAAATGATAACAACAAAGTTAATGCACATTGGAAAGGAGCAGCAGAGATGGTACTAAGAATGTGTTCAAAATACTATGATGCTTATGGTGTTGTGAAATATCTGGACAATGAAACCATGTCAAAATTCGAAAATATTATTCAAGGTATGGCAGCTAGTAGTCTTCGTTGTATCGCTTTCGCATATGCAGAAGTTGAAGTTCAAGAGCTAGGAGATGAAGGAGAAAACAGCCAGATAGTGGTAAAAGACAGTGGTTTAACTTTGTTAGGACTTGTCGGTATTAAGGATCCATGTCGTCCTGGGGTGAAGACTGCGGTGGAAGCTTGCCAACACGCTGGTGTGAATGTCAAAATGATTACAGGTATTTCAGAAATCTCTCATTTACTGATAACATGTTGTTGCACCAAACCTTTATAACAGTTCGGTTTTGGACAAACCATTCACAGTTTAGTCCATTTACATCGAACGCCAGTAATGGATCGGCTCAGTTTGGTTATCAAATTATTTAACTAACTTTATCTTGAATAACAGGTGACAATATTTTCACTGCAAAAGCTATAGCATTCGAATGCGGGATTCTTCAAGCTAATCAAGACACAAATGAAACCGTGGTTGAAGGCGAACAATTTCGCAACTTCACGCATGAAGAGAGGTTAGAGAAAGTTGAAAAAATCAGTGTGATGGCAAGATCCTCTCCGTTTGACAAACTTCTAATGGTTCAATGCTTAAAAGAAAAAGGGCATGTAGTTGCTGTAACAGGAGATGGTACAAATGATGCACCAGCGTTGAAAGAAGCTGATATTGGACTTTCAATGGGAATTCAAGGTACAGAAGTTGCAAAAGAGAGTTCAGATATTGTTATATTAGATGACAACTTTGCATCTATAGTAACAGTTTTAAACTGGGGAAGATGTGTTTACAACAACATCCAAAAATTCATTCAGTTTCAATTAACAGTGAATGTAGCTGCACTTGTTATCAATTTTGTAGCAGCAGTTTCAGCAGGTGAAGTTCCATTAACAGCAGTTCAATTATTATGGGTGAATTTGATTATGGATACATTAGGTGCTTTGGCTCTTGCAACTGAAAAACCTACTAAGGAACTAATGGATCAAAAACCTGTTGGTAGAACAAAACCTCTTATTACCAACATTATGTGGAGGAACCTTCTGTCACAAGCTATCTACCAGATAGTGATTTTGTTGACTCTACAATTTAAAGGGGAGACTATTTTCGGTGTGACATCAAAGGTGAATGACACATTGATATTTAATACATTTGTTCTATGTCAAGTGTTTAATGAGTTCAATGCAAGGAAGTTGGAGAAGAAGAATGTGTTTGAAGGGATATTTAAAAGCAAATTGTTTATGGGAATAGTTGGTGTGACATTGGTGCTTCAAGTAGTGATGGTTGAGTTTTTGAAGAAATTTGCTGATACAGAAAGGTTGAATTGGAGAGAATGGCTTATTTGTATTGGTCTTGCTTCTGCTTCTTGGCCAATTGGTTTTGTTGTGAAGTTGATACCTGTTTCTGATAAACTATTACTTGATTTTCTGAGTGTGAAGAAGAGAATGTGAAGATTAGTTCATATTGTTAACATGGAACCTAGTTAGATTAATTTCCTATTTTATTTCTTGTTAGTTAGGTATGGTTTCCTCTCATATAAGGAACCAACTATATGTATTTTTGTGTTCATCCATTCAGTAATAATGGATCTCTTTCTATTTAATAAATGTGTAATTTAGTATAGTAGATTACATTTTTTTCAATCACTTTTGTAAATAAAGTTTAATTTGAGTAGCTCTACAATAAATTTTGGCACCACACCATGCACACCACTTAACTTAATTTCACTACAATTGCACCAATATTTTCAGAAAGATGTGGGTAGTTAGGATATGGAGGTATCCAATTCCTTATCATATTGGAGGTTTAGCATTTTTAAGAGAACATGATAAGCCACCTCACCTATTTGCCTTAAGATTATAAGGGCCTGTGAACCTTGGGCACAACTTCTTGGTCTTGGAAATCCTTTTTAGTCTGATCGTGGGAGTGACTTTTAAGAGAACATGATCTCCCTCTTTGAACTCTAGAGACTCTAGAGGTCTTCTCTTTTTATTTGTGTAACTCCTTTGTCTATCTTGAGTTTGCTTCATCTTTTCTTGAATTACTCGGATATTCTCGGTGGTCTCTTGAGTTATCTCGGGTCTAAGAATTCCTCTTTCACCAACTTGCGCCCAACACAAGGGTGCTCTACATTTCCTTCAATATAGAGCTTCATACGGATCTTCTCGGATAAGTGTTGTTGTATGAAAATCCTATCAGTGGCAATTGGTCTTTATAGCTACCTCCACTTTCCAAAACACAAGCTCGTAACATATCTTCCATTGTTTGGATGGTTCTCTTTGTTTGATCATCAAATTGATGTTGGTTGGAAGTACTAAGATTCAACTGAGTTCTCATTTAATAGTGAAAAGCTTTCAAAAATCGTAGACTTTGGGTCTCGATCGGATACAATACTAGCCGGATCACCATGCAGTCGAACGATCTATGTGATGAAAATCATTTCCAAGTGGATAACATTATAAGCGGTCTTAGCAGGTAAGAAATGAATTGATTTGGTTAGTCTAACAACAATCACCCAAATTGAGTCATGTCGCAAAAATTATGAGGTAACCCCACTACGAAATTCATAGATATTCTTCCCTACTTCCATTCATGTATATCCAAAGCTTATACATTCCTCCTGGTCTCAGATGCCCAATCTTCACATGTTGACATATCATGCACCTGGCCACAAAGTCTGTAATGTCTTTTCATTTTTGGCCACCATAAGCTTTTCTTTAGACCATGATACATCTTGGAAGAACCATAGTGAATGGTAAAACTGCTCTTGTGTGCTTCCTCCAAGATTACTCTCCTCAACGCAGAATCTTCATGTATACACATCCTCTATTTTTATAAGAGAAATCCATCAGGGGATCAGGTGAAACCTGTAAGTTCATCCTTTACCTACAACCATGCATCATAATGCTGACTTTGCCTTATCTTTTCCTTAAGTCACACATGACATCTAGGTTGTTAAGTAACATTTCATTTGGTGTCCATGTGTACTTGAGATCCAAGTCCCTCAATTTCTCAAGTAGGCCATACTCAAGTACCATTAACTATGTTGCGTGCATTTCTTTCCTACTCAGGGCATCTTCTACCTTATTGGATTTTCCCGGGCGATACTTTAATTAAAACTCATAGTCCTTTAGTAGTTTCATCCAACTTTACTTCCTCATCTTTAACTCTTTCTGATCAAACAAGTACATTAAACTCTTATAATCGCTAAACATATGAAAGTGGACTCCGACACACCTTAAGTGCAAACACTATCGCTTCCAATTCTAAGTCATGTGTTAAAATGAGTATTGAATAATCTTTCCAACACTTCTGATCGTGCGTAAATCAGAGATAGGGTTCTCGAGTTATGGTGAAAGTAAGAAATAATTTTTTTTCTGTTGTAAATTTCTTCATCCGAGATCTGGGAGAGTCCGGAGCATTGTAAGTGCCACGTGGTCGCTAGGTGATCTCATAGTGAGTCTTCTTATTTGTGCACTGCATTTTGTGATTAAAACACTTAGTCATGCTAGTTTTTTAGGCGCTGAGAATATTTTCTTGCACATAAACTTATATTGAGGGTTTTAGAACACATTTTTAGGGTATGTTTTGGATAGTTTTTTATCCCAAACCATCATATGCCATTTTTTGGTAGAGAGAAGCTTGAAAACAACAATGGAGCTTGCATATGGATAATCCGGAGTCAAATTACTCGTCAATCGAAGTTGATAACTCGAGAGATGTTTGGTTCTTCTACATTCTTATCTATGCATTTCTATATTTGTTGAATTTGTTAGTAAGCTTACTCTGAACCTATGTATATTTTTCGATCATCGTGTTGTATAAATCTTGCTTTACAAATCAATCTTGATGTCTTCCTTAATCTTTTTGCTTTATGTTTGTATTTGTGTTGTTATAGACATATACTCACAAATTCTGATGTCTTCCTTAACCATTTAGAAGATTTGTGAAAAATGCATTACGTTTTGCAGAAATGCAGTGCATCCTAAGAACACAATTTGTCTTGAAGGATCATGGTGCATTCATGATTTTTTTTTTAAAATGTTGCAAAGTGGAAACATGTTGATTGTTTCCCCTAACACCTATAAAAGGGATTTGCAGTCTTTTTGGATATGACATTGAAGAGGTGAATTCTTAGTGAGAGAAACTTAAAGTGAAAAATGGAGGGATTTTTTTGGATTCATCGTTCTAAAAATTTGAAGATCTTTTGAGGTATTTAAGGGGATTAAAATACTTCTAAAAACACTGTCTTTGTGTGATTTATATATTGAGAGGAAGAGAGATTGAGAAATATATGGGTAGAGAATAAGAGATGTTCTTATGAACATGGAAGACTATTTTCTTGTAACTTATTTTGTAATCTCTTATATGGTAGATTAATTTGGTCAGATTGGATAAACAAATTATGGGGGTGTACTCACCACTTTATGTCTTCTTGTGCTTTGCTTACACTATTTGACATTTATTTTTGTTTTACTACATTTTTTTAGTTGTCATTATTCTTTGTCTAACACATCAAAGTTTATAATATGATTGAACTTTTCAATTTCACAACGGTATTTAGTTGTAAAAACAAGAATGTCTATAAAGGACACATTTTAGGGTTTCTGGATTTTCATCTCTTTTAATAAATTCAAGAAACTCAAAAACTTATAATCTACTCTTTAATTCAAAAATTGTTTATGTTAGTGATTGGTTTTCTCTTTAGTGATTGAAATATACACCTTTATTATAATAGTTAATTTATTATTATTATTATTATTATAATATAATTCTTTTATTTTTCAAAAGACACAACATTTCTTGTCACATGTCATTGTTGCATCTACACCTAGTAAAATTTAATTTGTCAAACAACTTTAAAAAATAGTTATTTGAAGAAAAAAAATTGACGGGGTAAAATGAAATATTAGAATATCTTTCGTATAAGAAAAGTCACTTATTGTTGGTCACATAGCATGCCACGTGGCTGGCCTAACCTTCCTCCTTTCCATTTGTTTATTTTTCTATTTTCTTTATGAGAAATGCTACTCTTACACTCAAATTTGACATTACACCGTATATAAATACTATACAATTCACTTTTTTCTTTATTTTTTTATTTTTGTGCATTGGAATTTAAGTCAAAAGCAAAATTATGTACACAACTATGGTGTAAAAGGGCTATGATGTCATAATTCAGTGTAGCTATAACATTTCTCTTTCTTTATTCATTATTATTCTACAGATATTTCTTCTTTCATCCAACTTTCTTCTTTTAACTTCTATGACAGTTTCACATTTGGTGCATCCCTCTCCTTCTATGGCATAAAACAATTTATCTTTCATATGTAAAAATTGTTCCTACAACCATTACATATGCATCACATATCCCATAAATAACCCTAAACCCAATAATTTCATTTGCACATACATCATGTTTTTTCTTATTCCCACTTCCATCGATATATTTGGATTCATATTTGTCTGCTCACAACTTCATTCAATCTATTCAACTTCGACAAGGAAAAAATGCAAATAGGGTTTCCAAATAACTTTTCTTAGTGATTCTTTTGTCAACAGGTGAAAAACTAGACATGCATCGCTAAATGCATCGGATTCTATTGTTTCAGTTTAAATAGTTGTTGAAGTTGAATGAAATTATTGATGTATGCTTCAGATTAAATTGCGTTTATTTTTTTATTACTTCAAGTTTGTAAGTACGTAGGAAATAGAAGTTAATATAGATGTAAGTACAATTTTTGTAATCAGATGAAAGGAGAATAGATAAATTATACAATGATAAGTGTGATGATGGTATGTGGTTCATTAATGTTGTTTGTTATTGTTTTGATTTTTGATATGGAGTCTTGATCAGAATTTGAGATGACCGAAACGATGAAGGTTCGTTGAGGATAGATTGATGGAGAGGGGGTGGTGTACTTGCAAGGCTCTCTGATGCTAAAGTAAGAAAGTGCTAAAAAAGGTACAAGAAATATATTAGGGTTTTGAGAGTGAATAGTGGATCCCTGTCCCTCACAAATGTGAGGGATTATATAATATTTCCTAAGAGTGTTCCCATTGGTTGCTATTTTTGGGCCTAAATATTTGGTCCCGTGAAAATAGGCAACCGAGCTGACTTGGTTAAACCGAGCATTACTGCTCGACACTAGCCGTTATGTCGACCAAACATACCCTAACGAGCATAGGCGACGCGGAGGAGATCCAGGTCGTCAGCTCGATGGTCACCGAGTGGGAGGAATGAGGCGCGCCTGCAACAAGGGATAAACGAGCGGGTAGCGCCTTTCGGGGACCCTTTGCTCCGTTGGCCCGACATAAGGCCCACGGACAGTGAGTATGCGGTTGGCCTAAAATCGATTGGGACAATCCAGAACAATTTTGATGAGTTTTCTTTTTCATTTTTTCTTTTGTTGTTTTGTTTTAGTCTTTATGTTGTTGAGATACGATGTAGGAACGAGATCAAACGACATTGGAGAAAGTGGTGTGAGTATAGTCAGAACAAACCAATTGACATCTTAAATTTGATTTGATTTTCTATATTTATGATACAAATAATTTCAAACTTTGATAAGTCATTCGTCAGTCCTACCTTGTTGTTGAGCGGTTCTTCTGGAATTGCTGCTATTAATAAATTCTATATTAGTTACTTTCAAAGTGTTTTTTTAATAAAAATGTTAACCTAAATAAATTATACTAAAAGAGTACTTTAAATAAATAAAATAAAAAACTATAAATCTCATGAAATTCCAAAACACAAAAAATGAAAAGTGAAAATAAAAAAATTAAACAAAGAAAAAAAGGTATGGCTTATAAAATATTCAAGTAATTTAGATTATAAAGAAGAGAGACATAAAATATAACTTTCTGTTTCAATTGTTAAGAATGATATTTATAAAATTATTATTATTGCTATTAAATTTTAAAAGTAATAAATATTTATACTTTCTTTTAATAATATGAACTTTTTTTAGGTTAAAGGGATCAAAACAAATTTTTGGATAAATTTATAGGAAACTAGAAAAAATATTTTATCATAAATAATTATCTATACGGGAAAAAATTACAATATCTTGATGAATAACTAATTATGAATTTTAATTTCTTATTCGTAATATTTAAAAGTTACATGATTTATTTTATACTGAAAAATGATTTAAATAATTTTTGTAAGATGACAAACATAGCCTACATTTTAGTTTCGGTAAATGATTTTATGTTATAATCACTATAATAATAATTAATTTGTATTTAAGATACTATTTAATTCATCTTACAAACATAGCCTACATTTTAGTTTCGGTAAATGATTTTATGTTATAATCACTATAATAATAATTAATTTGTATTTAAGATACTATTTAATTCATTAAAAATAACATAAAAAATATGTACAATCGATTGATTTGTTAACGAAGAAAAATAATATCAAGTTGTTTTTAATTTAAGAGAAGTAGTATGATATAAATTACAATGAACACCTTAGTTATGTTTACTTGTCTTAAATCTTCATTTGAATTTCCATATCATTGTGAGATCATTGTGAGGGATGACAACGGGGTGGGTCAGAGCGGTTTCCATATCATTGTGAGATCATTGTGAGGGATGACAACGGGGTGGGTCAGAGCGGGTTTAAGCATACTCATACACGCACTCGCTATCCAGATCCAAATCCGCCCCAAACTCGTTTGGGGCTAAATTTGTTCACCAGATCCAAATCCGCCCCAAACTCGTTTGGGGCTAAATTTGTTCACCTGTCCCCGCCCCCAACAAGAAACAAATTTTTCCGCACCCGCCCGAATAAAATTTTATTTTATTTTTAAATTTATATTTTTTTCATTAAAGATAAAAATCAATAATTAAACTAAATAATTTATTATTTAAAAAATATTTTTTAAGTTAGATATTTTTATTTAAATTTTATTTTTTAAAAATAAATATTTATTCTAATAAATATGATATTATAATATTAAAAAGTATAATGAGTAATAAAACTATTAAAAATAAACAAAATAAATTAAATTTAGTTGGCGGGTGCGGGTGCAAGTGCTGGACTGGTATTAGCAATACCCGCTCCCGCACCCGTAAATAAAAAACAGGTTTTCCCCGTACCCGCACCCGGTTAAACTGAGTTTTCCCTGCTAATTACGGGCGGGGTCCAGCGGGGGCGGGTTTATTTGTCATGTCTATCATGTGCTTGGCACTTTTGATTCTTTTCTTCTTTGATAATCATTGTCTTCATAGAAACTGAATTACATATAAGATGTATTATTCACAATCTTCTCATTTTGATGGTGACAAACTATTTTAATGAAGACAAAGATTATCAAAAGAAGAAAAACATAAAAAATGATTAAAAAAAATTGAATTTAAGACAAGTAAACATAACTAAGGTGCTCATTGCAATTTATACTAATACTACTTTAAATTATTCATTATTCATCTCTCACTTAAGGCCGAAAACAATGTGGTATTGGACAACTAATATGTGGTATTCGAATATCAAATATAAAATTTGCAAAAGACACGTTGACCTAGTACAAAAATACATTAAATTCATACTTATTAAATATTAATATAAATCATGAGAATTATTTGTCATTAATATATATTGACTTAGTGGTAAAGGCATAGGATTTGGCTTAAAGCTCTATGATTTGATTCTTTGTACCGAATCTCAATTATTAAAAAATAAAATTGAAATTGTATATAAAAAAACTTAATTTTGTATTTAAAAATTGAAAAAACTTGACAGTACGATATAAAAGTGGAATTTGATAGTTTATTACTATACATGAAATAGTGTATAGTTGATAGGAGAATCACACATTTTATTGGCTTTAAAATTTTTAAAATATATATAGACAAAAGATAATCAATTTATATAATTAAATAAATCATCATACAATATTTTTTGGATACAAAATAAACATACAATTTAAATGAATTAAATAAACTTAAATAAAAATTCTACAATATTTTTTGGATACAAAATAAACATACAATTTAAATGAATTAAATAAACTTAAATAAAAATTCTAATAGAAGGAAACGTAAGTAATATTTGAATTAGCAGCATTAAAATTGTATGATATTTTTTTATTAGTGATACAAATTATTTGTCATTTATAAAATTTAAAATTTTAACCGAATAAATCAATCAATGATCAACATATAATCTATATATAATATAAAATAATTAAAATATTAAAATTAAAACTTTAATAGGGTCAATTCTATCAAATATGAAATAATATAGTACGGATACTTATTTGATATATATATGGTATTGATATTAGCATATTTAATTAAATATTGAATAATAATCCGAATAAATTTACTATTGAACTAAATATTTTTATAAATAATTTCAAAACAAAATTATTTATATATAGAAATAGTTAAAGTGTTGATTCATTATAAAAAAAAAGTTTTGATTCAAATATTTTATATATGGAATAATATAGTTGATTTGTAAATTGATTTTAATCATTTATGTTGTATAGTTATTACTAATTAAATTATATAATTTTATTGAATATTTTCTCATTATAATTTATCAATTTATATTTTTTATTATTATAAAATATTTTTATCATCACGAAATATTTTTAAACAATGTTATTTTTTATAAATGGGGCTAACTTTACTATTGATTCATATAATTGTATAAATAATGTCTAAAAAAAAATAATATTAATTATTTTTATAGACGAAAAATATATATTGTTCATTCAAATTCTACTTTATTATTTTTTAAAATATGGATACTACTATGATACACGCATATAATACTTATATGAAGTTATTGATCAAAAAAATGAATATTAACAAGAATATAAAGTTACTCAAAATATTAAATATTAACAGGATCATGAAGTTATTGATCAAACTATAGAATATTAACAAAAACATGAAGTTATTAATCAAAATATTGAATATTAACGGGAACACGAAGTTACTAATCAAATTATTGAATATTAATAAAAAATATTAAATTATTGATCAAAATATTGAATATTAACGGGGAACATGAAGTTACTTATAAAAATATTGAATAATAACAAAAACATGAATGTACTAATTCAAATATTAAATATTAATGGAAACATGTCATTATTAATCAAACTATTAAATATTAACAGGAACATGAAGTTACTAATTAAAATATTTAATATTAATGGGAACATGAAATTACTGATCAAAATATTGAATATTAAGGACAACATAAAAATATTAATAAAAATATTTAATATTAACGAGAACATGAAGTTACTTATCAAAATATTGAATGTTAACGAGAATATTAAATTATTGATCAAAATATTAATACTAACGAGAACATGAAATTACTGGCCAAATATTGAATATTAACGAGAATATAAAATTGCTGATCAAAATATTGAATATTAACGGAAACATAAAATTATTGATCAAACTATTGAATATTAATATGAACATAAAATAACTAATTAAAATATTAGATATTAACAAAAATATAAATTTATGATGAAACTATTAAATATTAATAATAACATAAAATTACTGATTAAAATATAAAATAATAATATAATAACTTTATTATTAGTTTAAATATTTTCGACAATAATTTTAAAATAAAAATAATATTTATATAATAGATATTTTATATTTTAGTAGCAAATGCGTAAATGCGTGTATCATACCGTTATTGGTGCAAACGCGATTGTATTCCACTAATTTAACCTTTATGGTCAATATTGTTTCAATAAAATTAAATTGATTATTTTTTCATATTAATGCAACTGATAGCTATATGGACATCGAGCTTTTCCTAGGCTATTATACAAATTATTAATTTAATAAAACTAAATAAAATCAATTTTAATAATTTAATAAAAATTTAATTACAGTTTTGATCCTTCTATTCTCGAGAATAATACACAATATGTATTTTTATTTTTGTTTTAAACAGTTTTGATTTCTGATGCTCATTTTTCAGTTAGAAAGTGCTGAATTGGGAAAAATAGGACACTCAAACTGTTTAAAATAAAAAAATAAAAAACCAAAATTATAAATAAAATTGATACACATGAGTTATTTTTTGCAGAAAATAGACATGACCAAAACTATTTAAAATAAAAATGAGTGACTGATATTGTAAATTGGAGAAGATAAGGGGGTCAAAAATATAATTAAACCTTTAATAAATGATTTTTATTTTAAAGTGTGAAGAAGAAAAATTCATTTGTAAAATAATAGTGTTTAAATAAATCTCATTTAAAAATTGGTTTCAAGACACAATATGTGGTAAAGCAAGTTGTGTCCTATCAAATACAGTAGCTTCGGACCATATTATGAAAGAAAAAACATAACATTTCAAAGAATATACTCTCCAACAAAAAAGCTTCAGTGAGTTGTTAATATTAATAAAGTCACACACAAAAATACAAAAAAGAATATTCTTATTACATCTTGGTATAAACCAAAAAACAATTATGGGCTTCAGAATGTACTATTCGTCAATTGTAAAACACTCAAAAATATATATTTACTATAAAAAAAATGTTAAAGTGGATCTTCTTACAAGATGAAAATAAAATTAAAAAAATCATTAATTGAAGCCAAAAACATCATAATCAAACTAATTGAAATAACTTGCACGGATGTAAAGTTCAAATCTAGAAAACAATACAAAAAGTTAGATAATTGGTAAAGAATATAGAAAAAAAGATGCTCCTATCTGATGGAACCTTTCAAAGGATATCCCCTCAAAATGAAGTAACATCATAAACAAAATGCAAATTTCTCTGTTTTTATAGCCAAATTCACCTCTTTTCATTTATATGCATAAATACTATATTGTAAGGTTCATAATTCAGGAGAAGATGAAAAGAATGAGACATTATCTTAAGCTTTTAACTCAAAATCAACAAGGTCATACACATAAACTATGCAGGTGTTTCTGTCAGGTAACACATGATCTTGTTCATTGTGCAAAAATAAGTGCTTATTAAAAGTATTTTTTGTTCATTTTTCTTCATGGTTCTATTTTATCAGGGAACTCAGCTTTCTCCAAACAATGATGATTCAGTTGATGATTTGTCTATGGTTTCATCAAGAATTAGACTCCGAGATGGTAGACACCTGGCTTATGTTGAAAGAGGTGTACCTAAAGATAAAGCAACATACAAGATCATCATTGTACATGGTTTTGGAAGCTCCAAAGAGATGAATTTTCTTGCACCCCAAGTAATTAACTCAATCTCTAATCAGTTGCGCAAATAATGGCACTGCCCTGTTTGCCTTCTATTTTTGTATAATCTTTTTCGTGATTTTAGATCTAATTATCATAATACTATAGAAACAAATATTCTGAACAAGATGCAATTCATTCTTATAGGAATTGATAGATGAATTAGGTATTTATCTTCTACAATATGATCGAGCCGGATATGGAGAAAGCGATCCAAATCCGAAGCGTTCATTGAAAAGCGAAGCCCTTGATATTCAAGAGCTTGCTGATCAGCTACAAATAGGAGCACATTTTTATGTAATTGGAGTCTCAATGGGTTCATATGCTACTTGGAGTTGTCTAAAATATTTGCCTCACAGGTAAATAATGCATTCAAGATTATAGTGATACCATCTCGCGCACATTTAAGTATCGAGAAAATTGTGCAGGCTTGCAGGGTTGGCATTGATAGCACCGGTTATCAATTACAGATGGCCTTCTCTTCCTAGAAGTTTGATAAGAGAAGACTTTAGAAGGAGATTTATTAAGTGGGCACTATGGCTTGCAAATCACTGTCCTAAACTATTGCATTGGTGGGTTACTCAAAAGTGGCTACCTTCAAATGCTGTCATAGAAAAAAATCCAACATTCTTCAACAAAAACGATATTGATATTTTGAAGACTATTCCTGGTTTCCCAATGTTTTCGAAGGTAAAAAGTTACTCCAAGGTTAACCTGTTACAGTTGGGTCAAAATTATACGGTCTAAATATCAATGTGTATTTTGAATTTAGATCATAGTGTCTCAAATATCCGAGATGTAATTTCTTTTAACTAATCATGATATGTTTCTACATTCAGGATAGGTTAAGGGAACAAGTTGTTTTTGACACACTTCTCCATGATTGGAAGGTAGCTTTTGGAAAATGGGAGTTTGATCCAATGAAGCTAAACAATCCATTCCCTAACAAACAAAGTTCATTTCACATTTGGCAAGGATATGAAGATAAAGTTGTGCCTTCTGAAATCCAAAGATTTGTTTCATCACAGCTACCTTGGATACAATATCATGAAGTAGCAGACGGTGGTCATTTAATTGTGTATTATAAGGGCTTATGTGAAGCCATTTTGAAAGCACTTTTACTTGGACAAGAAAATCATGCATATAAGTCTAGATCATCTTTGTTATTCAAAGATGAATGCTATCAGGGAACTAGCTAGCACACTTTTTTTGTATATATATATATATATATATATATATATATATTCTTTTATTGGAAGGAATTCATTTAGATGGGTCTAAAAGTGTGCTTGAAAAAATGTTGTTAGCACTTTTTAATTTGTCCTGATTTCATATTTTAATAGAAAAAAATTGAAGGACATGTTTTAATTTGTCACATTTATAGACCACCATTACTCAGAATCTCTGTAGCATTATTTGTATGATATTTTCTAATTAGAGAAATGAAGACTCGTCATCGTGTCAAGACATATCTCATGTAAGAAAAAAAGTATCAAATAAATATATAACCCGAAGCTTTGGACATATAAATATTACCTCTAATTGATTTATTAGGTAAAGTTAAAACACTTTTCTTCTCAATCATTGAGGACTTTTATGTTAGGACATCCAATCAAAAGGATAAAGGGTGTTTATGTGAATTGAACATGTATAACAAGATTTTGACGATGACAAAGAGTTTAAATAAAATATTTTAAGCACCATCACACTACAAAGAAAGTTTGAATCAAATCAAAAAGCGAGAAATTTTTGGTGATTGATGCAAAAATATCAAATGTTAAAGAACATAATTAAGAAACAATGTCATATGCTAAAAGTTGATCATGTGATCATGTACTCTGTTGTTTGTTGGTTTATATGTTGGAATAAAAGTGTGCCCTGAACACCTGAAAGATCATGGAGGAAAGGATAATGGAAATGCAACTATTGTTCAAGATGATTTCGACTCATATGATGTTCTTGTAGTTTCGAGCAGCAACCCGTCGAAGGAGTGGATTGTGGATTCTGGTTGCACTTGGCACATGACTCCAAACAAAGACTTGTTCGAGGAATTATGTGATCAAGATGGTGGATCTGTATTGCTGGGAAACAACAAAGCTTGCAAGATTGAAGGTGTTGGATCTGTGAGATTCAAACTCCATGATGAGTCAATAAGGTTATTGATCAAGTCGTATAATTCAAGAGAAATTTGATTTCTCTTAGTGAATTCGACAAGAAAGGATATGTTTTTCAAGGAGAGAAAAGTATCCTAAGAGTCATGAAGGGGTCGAAGGAAGTCTTGAGAGGCGTGAAGAAACAAGACTTGTATACCCTTGAGGATGAATTTATAAGTGGTTCGACAAATGTTGCATCCACGAGACCTTTGTCGAAGACAGAAATTTGGCACATGAGATTAGACCATGTCAGTGAAAGGGGTCGTGTCGAATTGGGGAAACAAAATTTTCTTGGTGGAGACAAAGTCAAAAATATGAAGTTTTGTGAACCCTGTGCACTTGGAAAATCTTGCAAAGTGAAGTTCAACAAAGGAAAACAAAGAACACATGGATCCCTTGATTACATCCATGCTGATCTTTGGAGGCCTGCAAGGTGTCCATCACATTCAGGAGCAAGGTATTTTCTATCCATAGTAGATGACTATTCTAGAAAGTTATGGGTATTCATTCAGAAGACTAAGGATGAAACTTTTGAGAATTTCAAAGGTTGGAAGACTCTGGTCGAAAATCAAACTGGCAGAAAGGTCAAGAGGTTGAGAACAGACAATGGTCTTGGATTTTGCAATGAGGCATTCGACAACTTTTGTGCTTCCTCTGGTAGTGCAAGGCACAGAACTACTGCAGGCACTCCACAACAAAATGGTTTGACCGAAAGGTTTGCTCCAACCATCTTGGAGAGAGTTAGATGCATGTTGACTAGTGCTGGGTTAAAGAAGGTGTTTTGGGTTGAAGCTATTTTAACAGCAACATATCTGATCAACAGATGTCCTTTGACTGCGTTAGATATGAAGACACCTAAAAAAGTTTGGTTGGGACATCCACCAAATCTCGACAAACTAAGAGTATTTGACTGCGTAGCCTATGCTCACATTAGGCAAGACAAGGTCGAACCTAGAGCTCTTAAATGCATGTTCATGGGATACCCTGAAGGAGTCAAAGCTTATAGGCTATGGTGCCGAGAGTCAGGTCACAGAAGGATTATCACCAGTCGAGATGTTGTTTTCGATGAAGCAGAAATGGCTTTCAAGAACATGGATGATGTTGGTCAAAGTGCAGAAGTATCTGACGAATAGCTAGAACAGGTAGAGATTCCTGTTGAGGTGAAGCATGTTGATGCTGAATTGCATATCCTAGCTAAATTCGAAGAAGCAGAGGATGTTGATGAAGTTAAGGAAACTGTCGATGACTATCTATTGGCAAGAGATAGGACATGAAGAGTCATCAAACCACCTCAAAGATTTGGGTATGCAGATCTTATAGCTTATGCCTTAATCTCTGCAAGTGAGGTTCTAGACGAAGAACCAAGAAACCATAAGGAAGTTATGATGAGTCGAAATAAGAATGAATGGCTGAAGGCCATGAAAGAAGAGATGAAGTCTCTTTATGATAACAACACTTGGGAATTGATCAAGAAACTTGCTGGAGTCAGGTTAGTCAGCTGTAAATGTATTTTCAAAGTTAAGGAAGGAATCGAAGGAGTGAAATAAAAAAGATACAAGGCAAGGTTGGTTGCAAGGGGTTTCACTCAGAAAGAAGGTGTAGACTTTAATGATGTGTTTTCTCATGTTGTGAAGCATAGGTCCATTCGAATGTTGCTTTCCATGGTGACACATTTTGATCTTGAACTGGAACAGATGGATGTGAAGACTGCGTTCTTGTATGGTGATCTAGATGAAACAATCCTGATGAGGCAACCTGAAGGGTATGTCGAAAAGGGAAAGGAAGATTATGTGTGCAAGTTGAATAGATCTTTATATAGGTTGAAACAATCTTCTCGATAGTGAAATAGGAGATTCGACAAATTCATGACACACATAAGTTTCGTTAGAAGTCAGTTCGACCACTTTGTTTACTTTAGATTTCGTCCTAGTAATTCATTTGTTATTTTGTTGCTTTATGTTGATGATATTCTCATAGCAAGTAACAATGTCGAAGAGGTAATGAGGGTGAAGTTTGAACTCAATAAAGAGTTCGAAATGAAGGATTTAGGAGCAGCTTCCAGGATTCTTGGAATTGACATTCAAAGAGATAAAAAAACAGTCGAAATTATGCTTATCTCAAGAGGCATATTTACGGAAGATTCTCGAAAAGTTTGGTATGTCGAATTCGAAGCCTGCTGTGACTCCCACAAACCCTAAATTCAAGTTGAGTATTGATCAGTGTCCCAGTACTGAGGTCGAAAGAGCTTATATGAATAACATCCCATATGCTAATGTAGTAGGTTCTTTGATGTATGCTATGGTTTGTACTAGACCCGACATAGCATATGCAGTAAGTCTTGTAAGCAGGTACATGTCGAATCCTGGAAAGGCTCACTGGCAAGCATTGAAGTGGATTCTAAGGTACATAAATGGGTCTTTGAATAGAGTCTTAATTTATGGTGGAGCCTTGGGTGAAGATAGTAAAGTAGTAATCGAAGGATATGTCGACTCTGATTATGCAGGTTGTATAGATGCTAGAAAATATATTTCTGGATATGTTTTCACTTTGTTTGGTACAACAATTAGTTGGAAAGCAACACTTCAGAAGGTTGTTGCATTATCAACCACTGAAGCGGAATATATTGCTTTAACTGAAGCTGTGAAAGAAGCATTGTGGCTTGAAGGTTTTGCTAAGGAGCTAAAAATTCAAGGTGAAGTTATCACGGTTAAATGTGATAGTCAAAGTGCAATACACCTGTCGAAGAATTCATCCTATCATGAGAGAACCAAGCACATTGATGTGAGGCTGCATTTCGTCAGAGGGGTAATCGAGCGTGGAAAAGTTCAAGTCCTGAAGGTTTCGACAGATCATATTAATGCTACTGATATGATCACCAAGACATTGCCTAGTTGCAAGTTTTTCCACTGTATGCAGTTGATAAAGCTGCATGAAGAAAACTAGTTCGTTAGTTGATAATAGAGTTTGTTCCAAGATGTAGATTTGTGAGATATTAGATCGAACTCTATTGGGTCGAAGGTAGTATCTTGGTTCGACGATTCGACAAAGTTTAGCATGCAGTCGAAGTTTGCTCACATGATGTTGTCGAAGTGTTACGAGCCGTAGTCGAAGTATGTTCTAGCTTGTAGTGTCGAAGGATGCTAAGATTGATAGCATCGAATTGAGTCTGTTTGTTATGTTCAATTGGTTAAGTTAGCTTGTACCCTAAGTTAGCTTGTAATGGATATTTGTGATAAAAGCCCATTAATTTAGTATGCTAGGTTTATTATAAATATCATATTAGTCTCTCATCATTGCATACTGCAAATCTTATTTTATGGTGAGAGGGTTATTTGTTATTCCTGTATACTTGTAATCTTATTCAAGAGTAAGAAAAGAATAACTGTTAATAACCAATCCTTGTGTTCATCATATTTTTTATTTTTTTCCTATCCTAATTATTTCTTGATCATTAAGCAACAAATTTATATTTTGTTTTAAAATATCTGACTCACAACAATATTTATAATGCGCTATTAAAGAGGAACTCTGAGTTAATCCTTCTTTATCTATACCTAACACTTTAAAATCTTTTACACACTATCAAATTACATTTTAATGTCAGTACTTAGATCTTAAAAATATTTTAATAAATTTCTATATGATATGTTTCGACCGAATGAATTTGTTAATAAAAAAACTTCATTTTATTGCAATTCTATCCATATTGATATGGTTGATTGGTAAATTGAGAACCAAAGTAAACCATAACAATTGTCCAACCAACCCCACGGTTACAATATGGTTAACTTAACTTGAAGAGTGGAGTACACTCCTCTTGGCAATTGCATGCATAACAAAACGTGTCAACAAATATTCATAACTCATCCATAAAAAGGGTACCACTTTCTCAATCACAACAAAAATTTTAACTAGCATTTAAGGTTTATGTCTCTATGCACTGAATGTCCTCTTCTTTCTCTTTCATCTAGTGTAGATCTTATCTTATATTCCTTTTCTCTCATATACTTTCCAATATTTTCATCACAATTCCCATTCTCTAAGTTGATGTTTGTATATTCAGGTACTCATCTATATTCCCTTTCATTCTTTTCTTTTTCTATTGTTTTTTAGCTTGTCCTCTTGAAGTTCATATAAATAACATTCATATGCATGTTTGCATGTTGCATGCAACTGGTAACAAGAGATGCAATTACTTCCCTTTACACCATCTTAAATTTTTAGTCACAATATGCTTATGGTAAAGTTCAATATATCGTTAGATAGAGATGAGATGGTTTATGGTTTTAATTCTAAAACCTAAATTACAACACAATTTAAAATCATAGGTCATAATGATCTGATTTTCAACTTTAAGTGCACCATTTTTTGCGATATAAATTTCAACATATCTTTAGTTAGAGATCAACCAACCGGTTTATGGTTTTAATTCTAAAACCTAAATTACATCACAATTTAAAATCATAAGTCATAACTATCTTATCTTCAACTTAAAGTTGAGTGTACCTTTTTTCGCAGATATTTTTATATTTGTTTTTTTTAACTATTGCATCCATTTACATCATCTTAAATTTTTAGTCACTATACACTTCTGGTAAACTTCAATATATCATTAGATAGAGATCAAACGGTTTATGATTTTAATTCTAAAACCTAAATTACAATATAATTTAAAATCACAGGTCATAACTATCCTATCTTCTACTTAAAGTTTTAATTCTAAAACCTAAATTTCAATACAACTTAAAATCATAGGTCATAACTATCCTATCTTCAACTTATAGTTGAGTGTACCTTTGTTGACAGATATTTTTATGTTTGTTTTCTTAACTATTGCAACCATTTACATCATCTTAAATTTTTAGTCACTATACACTTCAGGTAAACTTCAATATATCGTTAGATAGATATCAAACGGTTCATGGTTTTAATTCTAAAACCTAAATTACAATGCAACTTAAAATCATAGGTCATAACGATGGGATCTTCAACTTAAAGTTGAGTGCACTATTTTTTGCCATACTTTTATATTTGTTTTCGTAACTATTGTTTTGAAGGCTACTCATTAGCATTTTTCTTTCACGAATTAGAATCTTCATAAGCATCCATGGCTCTACAACAAATAGATCAAGAGGTTTCATTGCAAGAAGAACAAGAAGAAACTCCATTTTCTCAACTAAGCAAACAAGACTCAATACTCTCACTCACCCTTGATGAGTTCCAATGTAAGAGTGGAAAGAGCTTTGGCTCTCTCAACATGGAAGAATTCCTAGCCAGTATCTGCAGTTCCAGTGATGAAGCTACTCAATCTCTCAAGAATAATAAGAGTGTTGTAACAGAAGAAGAACAACATGGTAACTCGTTCTCAATCCCTCCTCCAATTTGCAAGAAAACTGTGGATGAAGTTTGGTCTGAGATTCATAAAAACCAACCACAAATCAAAGAAGACAATAGCCTTAAGAAAAATGAGACACTCAAGAAGCAACAAACACTTGGAGAAATGACTTTGGAGGATTTCTTTGTGAAAGCTGGTGTAGTACAACAACAATCATCATCATTGTCATTTCAGAATCATAGTGGCAGTATTTCAAGTAATATGAGACCATTGAATATTGCAACTTATGGTTTTAGGCCTTCAATGGGAATGGGATATTCTAGCAATGGTCTTGTACCATACCAAATGATGTCACAGAATAACAACTCAGGAGTGCAGGACCGCGCAATCGGGAAATGTCAAAACTTGCCTGAATCAAGTGGATGTAATAATAGCAAAAGGATAATTGAAGGTCCTCCCGAAGTTGTAGTGGAGCGAAGGCAACGCAGAATGTTGAAAAATCGAGAATCGGCTGCTCGTTCTCGAGCTAGAAGACAGGTTTTGTGTTCATCATTCTCTACTCTTTGTTTCAACTAGTGGTCCTTTACCTAATGGCAAATGTTGTAATGCAGGCATATACTGTGGAGCTAGAGGCAGAGCTGAATCATCTGAAAGAAGAGAATGAAAAGCTAAAACAAATTCTGGTAAACAATAGTGAAATTGAATATTTTTGCTCTTATTTTCTTGTGTCATGAATTATGTTTTCTGATACTTAACATATACATCAATTTTTTTGAGTTTGAAATAGGCTGAAGCAGAGAGCAAGAGGAAACAAGAGGTAAGTATATTTAGTTCTATGAAAAAGAGACAACGGAACAGCAGATACACTGACACGTCGACACTAATAATAATATTATATGTGTTATGTACTTGTGTCAGAAACCACCGAACACGCCTTCAATTTGAAGCTGATATAATTGCTCTTTGTTCTTATTGGTATTACTAACATCATTGTGAATGAGTGTTTATTATGTATTGCTGCAGCTTTTACAGAGAATGAATTCAACAAAGGGTAAAAAGGGAACAGAAAAATTAAGAGGAATAAGAAGGCCTACAAGTGCAACCTGGTGAATAAGTCTCAACAAGAAAAATTAAAAAAAATTAGTGTAAATATGTAGAAAATAATTTGTCTGTACTCGTGAGAAATTCTAGTTGTGTTGTACATTCTGATATATGGACAGATGAAAAAAGTACAGACATGTGAATGACACTATTATTCTGTTGCATACAAGTTCATATAGATTTGATAACAACCTGTGTTTGATGCACATCACTTTCCATTATGCAGCTAAGGATGGAAATTAATTTTATAATCATTGTCAGACAAGTGACTAATGATTAACAAGTTATGTTTAAGACCCTCACCTCAGCATTTAAAACACGAGATATTTTCAGAAATACCTTAGGCGTATTTTTGTCCCCTACTTTTAAATTTTTAAAGTTTTAATTCTTTCATTTTAAAACACAATTTTTTGGTCCCGGAATTTTGTTTTTTTGTGTAAGCAAGTTTCATTGATGAAAGATAATTAATTGATGAAAGATAATTAAGGGTTTTTCAATCTTTACACCTGAACGTATCTCATTCGAAATTTTGTTGGTCCCCTTCCAATTTTATGTAATTGAGTTTTTTATGATTTTATATTTTTCTAATTAGTAAATTAATTAATAATTTTAATTTTGTTATTTCTTAAATAATTAATAATTAAAAGAAATATTATGAGCTAGCCCTTATGCCCACATTGTTTAAGAAAAATATTTAATGTTTATAAAGTTAATCTAAACAATGGATTTTGTGTTGAAAAGTGAATGTGTGGGTCAAAAGAGTTAGGCCCTCCAACAAAATCCCGAGTGAGATAAAATTCAAGGACCAAAAAATTGGGTTTTAAAATGAAATGACTAAAACTTTAAAAATTTAAAAGTAGGGGGATCAAAAATGCATTTAAGACAATAATTTAAATAGAGGTTATAGGTTCCTAATTCTCATTGGACTCTTTCATAGTTAAATTATACTCGCAAGTGATTAGAGAAGCATGAGATTTGCTTTAAATTAATTTTACACTATCAACTTACGACAGTCACGTATCCCATCAAATTAGACCGTAATTTTTAAATTACTTATATGACATGACAAAATAATATGTTTATATTAGATAATAATATAAAAAATTTGCCCACTATCATTCATAACGATTATACTCTTATAATGAGACAAAGTATGAGACTATTTGAAATCACAGGACATATTAAAAAAAAGAGTTTTTTTAACTCTACAAATTCCAACTTAACAGATTTTACGTTTTTCTCTTAAAAAATGTGTAGCCGTGTTTTTTTTATCAACCAACTTGCAACCAAGCACACACTAAATCTTATATCCAATTAAAAACACTAAAGAAAGGCTATGATTCTCTCTCTCTCTCTCTCTATATATATATATATATATATATATATATATATATATATATATATATATATATATATATATATATATATATATATATATATTCAAGTTGTAAGTGTTTGGATTCTAATATATCTCAGACTCAATGATATCTCATATTGATATGTTTTAAACTCTGAGTGAAAACTCAAATTTTTTCTCAAGTAAATTTATCAAATGAAAACTCAAATATCTAAGTCATGGAAGAATCGCTTCATATATAACATTTCCTTACAAATTTTTGTTATTGCAATGAATTGTGTCTCGGTGGTAGACCGTTGAGATATTAGATTAGATTCGATTAAATTTAATATTTAAATATAATCTAAGTAGTGTATGTCCAAACCCAATTAGGATTGTATATAAATAATGATAGTGTGTTTTCTTATTTTGTACAATAAAATATCAAGGGAATAATAAACCCTTATTTCTTTATTATTGTCTCTTTTTCTCCTCACTAAAAATGTCTCACGCGCTAACAAATTGGTATCCAGAGCCTCTAGTAATTGTTCTTGATCGAGTTTTCAAGAATTTCACGTCAGAGATCGTGTTTCCAAGGCAATTGAAGCAACCGCTGCAAAGATGACTAGTGATAAGGGCATTTTGAATTCTCTTCCAATACTTGACGACAAAAATTGGATCCGATGGAAAAACATATGCAATACTTGTTTGGCTTCCATGAAATCCTAGAAGTGGTGATCGGCGACGTTCCTGCACTGGCTACAAATGTAATTGAAGCACAGAAAATTGCCCATAACGAAGCCAAGAAGATATATTGCAAGGCTGTTTATTGCATTAAGACGACGATCGATGCTGCTAACTTCGTTGAGATTTCTCAGGCTGAAACGACGAAGGAGGCATGAGATCTTCTAGTGAAGTACTATGAAGGAGGTGAGAAATTAAAGGTTGTCAAGTTACAAACCTTGCGTCGATAACATGAATTGTTCTCGATGGGAGAAGACAAAAAAGTTGAAGAATATATTTCGAAGGTTAAGAAACTCGTTCATCTAATGAAGGGTTGTGGTGAAATCATAACTGATAGGATGGTAGTTGATAAGTGCCAAAATGTAGTTATTTTGTATATATGTTTTGTGGCACTTATCCGTTCTTGTTTGTTAATAATTGTTGAATAACCCCATTATTTGTTGTAAATACATTTTATTGTGTTTTGTGTACATAATGTACCGTTTGATTAGTTTTAATGTATTTTTGTAGGTATTTGTGCGTGTTGGAGCATCGAGGAATAAAGTGTCGAAGATACGACTCCAAAGACGCAGTTTAGAGCACGTTGAGTGCTTTGGTACTATTTCGACAGAGAGATGATTTTGATTCCGTTGAGCGCGGTGAGGCCGCTGAGCGGCGTTTAAGTTGGTTTACGTGTAAATAATAATGGAGTTCGCTGAGCGCGCCCTCGCCGCTAAGCGCGGTCGTCTGTGTTTAGTTTTATAACTTCATTTTTCTTCACTTTTAGGTTATGATTTTGGGGTGGATTTTGATCCCCATTTTCATCAACTTTTATTTTTGATAGTATAGTACTATAGAAAACAACACTAGGGTCTTGCTTATGAATGATTGGAGGTGGATTGCACTTCGGTTGGCTTTGACAAACCGGTGTAGATCTGTAGTTTATCTCTTCTCTTCTCTATGTATTTCTCTATTTGTTGGGTTTGTATGTATATTTACTCTTTACTCATGTATATTTGTCGCCCTGACGTTGTATATAGTCTGCTTTACGAATCTGCGTTGGTGATTGTCTTAGGTTTTTACTCTATGTTAGGGATTTGAGCTTTGCTAGACATAGACTGCTTAGATTCTTACCTAGGATAATTATCTGTTAGTTTCTGAATGCTAGAAATGGGTTTAGAGCTGACATTTACTTAGAATATCTGATCTTAATGCTACTATGTTGGTTGTTTTGAGATAGTTGTTACGAGTGACACGGTTAACTTCTATGTTGTTAAGGTAGACCATGCATGACTATCGAGGTGATGCGGTTGAATTCTCAATTTGGGTTAGAAATATCTTGGGTTGTGAGAGGTATGTGATGACACAGAGGAATATCGTAAGCTGAGTATGACATGGACGATAGGTTTTAGTCTGTGACGGGTAGTGTGCATTCGTTCTGGACAAACTGTCTATCCTTTATACTTTTTGTTCATTTACTTTTTGTCTTTTCTTTACAACCATTTAATCCCAAACTCATTAATGATAGAATTATCGAACGAAGAATCAATAACCAATCTCTGTGGACACAATACAATATAATCTAACCGATATATATCACCCGGTAAAAATAATACTTTACTTTTTGCTTGCCGCTAATACCGCCGCAACAAAATGGCGTCGTTGCCGGGGATTGGTTTTATTGTTTCTGTATTGCGATAATTACGTTGTTTTTGAGTTTTATAATTAATGTATATGTTGTATAGACTTTGTATATGAACTTGTATATTTTGTGTGTTTACTTTCCATACTTGTACATATGTGTGTTTTACCTTGTTTTCAAGTATTGTTGTAAGTTGTCTCATTTTTGTAATATTTGTTGTGTGAATGTTAGGACACTTTCTTTAGGTTTGCGCGGTGTGACAATACTATGACATGACGAGAGGAGGTTACTAGCTCGCACAATAAAGACGTCGAGCTTACGACGTAAAACAAATAAGTTTTGTTTATGTGTGTGGTGGATTGTGTTTTAACAAGTTGAAATAGGACTTGCTCTTAATTTCAAATCTTCACTTTTCAACTTGTTAATTCATTTTCACCAATTTTTGGTATTGTAATTTCCTTTTGTTTTGTTATGTAATTTGTTGTTTTTCCACAAGTTTGTAGTGTTTTACCTTGTGGAAGTGTGTATGTTTTGTAAATAGTTTTTAATTGTGTAAATTAGATTTTGTAGGTGAAGTGGAACTTGCATAGCAGTTGCACCTGTTGCTGTTATTTTTCTACAATTGGTGTAGCGCGCTTAGCGCGCTCTGCTATGCAGAACCAGTGATCTCTTTTTAAATTTCACTTGGTTCACCCTTTTTCCACTTTCAACAAGGCTTTTTGTATTGAATAAAATTAGTATTATTTTCTAATTCTTTTGTTGTTGTTTAGACTCAAATTTTGGTCTGGTAGCTTGAGGTTACATTTGGTGATTTTCCGAGTTTAATCGTTTCAACTCACGGATGTATGGAAATGATAGTTTCAAAGTTGGTACACGCCAGATAAGCGTTTATAGCTTTCTATAGCATAATATGTTTAGGAAAATTATCATTTGTATAATTACCATGTCATTCATTCTTTTTGCATTACTTGCTCATAAATTGAATCACTTTAGTTCCCTTTTTAACCATAAATGTGAGGAAGCTTTCCATTGTTTACATATGCTTGAGGCCACAATTCTTGTTTTAACTAGATTTATTATGCTCAATCTTTTGTTTTTTGTTGGTTTTATGAATGCATGAAAAGGATCGATGCATTTTTGTTGGATTTTGAGCATAACTACCTTGGCCAAATATTCAATTCACCTTGTGAGTGTGTGAACATTTGTTATCCTCTTTGAACTTTTATCAATATCCATGTTTATTTGAACTTGATGCTTGTCTATGAGTGTTGAATTCAACTTTTTGTCTGGATGTTGATTTCTTTGTTTCTTGAACCCTCAACTATATGTTGTTGTATGAATTTTTACATTGCCTTAGAAAGTAGGGAGTATTCACATAATGATGTTGGTTGAAGTCAAGTTGAAGAGAGGAATGTTTATGTACTTATATTGTGGTTGGTATGAGATTAAGAGAAAAGAAAAAGAAAAAAGGAAAAAAATGTGAAAAAGAAAGATTAGAAAAAGAAAAAAAAAAGAAGAAAAAAGCTTTGAAAAAGAAAAGCAAAAAGAGTACGAATGATGTTGTGTTAATAAGTGAGATGTTTTGGTTTGAAAATTTGTGATGAAGAAGAAGTTTGATTGGAATTATATTGTTTGGAACTTTGTGATTTGATCACTCCCTTAAGTTTAGGCAAGTTTTTGTTTCGATTAGCTTTAGGACTTATCACTTATTTGTTAACCAAGCCACATTACAACCTTGAAAAGCCCTTATGATTCTTACATTTGTATTTTCTATACGTTTTTGGGATGAATGCATAATTTAGTCTATTGTTTGCAAGATTGTAGAGGAGTGTTTTTTATCCCTCACTTTTGTGTGTTCTTCATCTACCGATGAATTTTTGCTAGGTGTGATTCATGATTGAGCTTGTTTTGTTTTAGAATGTTTTGCATGATTTTTGTGCTTAGGATTTGTTTTGTGAAGGTAGATTGCTCTTCGATTGGCTCTGACAAACCAGTGTAGATCTGTGGTTTATCTCTTCTCCTCTGTATGTATTTCTCTATTTGTTGGGTTTGTATGTATATTTACTCTTGGAAATTGATATCTAACCTTTTCATCTGCTCGCCTTTACAACTACATCCCATACTAAGCATATCTCCCCCTTCCGTAAGCTCTACCAAACAAATCCACAAACTGCTTCTTCTTTTGGAATATCCTCAGAAGCATCTTCAATGACCAAAAGGAACCAGGTGACTAAACGCCAAAAATTACCATTATCAGTGATATGATTTATTTTTATCATAAGATGGTTATCATGCAGATTTAAAAGCAATACATGATAAAGTAGTTTAACTTTCACGAGGATTTACGGATCTATTGCATTGAATTACTGTGAGTTGAAATGCCATCAGAAGCGGCGATATGCGGTGTTGCTGAAATTACACGAACCAGACACCTCGAATTGGTTGGCCTTAAATTAACTGCTTTGCCATTAACCAGAACTGAAAATGTTCGAGTCATATGCTTTTTCACTTTCACTTTATGTAGACAAAGATATTAATTAACGCGCCATACTTTAAGTCATATTCTTTTGTATAAAAATTTCACGAAACTATAACGAAAACAGCATAAGCATACATTAAAATCATAATCTATTTTAGTGTTTCGGGTGCATCTGATACAAATATAGTTTTAACATTATATGTAGGGTACTTATTTTTGTGTTTATGGTTCAATTACCAGTACAATACAATGTGACAAACAAAATTAACATCACTGGACTTTTAACTCCAAAGTTTATTGTTTCTATTTGTCCATTAGTGTTTCAAATGCATGTGATTTGCAACAAAGATAGTGTAAGAAAAATGGAGAATCATGAGTTTAAACCCACTATTCTATGCATCAAATATCCTTGGAGTTGTATCAACAGGACCAATGGCTCTTGTCAAGAATAATCAAATCGGAGAGTAGAATGAGAAATCCAAATCGAACTCAAATAAACAAAAAAATAAAATATTAGAAACATGTAAAAAATAAAAATATTAGAACATAGACCTGTATATCCTCTTTCTTCTTCATCAACTTTGCCTTTGTATCATTTTCCTTTAAATCTGCAAGGTTAACCCAAATTATTTTTTTAGACTTGGATCAATTTACTTCAAAAAATCAATAAATTGAAAGAACTAAAAAATATAGTGATATTTAAATCGAAAATCATGCATTGATAAACATTCAAAATTAAGGAAAAAATAGGTATTGATGAACAAAAGAAAATAGTCGAAATACAAAAATGGATGAAATACATAAAATTTCTATGAGGAATACATATTTGCCATTGATTTTTCCATTAGATGTGGTGGTGGCCGCAAATAGGGTGAGGAAAAGGGTGGCGGCGGAGCTAGGGTTTGAGAGGTAAAGAGAGAATATAAAAGGGAGAGGGGTTGTAAGAGAGAAAAGAAGTTGAACCCTAAAATTGAAATGAGAGAGAGAGAGAGAAGAGAAAGTAAAGTATATTGTATATTGTGAGAAGAATATACTTAGACAAATGATATTGCAACACATGGCGCAAGGAGAGTGAATTTGTGACAACTTTTCAGGGCAATTTGAGGAATACTAAAATTCCCTTTTGACTTTGTAAATGATTTTGGTGGAAGGGATATTTTTGGGTGTTTGGCCAATTGATTAGTAATTGGTAGATAGTTGATACTTCTTAATTTCTTCCTTTCAACTTGCTGATTTTGTCATTACTTTTAATTTAATCAACATACTGTCAACATACAAAAGTAGTATAATAAAATCACCATAAAAAATATCTTCACAAACACACTATGATCGAAAATACTCCTTCGATTCCGTGCTCAACAATGAAGGAATCAAACTTCTTATATCGTTTTCCGCTTAAGTCCATATACACTTTTTTCAACAGAGAAAATAAATATTATTTGCTTTTATCTCTGAATCCTTATAATTTATCCATGTAAATTTTTTCTTTTAAATATCCATGAAGAAATTCAGTTTCCACATCTAGCTTCTGAATATCTAGATTTAAACGTACAACCAAACTAAGCTATATTGTATTGATGACATATTTATCATCAAAGTCAATACATTTCCTTTAATGAATTTTTCACTACTAATCTCACCTTGTACCTAGTTATTGAGTTATTCTCCCCAGTCTTTAACTTGGACATCCATTAATTTAGTGTTCATTTATCTTTCGGTGAATTTAGAAATTTATAAATTAGGTTCTTGTAAAAGAATTAAAATTCTTCTTGAATGGGTTTCAACCACTCCTCCTTATGTTCATCCATCATGGATTCTTCGTATGACTTTGGCTCTCCCCACTAATGAGTAAACAACTCTTATTTTGTTGGATGTCTTGTTTGTGGTGTATGCATCATGTCTACCATTCTTAATTAGGGCTTTTGAATATCTTATTCTTTATCCTCATTGTCGTAAACCATATGTTCATTGTCAATACCACTTATATTACCATATGTTACTTCTTCCAATTGAAAGAAAGTACAAGTATGTACAACTGCCAAATGTACCCGACAATTTTGATAATAAAAACACTATATATCAAACGACATGAAGTGAAGTCTTTATCTGTCAAGAAGAATCATTGTTCAAGATGTTCTATCAAAATTCTCTTGTAAGATATAGATGTAAAATCAAATTCAATAAGGACAATACCTATTGTCAAGCGAAGTTTGTTGGAGTCTCTGGTGATCACTGGTCAAACAATCTCTAATGATGGTCTTTATCAAAGAAGATGCATAAATCCTCATCAGTATAAAAACCAATATAAATGGTTGAATCAATGACAAGTTAAACAAGATATCTTGATTGTTCAAAGATTGTGAAAGAAAGGAAGTATGAAAGCTTGCATGGTAGGTGTCGCGGTGCAAAAAATACCCAAGCAGGTAAACGCTCGAATGATAATGAATTCACCGTCGATGTTTATTTTGTAAGAGAAAACATCGATGAAGCCCTAAAAGAACAAAAATATGGTTATCGTAACTAAAATAGGTTCAGGAGTCGATTATGCGCGAGAAGATATTAGCACCCCGTGACATCCATTGTAAACAATAGTTACCTTTAATTAATATTGAGAATAAAAGTGTTAGGCTTAAGGTGTTTGACTTCTCCTAATTATTACGACATATTCACAACAGGGAAGAAACAGGTTTTTATTAGGGTGTTTAACAAGATGTTTTTGCGAAAGATAGTGGTTTGATTGGTTGTAGTTGCTTTTGGAAGGAAGACGAGTATTTAAACTAGCAAGTTATACAACTTGTGCCTAAATGCTCGAGATCATAGAGATATATGTCCAACTGATCCTTTTAATCCATTTTTTAGAAATCATTTTAGACAAATTGAGTCACGATTTCGTAAAGGAAGACTAGCACTCCAATGAGAAAGCTATACACCTTGTGTACGAACACTTGGCATAAAAATGATATTATTTAAGTTTTTTAAAGGGATAACAATCACTCGAACAAGCAAGCTATATGGCTTATGTCCAAATGCTCAGAGCTCAAAGGGACATACATCCAATTGATTCTTTTTCATTCAATATTTGATTTAAATTAGATGATAAAGACCAAAACTTTGAATTTGAGATTATTAAAACACCAAACCCTAAAATTTCTTAAACGTTGTGAATACATGATAAATATGAATCGACCAAATTCTATACTAATATGATGGAAATGGAATTATACATCTATACTTAGCGATGAATTCAAAGTGATAAGTTAATTGAAATTTATTTGAAGGGAAGATAAAAAACTCGAACAAGTAAGTTATACGACTTGTCTTCAAATTCTTGGGGACCATACGAGCATATATCCAATATATCCTTTTTCATCATAATTTGATTGGTAAAATAAAATAAAGACGACTTATTCAAACTCGAAGTCACTAAATATTTTTATTCTAGAATCTAATTCTAAAGTTTCTTAAAGGTTGTGAGTAAGCAAAGAGAGACACGAATTAACTACTTATGGTTTAATTTTAAATTGGTAAGATTGAACGAGATTAGACAATTAAATCCCATAAACATAAGTATATATATATATATATATATATATATATATATATATATATATATATATATATATATATATATATATATATATATATATATATATATATATATTTCAAATTTCTAACTCTACCTAAAAAAAGGTACTTACTTTTTTACTTTAAAGTAAAAATCGTAAAAATCAAAATCGATCCACTATTTATTTAGTCATATATTTAAGTGTAAAAACCATAAAATATTTTTTGTAAACAAAAAGTAAAAAGTAAAAATAAGAATGGTAGAGGTATCCACGGTAAAATAGGAGGTTCAAATAAAATGAGTTAAATAGGCTTAAGCCAATATGTTAAACTCAGCCCAATAGTAAACATCCATTCAACCTAAATCTCATTAATAATAATAATAATAAAAATAAAAAATAAACAAAACCTTCGACTTTTCAATGTTTTAGCAAATTAAAATCTTATACTTAGAAGGAAAAGAAACACTGAGACAAACACAATTCACGAATATAATTTTTGTTTAAAAGTCAAAGGTTTTGTTATTATTATTATTAGAGTGATGATTCATTTTGGTCTCTCACAAAATCTACAGATAAATTTGATTCTAAGAAGAAATTGAACTCAAGACATTTAAGACATTTAAATTGTATCCTATGCCTTTACTACTATGCCAGCATACATTGATGATAGATAATTCACATGATTTATATTAATATTAAACAATTATGAATTTAAAACAAAAAATATAAATTTTGTATCTACCGAGTCTCAAACCCAAGTCCTTCAAATTAATAGTAGTCACTTTATTGTAAATATGAAAAGTAATCTAAGAGGGATTGCATGAATTCGATTAATCGATATTAGTGAATTTTTCTCGATAATGAATGTTAACAATGTTCTGTTTTTTTGAAACTATTATAATAATTTCGGAAAAATAAGAACAACATTGATAACATTCATAATCGAGAAAAAATCACTAATACCGATTAATCTAATTGATTCACCCGCTCTTAGACCACTTTTCATATTTACAGTGAAGTGACTATCATTAAATTTGAAGGGACTTGAGTTTGAGACCTCATGGATACAAATTATATATTTTTTGTTTTAAATTTAGAATTGTTTAATATTAGTAAAAATGATGCAAATTTTTTATCATCATTGTACATTGGCATAGTGGTAAAGGCATAAGATGTGGCTTAAATGTCTTGAGATCAATTCTTTCTTAGAATAGTTTTGCTATCTTGTCATCATCTTTTACACCATATTTATACGGTGAACAATGTATTTTTATTAAATTTTATTTTGTAACACAAATATATAGTTATTTCATTAACCAATTTCACAATTGTATTAATCACAGAAATGTACATTATTAACCAATTTTTTTATTTATAATTTATTAACCATTTTCTCTACTTCATTAACCAATAAAATATATAGTATTAACCATGTTCTGATACTAAATTATAAATGTATTAACCAATTTTTATACTTTATTAATCAACTTTATTTTACTATTTAATTTTTTTTTTTAATGTTTGAGAACTCATTAATCTAGTTATAAACTCTATTAACCAACTTTATATAAACTATTAATCAAAGTTTGAATATATATATATATATATATATATATATATATATATATATATAAACTTTTTTACGTTAGAATATGTATTAACCAAACTTTAAATTTTACTAACCAAATTTTTATATACTATCAATCAAAGTTGTTTTAGTGTAAAAATGATAAAAAAGTCAAAATAAAAAAGTTACCGTTCACTGTATTTGTGATCAGTAACTACGGTGTAGTGTAATATTTAGTGTCAAAATAACATTACTCTTCTTAGAACAAAGTTTATCTTTTTTGATATTTTAAAATTTGAGTTGTTTAAAAATAAAATCGAAATTAAAAATAAAAATCAATTTAGTATTTAAAAAATGAAAAATAAAATAAAATACGACTTGACAATCCAGTCACAGTTTAAAAGTAGAAGAAAAAACCGGTTTACAAATATTAATTTGATATTTTAAAATCTGAGTTGTTTAAAAATAAAATCGAAATTAAAAATAAAAATCAGTTTAGTATTTAAAAAATGAAAAATAAAATAAAATACGACTTGGCGATCCAGTCACAGTTTAAAAGTAGAAGAAAAATCTAATTTAAAAATATTAAAAGAAGAACTAATATGACCCGCTTATATTTTGTAAAGGATTAAATGAGATTTTTTTTTTTTTTGTGGAGGACTAATTGGGACTCTGTAGATTTTATGTAAATTTTATGAGGGACCAAAATGAGTCTTCACTCTTATTATTATTATTATTTTCATTTTTATTTTATTTGTTATTATTAACGAGATTTAGATTAAATTGATGTTTACTATTGGGCTGAGTTTAACATATTGGCTTAAGTCCATTTAACACATTTCATTTTCACATTCCGTTTCACTGTGTATACTTCTTTTGTTAGTAATTTTATTTTTAACTTTTTGTTTCCAAATAGGATTTAATGGTTTGTGCATTTAAATACATGACTAAATGAATAGTTGATAAATTTTGATGACAAAGCTTTCAAAGAAAGATAATTTTTGTTTCTTATTTCCCTTTCTCTCTCTTTTTTTTATTATTTTTATTTAATTTATTTCGCTATCCGTGAGTCGTTTTAGTTTATTTTCATGATCAACTAATTTTCAAAATAATTTTGTGATGCTCAAATAACAAAGATCGTGAGATTATTTTATAGTGGTAACCTTTTGATGTCATAACCTACATATATATTTTAATATTTTGTTAGCTAGCACAATCTTTGTTAGAATTTTTCCCCAAGTTGCTTAATTTGTTGATTAAGTGGAGAAATCTTGTCTACGTGAAATTCATGTATTCTCCAGGTTCCATACGGAATAGATTGAACTCCTTTGTGAACATGTTAATCTTAGAATCCTTGAAATCACCTAGTTTCTCATAAGGGGTTTGAAAAGCTTCCCACATACCTTTGACATTCTTATGATGTGAAATTGAATATAATACTTTCACGCTTAGAGAGGAGATAAGTATGTTCATCTCTTTCAAATCATATGAATTTTTTTTTTTGGTTTTATCACCTGTCTAATTCTCTGGGTGTTCAACAACATCATCGTCGCCCTTAGAGATAAAAGGCCCTTTTATGACAGCTACCCATATATTTTTGTCAATTGGTAGTAAATGTACATACATTTCTCTTTCCAATAAGCATAATTTTCACCTTTAAAATAGGTTCTCTATAATGCGCTCCCTTTGGACCATCATCATCAGCCATATTTCTAAACTTTTGAGTCGTTTAAACATGATCAAAAGACCAACTATAAGGCCAATTGTTGGGTGAAAATATGGAGTAGGGAAATGTTCTAGACGCTGGTCAATAGAATCTAATTGAAAATTCAACCAACTTTCCAAAAATGCGCAAAAGTCTTAAAGCAAAAATAAAGATCTGATGCTTGTACCGGAATTCAACCACGTTGGCAATTACACAATTCACAAAAATCAAATATTGTTCAAAGACAATGATTAATTGGTACAATGATTCAATAAAATACCGGTAAACACTAGTTTTCCAGAGTTTATTCAACACTAAAGCTTAATTGCGTACAAATTATAACAAGATCTAACCTTATGTAATAAACTGCTACCAACTAAATTAAACGATAAACTATGTAGATAATTAAAAACCCAAACATGCAATATCCTACAAAAATTAAAATGCAAGAGTGTGTGTGTGTGTGTGTGTGTGTGAGAGAGAGAGAGAGAGAGAGAGTCTATGTACACCAGGATATATATAACGGTTCATCTCTATCATCCTCACAGGAATCTACTCTATTCTTCAATAGTTACCCATTGGAACCTATTTTATTCCTTTATATTTTGACAAATATTTCAAGAGTTCATACAATCACCAATCCACAATAATGCAGAGAAACTAAATCTTCTATTTAGATATTTAAATGTATACAACTTAATGACACTCTTCCATGAAATCTTTACTCGATTCTTTCTTCTTGAATCTTTCAGCTTCACCAACATGCTTACAATCTTCGTGTGTGACAATCACCCCTTGATCCCACTGAGTTCTTGAGTGATAAATTGTCTGAAGATTGAGAAGAAACTCACATTAATTGTATCCTCCCACATAGTCACTACCAAGGTCAGCTAAAGAGAATAACCTTTTTATTTTCACTAGAATTTATCACTACCAATGACAACAAGCTCAATCTTGCAAGCTTATTGTAAATATTTATCAAACCTTTAAGAACTGTTAGTTTGAAGACACATCTCCCTCAACAATTACAAATCTCCATGATGAAAGTCAGAAACCAAACTAGAGGTTAAATATGAAATAATTTCTATTTGCAAGAGTTTTTTAGTTTTAAAAAATGAGAGGGAGTTGATTTCACAAAATCACAATGTAGATTATGAAATTTCTTTTTGAAAATAAAGTAACAAAATGAATTTGTATGTGCTTGAGATTAAGCGCAAAAATGGATGAAAAAAGTTAGTTAGATTTGAGTCAAATGAGCAAGTGGAGTGAAACAAGATCTCATAATGAAACTGACCCATTTTTTGTGTGATTAAAATCACCTTATTATCCTGATTCGAGTCCGGAAGACTCATGATCCGAGTCAAGTATAAAGTTTGATTCAATTCAAATTGGTCAGAGTTAGAATAGAAAATGTCAAAATTTGGCAGATTTTAGTCAAGAAAAATGTTTGATTCGAATGAAGTGCAACTTGTGATTCAAGTCACAAGGTTGCCTGATTTGAATAAAACTGTGATTCAAGTAACATAGTATGAAAATCACTTGTTTTTTACCATTTACTTTGATTCGAGTTAGGATATGATATGTACATGATTCGAGTCATGCACATGAAATCTAAAATTTTCAGGTTTTTCAAAATACTTTGAGATTTCTCTTTCCACCTAACTTGAACCAACAACACATATGATTCTCTTCCCACTAACACAACCAATTGACTAAAAGTATCATGATCAAATTCAAATATAACAATTAAATTATACATGCTAAAAACAACAAATTGATTTCAATCATGAAAAAGACTCAATAAACTATAATAAACGAAACAAAAGCAATAAGACAAACAAAAAAATTATATCGGGGTTCTCCCCAAAATATGTTAGAGACATGCAATTTCAATTTTCATGAAACTTAAAGTTATTTTATTGTTTATTAGACCGATAGATTGTCGAATAAACAATATGATTGATATTGTGGTGTTTTTCGGGATAATATTGTTGAACTCTAAGTGATAATTTTGATTGATGATTAAATTATGTATAAATGATCATTGATATGCATGTAATATTATAATAGTTGCAACCAAATTCCAACACTCTCTATAACTAATATTATCATATTTTATCTTCTTTTGTTTTATGTTAAACAAACCTTTCAAACAAAGCCCATTTTCTACTTAAAATAGTAATTGTTACATTATATTTCTCATTATTTGTGGATTCGATAACTTCTCTCTTAAAATTATGATTTTTGTTGACACAACCACTTTATATCTATATACTTTAAAAGGGAAAATGCTGATCAATAAACACCTAAGTCCTCCTTACTATTCAACTTACCAACCTCCATCCTACAAACTCAAAAAAGATTTGATTTTTCTTTTGATTTTCCTTTAACACCACCATAAAGGAAACATCTATAAAGTCTCACTAAATTTTCTAAAATTTAACAAACATCTTCATAAAAGAAAAAAAAAGAAAGACAATGAATTGAATTAAAAAATGGATTTATAAGAACAAGTCTCCCACTCAAACGGGTTTATTTCCTCAAGGAAGTAAGTCTTTTAAAAATACTCCTAAGAAGTAATTCCTAAGACTCATTAAGAGGGTTGACATTAATTGGTAGTCCAAGATATATTATTTACAATGCATGAATCATTCAGCCATTTTCATAAAATCTAAAAACTACATTAATTCGGACCAAGTTATCATTAATTTCTGTTTGAGAGTTGATGTTTGAAAAGTTTTGGAAGAGATGACTTTGATCTTTGAAGGACTGCGTCTATATCTTTAAATATATTTGATATTCTTAAAAAAAAAAAAAAACTATATTAGCATATAAAATCATATTGTTTTTAAACCTTTTTAAAATATCAAACACATTTCAAAATATAGACGTGACATCCAAAATCTTCCTTCCAAAACATTGCAAAAATTAACTCTCAAACATATTCTTAGAAAAACTCGCCCGAAGTCTAGAAGCAACCTCAGAACATCCTGATAATCCATTAATAAATCAAAGATAATTAATCGATACATTCTCAAAATTAAAGTATCATTTATATATTGAACGTAAAAAACCACCACGTTAGAGATTTCTACTTTGATATCGAAAAAAAAGACCAAAATCAACCTCTCTCTCCCTATCAGACCACTCAAATTCTGTGCAACCAGAAAAAAGGAAAATGGACTAGTTTGTAAATTTCTCTAATGCTAATTGTTTAATTTCATATTTAACAACCAATTTATATAAATTAGAATGAAGGAGTTTGTCATATCATATTCCTCTAATAAGCAGCATGAAAGGTACAACTTTACATTATTGCTTACTGTAGGCATTTTGGGTCAATTGCCAATCATTGATTACCTTAACTTTTATCAATGATATATGAATTGTTATTCCTATACACGACATCTCTACTTGATCTACCAAAGACCACCTATAAAAAATCAAAAGGCAATGTTCACAACTGTTCAATGTTATGTAAATTTAGACCAGTAAATTTTCTAATAAACAAAAAATTGCACTTTTAGTTACACACTTTGTCGACACGTGCAATGACTTAACAAATTAGTTTAACATAATCAACAAAAAGATTAATCAACTTTGAGATTTGATTCAGACCAATAACCTTTCTAGACAAAGAAACCTCAAAGAATTACGGATCAAGGGAATGACCTATATTCTCTAAAGCTAAAATCAAATCTTCTTAAAAACACCCCACATGAAGAACAAATTTGTAAGGTATATTGGGAACAAAGTTATATCATATTCATATTATTTAATGGTAATACAAAAGAAAAATTTGACCTAACATGTTGGAGTGTGTATATATTTTGAGGCAAACAATATTTCTAAAACCAATGATTGACATTATAAAGGAATAATTAGTAGGAGGCATATTATACCTGCAATAATAGGTATTACTTCTTTATCATATACATAAAGTTCATTCATGGGTCCATTACCTAAAAGTCTCCTTTATCCCTCTATTTCTGTCTTTGATTTATTTATTTTTCTTAATATATTACACATTTTTATATGTTCAATAATGTTGGTCCAACTTTGAAATTTATAATAAGATTTGGAGAGTTAAGATGATAATAGTCATTAGTCATATACAAACTAAATTAGAATAATGAATAGTTAAGTTTGTTCAATTATATATTATACAGAAACATCCAATTAATATAAATGATCATTCAAATCTATAATATTAAATTTATTTATCTTTAAAGTTGAAATTTTCAACTATTAAATTACTAAAGTATTGAAGATAGAATGAGATATTTCGTTAAGTCAAATAAGTTGTTAACTATCTAGAAACATCTGATAATAAAAATGCGGGTTCGAATCTACGATATCAAACTTATTCATCTTTAAAATTTAAAATTTTTAACTACTAAATAATTATTAGTTTAAAAAATGATGAAATATCGAATAGATAAGATATTTTATTTAAATCAATTTAATTAATAGTTATGAACATGAATTTAAAATTATGCGAGCAGATTATTTATTTTTAAGAGATAAAATTTTTAGTTACTAAATAAAAAAAAGTAATGATGAAATTGAAATAAATTTGCCATGTACATATATTTGTATTTCATGATTACCCTAAGTATGTACTACATATTTCATGAATTTGCTATCTGCAGCAAGATTTTCATTTCTATAAGGAGAAAAGAATCTTAAGGTGGCATGGTTTAGGTGAAGACAGAGAGTGGATGTTGACCCATCAACAAAGAGGATAATACCAAACAAATCCATCTCAAAACTAGGATTTAAATACACATAGTTGTTATATATACTTGTGGACTATTACAAATTTATAATTATTATATTCTAGTAATGTTTTGGTTGAAACGGTATGAGCCTAAGTTTTTTGTTTCTATCTACAACAAAACCAACTTTATCTTTCTACTTTTTCTCTTTTATTTTTGCCAACTTCAATGAGAAAGAAAACTCAAGTTGAACTCATACTGAATTTATTGTGTTCTCATTTCCAAGATGAAAAATACATGACTAAAGTTTTTAATTTTATTTTGTTTTATTTGAATTTTTTTCAAGTACATATTTTTAGCCCCACAAAAAACAACCAATAAGAAAATTCAGGCGGTTACAAGAGAGAGAAAGTGGAGTAGTAGTCAATGATTCTAGTGGGTTCCTGCTACATACCCCACATGTTCAATTTTATAATAAAAATATATTAATAATAATTTTGTTTTTATTGAATTTTTTATTTTTTATTTTAATTAATTTGAGCCACCATTGAAGCCCCACAAGTTCAAAATTATGCAAAGACAATATCTTATGTACCAAAGAATGAGTTTAGTGTCAATACTAAATATATTCAACTAGGGATAGTGTGTGTGATATAGACTAATCAATAAGGTTTCTTCATAGGGAAGGAGAAAAGAAATTGATATAGACACCCCCATGATAGATTAAAAAAAAGTTGCAAAGAGGATCATATCTGAAGAAAAAGACTGAACCCTCTTTCTGTCACACCCTACAACTTTTCTTTGCTTCTCTTATATCCTTTTTCTTTATCAAATTCTAATTATTCATCATTCTTACAATTCCAAAAAATATATCTATAAGGTAAGGTTTACACATGGCATCATATATCATTAATTACATCAACATGTGTAATATATTATGTCATTTCTTTGTTTGTTTATGTAAATTAATTTTGGTTTATAGGAAGTGAGAATGGTCTAAAAATCTTTGCATGGATTCAACTCAACATCAACATGTCCCTTATGGAATTAATCATAGGATTAACAACTCTTCATCAAGTTTAATGTAATAGCTTTCTTCAATAATTTAATTGTGTGTTTGTTAATAATAAAAAAAGTAGTACTGTTTCATTGTATTTTTGTTTGTTTGTTAGGAATGAAGGATCTGGTTTTGATTTTGGGGAGCTAGAAGAAGCAATAGTTCTGCAAGGAGTTAAGAGTAGAAATGATGAAACAAAAGCATGTAAGTGTTTCCTTTTGTATCAAATAAAACTTTTTCTGACATGAGATAAGCATAACCAACTCTTTCTAAAAGCAGAGAGAAAGAAAAATATAAAGCAATAGTTTGAATATTTCTAAAGAATGCATAGATAGGAGTTTTACTATTTCCAATACTATAATGATTCTGAGGCAATAGACATGGGAACCTCATTTTCCTTTTACATCATTTTACTGACTCCATAACTGCTGAAAAAGTTGTTAGATTAGCTTCTTCTTTCTTCAATAATTATTTTGGTGAAAAAATTTATAGGCTTTTATTTTTTGTTGATCCTCTCAGATTTTTTCTTTTGTGATTCTTTGCAGCTTTTTTCACGGCTAGACCTTCTGCTACACTGGAAATGTTCCCTTCTTGGCCAATGAGATTCCATCAAAACTCAACAGTACTACTCTATCTATCTTTGACCATCAATGTTTGGTATCACGGTTGATTTAGATGAGTCACCATGATACCAAACATCAATAAATATATGTCTTAGTCGTTGTCGTTTCGATTCGTTTAAAATATTAATTGTTATATTAGATAAATTTTTTTGAAAGAGAAATTATTTTGATGATTAATACAGGGAGGAAACAAATCAGGAGGTGAAAGCAGTGATTCAGCACTGTCAAGCAAAAACGAGAATCCTTTTGAGGAAGAATCACCATTAAGTTGTAAAAAAGGAACTTCATTTTCATCAGATAATAATAATAATAATCAGATTTTTGATCAGCAGAATCTGCAGCAACAACAACAGAAGATGATAGCAAATGATGATATAAGAACAGCCTCTTCATCACAGAATCAATCAGCAGAAGCAGGCAAAGAAAAGGTTAAAGTGCTAATAATCACTTAACTTATTGTTCTCTTTTTCCATATCCCAAAAACTAAGGGAAAGTTTAGTCTATTTTTATTACTACTGTTTTGAATCTGTACTATCACTTTGCATATATCTTGTTCAAATAAAAACAGCACAGATCCCAACAGATTTCAGAAAATCAAAAGAACACAGAGTTTACCTGATTCCTGAACGATTTTCTGACATGAAAACATGATAGAGAGAGGAGAGAGAAAGAGAGAGAGAAGGATATTATGTTATGTTGTACTAGTACTAACAAAAAAACAAAGGGAGAATCTTTTCAGTACTTATCAAAGTTTTTTTCACACATTAAAAACTGACCCTCCTCTCTTAATTTAGTGCAAACTTGTGTTTCTCTTTCACAAGTCAAATTTGGAGTGAGTATTTTCAAATCCAAACCAAACCAAAACTCACACACACACAAATGTCTGAAAATGATGCCTTTTGCTATCCTTATCACATAGAAGATGATTGCATTCCGCTTGAAAAATGGTCTAATGGACTTCAAAATTCTGAAATGCTTCAAAGAAATTCAGTGAGAAAACTCTAATATCATCCATTCCATCTTTTGTTCTTGGTTGAACTTTAAATTTGTGTGTATCTTTTTATTTTCTTTTGAATAAACTTTTATTTTTTTTAGTTGCAGAAAAAGGGAGGTGGTTCCACATCAGATAAGCCACTTGATGCAAAGGTTTTAATTTTGTAGACATTAAAGTTCAAATTTTCTTTGTTTTGTCTCTTTCATGATTCTGTGAAATTTTTGAGCTAAGTCAAAAAATTTGTACTGTCCTTAGACATTGAGACGTTTAGCACAAAACAGGGAAGCTGCAAGGAAAAGTCGTCTAAGGAAAAAGGTTTGTGTGTCCTATATACATATAGATATATACGTATATAGTTCTAGAAAATAGAAATATAGAAAGTAAAAATGAAAAATATTGAAAATATTAAGTGCATTTTTTACAGGCTTATGTTCAGCAACTAGAGTCAAGTAGATTAAAGCTTACACAATTGGAACAAGACCTTCAAAGAGCAAGATCTCAGGTTATAAATTCAAATGTTTTTTTAATATAATATAGTTTATATTTTAAAATTATTACCTTTTTTTTTTTTTTACTGATTACTTACTAGTATTTAACTTTTGATTTAAAGGGAATGTTCATGGATTGGAATGGTGGTGTTGGTGGCAATATTAGCTCTGGTGAGTTAATTTTTTTATTTTAATTTGATAAGTAAAAGTCAAAACATGATTTTGGGTGCACATTTCAAAATATGTGAATGATGAATAAATGACTCGTGTTTGAATTATATAAAAAAATTAGAATAGTCTAATGTTTGATATTTTAATGTTAAAAAAGTAAGAGCTTATCTAAAATGTACTACTATTAAAAAAAAGAATGTCATTTTCCAAGATATATAATAGTTATATGATATTTGAATATGTAGGAGGTGCAATGTTTGACATGGAATATGGAAGATGGTTAGAAGATGACAACCGTTTATTAACGGAGTTAAGAAACGGATTACAAACGGCTGTAACAGAAAATGAAATGAGAGTTTTGGTGGATGGGTATTTATGTCATTATGATCAAATATTTAGAGTGAAAGGAATCACTGCAAAAACAGATGTGTTTCATCTTATCAATGGCATGTGGACTTCTCAAGCTGAACGTTGCTTCCTTTGGATCGGTGGCTTTAGACCCTCTGAAATTATCATGGTTAATACTTACTAGCTAACTATGAAACACAGATACCAGAAACACATCACATACTGTCACAAGTGTAGTGTCTGTGTTGATTTCTAATATTGATACGGACATAAACACATTTTTTTTTAAAGGAGTCCGTATGTGCTAAAGAGTTTAGTAGTAATATTAATATACACTAATTAGTATCAAGATTAATAATAAGAATAATAATGTGTTGATTAATGTTGATTATGATTTGGTAATGATAGATGTTGATTCAACAATTGGAACCACTGGCTGAGCAACAAATAATGGGAATGTATGGATTGAGACATTCTACACAGCAAGCAGAGGAAGCTCTCTCTCAAGGACTTGATCAGTTGCAACAATCTCTTGTTGACACCATTGCTGGGGGACCACTTGTTGATGGTGTTCAACAAATGGTTGTCGCCATGGGCAAGCTCTCTAATCTCGAAGGATTTCTTCGTCAGGTATATTAACCCACCATAGAATTTAATTAATATAGACGGACAATAATAATGACATTTGTCTTTATAATTTATTTTTAATGACATTTTTTTTTAATTTATGATATTAAAACTAACTAGATATGTTGATATTAAATTTCCTCCACCACAACTTTGTTGTCAAATCAATCTTTCCAATTATGCTGCTAATATCATGCATGATACTTTATTTTATTTAATGAAATTGCTTTGCTACAAATTGTTCAATCATGTTTCTCAAAAAGTTAGGTTATAAGCTTGATGTAATATTTCCATTTTAAAATGTCTCATTCAAAAGTTAGTTTCTGAAAGTGATTGTCATCATCATTAACTTACTAATTTATTCATGTTTTTTCAATTGAAGGCTGATAATTTGAGGCAGCAAACTCTTCATCAATTGTGTCGATTACTAACACTTCGTCAAGCTGCGAGGTCTTTTCTTGTTATTGGAGAATATTATGGACGACTCCGAGCTCTTAGTTCTCTTTGGGCATCAAGACCACGAGAGTAAGTTAAATCTACTATAAATTATATGTTTACGTTAATTATTTTGAAAAAAGTCTAAATTATGCTTAATTTTTTTAATCAACATTGTTTTGGGATATTGAAACAGGACCATGATGAGTGATGATAACTCATGCCAAACAACCACAGAAATGCAAATGGTTCAACCTTCTCAGAATCATTTCTCAAGTTTCTGATAATAGGTGGATTTTGTTGAGATGCTTTAGAAAATGGAAGTTGTTATTTAGGAAAAAATATTTATTTATTTTTATTTTTCGATTCTATGTTATGTGCCTTTATGTTTTATTGTAAATGTAAATTGAGCTTGATGTGCATGGTGGGTGAGGAAGCTCTCTAACTTTAGCTAAAGAGGAATAGAGAAACAGTTTATGAAAAGGTGCCTACTAAAGTATCCATAAAACATAATCTTGCAGTTAACTTTAATTCTCAAACTTTAGAATTCTCAACACTTTTTGATGATATTTTATTAAAATATCATTGATTAAAAAGTTTAATTAGTGACGAGAATTAATAACAAAAAGGTGTGCCACAAATTGAGTGAATAGAGAGAGGGAGGTCAAAAGAGCAACCACTCGAAGCATAGTATCAATCATTTATAGTTGAAAATAATGGATGTTTGTTTGAATCATCCTGACGAGACTTGGGTTAAGCTAGAAAATTTAATTTGTACCTCTATTTTTATATATGTATTTTTACAATAAAATTATTTAGATGAAAATACTCTTTATATAAATAGTATAATTTAAAAAAAAAAATTATTTCTCATTTTGATGCTCACAAACTATTTTGAAACGCTTTGAGAAAGAATACAAATCATAACACATTTTTAAAATTTTTTGGTTCACTCCATTGCATATGTAAGTGTTTCAAAAAATTTAGCACACTAGAACACAATTTTGAAGTGTTTCGTTTTGAGATTTAATTTTGGAACACATTTTTGAAGTCTTTCGTTTTGAGTTTTAATTTTGGAACACATTCTAAAACCGTTCCGATTTGATTATATTACGGAACACATTTGAAAACTATTCCGGTTTAGAAACTAACACATCAGAATACTTTTTGGAAGTGTTCCAAAATTCCCATGTTTTACACACCGGCAGGCTTTCAAGATGTGTTTCAGTTTGATATTTTTTACTTTGCAGTATGCGCACATTGGATAGGGACGATAGACTTCCTAAGAGGCACATGAAAAATATACAGATGGAGGAAGAGCGTTATGGTGCATGCTTCACAACCTCCACATGAGCCTGAAGGATATCCAGGAGGACCGTCTGACTTATATGTTCTGGTTAGATACGAGCAGCATTGTGCTCGACGTCTATGGTATAGAGAGGTAAGTAAATGAAAAGTTGATATTAAATAAATTTATAATTTTTATCTCTGTTTTTTAATATGCTTATTTTTTGTTTCAGGAGATCCGAAGAAAGAACTTAAATGTGTTGCACACGGGCCCAAGCTTTAGGGTGGGTTCCACAAAAACTCCCCAAAGAAATTGAGTATTGGGTGAACGAATCTGGTCTAATTACATCGCTTCAAAGAACCAACTTGTCAAAGATATACCCGAACCTGCTAACAACTTTTGCGGAGAGATGGCATTCAGAGACATCTTCATTTCACATGCTATATGGTGATATGACGGTTATTCTGGATGATGTTGCTGGTCTGCTGCACCTGCCCATAATAGATATCTTTTGGACCCTTGACCACGTCACAGAAGATGTTGTTGCTGATCTTGCTGTGAACTATTTAGGAGTGCCACGGGTTGTTGCACTCAGACAGGTTTGTACATGCAGATGTGCCTATTATAAGCCAAAGTGGTCGTGCGATTTATTTGTTGAACATTGAGATGCTTTTTTTTGGGCATATACGACCAGAGCATATTTGCCGATGTTAGTTGATTGCATTATTTTTGCTGACAAGACGTTTACGTTTGTCAATGCAACATATTTGTTGTTATTTCGGGACTTGGATGGTCTTCGTAGATATAGTTGGGGAGTAGCTGCTTTGGTTACCCCATATGATTCTCTTGGAGACGCCTGTGCGTTTGGTTGCAAACAACTTGCTGATTATCCGACTCTTCTTCAAATATTTATTAAATATCTTTATTAAATAGTTATATTAGACTAAACTAGTATAAGACCTGTGCGCCCGCACGGGTAAATTCGTTTCTATCTTAGATCATTCAATACAATTCAAAAATATTTAAAAAATCACTAATAATTTGTTTGATATATATTTTTATTATAAGATCTCTAATAATTACAAATATTTAAAAATGAATATGTTGCAAATCACCGATAAATCTAATATATCTAATAATTTTAAATATTTATAAATTTTACTAATAAATATAAATGTTTATAAATATTTTGTTGATTACACAACTTAAGACATCTCAAAAGTTATTTTCGGTTTATTTCTATAAGTTGTCCAAGATAAATTGTCAAGAGAACAAACAATCTTTTTGTGATTTAACTCTTCAACTGTAGTTTTTAGGATTCCAAAATCATGGTTTACATTTCAGCTCTTCCTCTTCTGATATTTAAAGTCGCATCAACCAGAGGCTTAATGCAAAAAGCAACCACAAACCACAAACACTCCCAGACCATAATTGAAAACAATCTAACAATAATAGAGTAGATTGAAGAAATAAAAACTTAATTGTCACATAAACCATTTGGTTAATTCCAATACTAGAACAAAGAGTTTATAGATCATATATACATCAATGTAAGCATTAAGTCAATATATAACATAGTTTGTAATAATCCAGAAGCTATCAAAGCTTACACACTTTTGTCAAACTGACGTGCATAGGGAGGAGGAGCCCACATCAAATTCATCATTATCTTATGCTAATAAGCTAGTTTAATCAAATGATAAAATATCAACACAGTCTGCAAACATGAGCAAAGAACCATAATCACTCCATTTAGTAACTTGCCATCCAAAGTTTCATGTGCCATGTTACTATAGAAATTATTCAAATACCTATAAAAGCACATTGTTCTAGGAGTTTCAATATTGTTTACAATAAGTGCAACACCTAACAATATTACACTAAATACTCGTGTCAAAAGAATAAGTTCATAAGATTCATTTTAGTTGTCTTCTCAATGAAGATCAAATATTTCACATATAGAAAGCATGTTATTCACACATATGAGGCAGACAATTAATAATTAATTGTATGGTTAATAGCAATACTTGCTAACTCTTCACAAATATTAGTTTTAGCACACATGATAATTGGTTGAAGATGCTGCAAGAAAATGGTTTAAAATAATATATTGGAAGCAAGATGATAACAATAACCATGTTAACAAAGAACATGTTAAATTCATTACAACATAAGGTGAAACGATGTATAACAGTAGCATGATACAAAGCCAAATACAAATAAAACAGTAGCATGACAACTTTGTAACCTGCAACTTTTATGAAACAAAAGATACATGAAGAAATTCACAGACCCACACCTCCAAATATGGACCCCAACACAATTGAACCTCGCCAAAATAACTGCTGAAAACGGAACCCTGCCAAATCAAACTGAAAAACTACTGAAAACCTTATTAGAAACAATAAGCAGTTATGAAATAATGCGAGCGAAAGTTTTCCTACGTAAAATAGTAGTATTCTTTAATTACTTTTGTTTACATTGGAACATTGTTGGATTCACGAGTATTTTCCTACACTTGGAAGAAGAGAAGAAAATCGGAAACCAAGTGAAAATCATTGACTACCTAGAGCGATGAGATGGTCGTGTACAAGCAAGGAGCCATGAAGGTGGATTCCTTGCGACCTATTCTGGATGTGTTGATATTGATTGATGTTGTATGGCTCCCATTTGAGGACTATAGAGACTAGCGCCCATTTGATAAGATTTATTTGTTCAGAGAGGGACTAAAGTGGGGAGACACTTTTGTTCTATATTTTCCTGATAGATGTTGATAAGTGTAAAATAGTCGTTATATTGTGTATATTTTTGTGACACTTATCGACGCATTTTGTTGTAATTTTTTGAATAAACCTCAAATTATGTGTGTATTTGTACATATTGAGTATAATCATGTTTTTGTGTAAATATTGTATTGTTTGATGTATTGATGTGTATTTGGAGCATGAGCAATAAAGTGTCGAAGACACGGCTTCAAACGCGCGATTTGAGCAACTCATCAACGAATAAGGCTCAAAATCAAAGAATAAAAAATCATCAATTAGGTTGATATTTTGTCATAGTTATATAGGTCATTGGATAAGCTTCCCAATGCTTCAAACCGGACGCAAATTGGAGTTACGGATCTCAAGTTATGGCCAAAACAGTGCTGAAATTTTTTAGTTTTTTTCAACAGCGCCCCGAGCTTGTCCGACGGTGGAGAGGCGCTCTGGGAGCGTGAAAATGCACTAAAATGCAGTTTTGAGCGTCCGACGGTGGTTTTTGACCACCAGACGATGCGGGCTGAGCAGAAACTCATATATAGGCGAAAAAACACATTTTTTAGGTGATGGTTGGGTAATTTTGGTCCCAAATCATCAAAACTTCAAATTTTGGTATAGATAGCTTAGATAACAACTATGGAGCATGCATCTCGATGATTGGAGGTGGATTTCTCATCAACCGGCGCTGACAACCCGCGAGATGTTTGGTTCATTTTTCTTCTTCTCTATGTATTTCTCTTTTAATTGGGTTTTGTATGTATATTTACTCTTAACTCATGTATATTTGTCGCACATGGCGTTATATAAAGTTTGCTTTACAAATATGTATTGGTTGTTATCTTAGGTTTTTACCTTGTGTTAGGGATTTGAGTTGTGATAGATATATACTGCTTAGATTCTTACCTAGGATGATTATATGTTAGTTTCTAAACGCTAGACATAGGTTTAGAGCTGACATTTGGTGTGGGTATCTAAGATTAATGCCTCTATGTCGGTTGTGTCGGGTGAGGAATCATCGATGTGAGAGACATGATTGACTTTTGTGTTGTTAAGGTAGGTGAGGGATCACTATCGAGGTGATGTAGTAGGATTCTCAATTTGGGTTAGGAATGACTTAGGTTGTGAGAGATACATGATGACACAGACGAGTATCGTAGGTTGAGAATATCTAGACGATAACTTTGTCTGTGATAGGTAATGTGCATTCGTTTCGGACAAGTTTTCTATCCTTTTTATATTTTTGTTTGCATTTAATTTTTGTTTATAACTTTTCTTTACAATCCAATTAACCCCAAACTCATTAACCAACAAATTATCGAACAACGAATCAATAACCAATCTCTGTGGACACGGTACGATATAACCTATATATCACCCGGTAAAAATAATACTTTACTTTTTGTTTACCGCTTTTATCGCTGCAATAAATGTTTACGCCAGTTTGGTTTGAGGCAGTATATACCACGTCCACCTACTGGTGTATTGAGACAGAGGTCGATGTTGACTAGATTGGCTACAACCAGAGTGTCGTAGAGGTGATTGCACCGACATCAAATGTCACATTTTCATCTAAGATTGATACAGATTATTTGGATTGGTATTATTGTGTGTCACATCCTAAAATTAGTATCGCCACCTCAGAATGCACCAAGAGAGGTGTCAGTTCCTCAGTATGTATCATGGCCATCTAATCCTAATTGGGCTCGTGTCTCCACGTTACCTCCAGAAAGCTGGTGATGAGGAGGATGATCCACAGTTTGCAGATTTATTTTAGGCGTTACATGTATCTCTTTCATAGTGACATATTTTCATGACTATGTTTTGTGTTTTAACATTATGAGTTATATTTTATGTATTAACCTTATGACTTATGTTTTATTAACAAATTTCTATATTTTTATGATTATTTTGAGTGTTTGTGATTGGACCAACATCTTGAATGAATGTGGTTGGACCGACAGTTTGGTTGGTTCTGATTGGACCAACAGTTTGTATGGTTTAAAATAATTTAAGAGCAGTATAAATATGGGCCATGTGTTGTTTAGAAATTCCATCAGATTATCAAAATGTATTTCCCTAAATTTTTGATCGATGCTGAAGTGTATTTCAATGGAATACGAGATGTTGTGAAGTTTAAGAATCCAGATGGATTTTTAAACCTCGAGTCTTTGAAGGAAAAGTTTAACTACGAGTTGCTACTTGAAGATGATAAGAGAAAGGTGAAGAAGATATCATATCGTGAAAATTGGAACATGAATATTGATGGAATGATAAGTTACAAGTTGTACATTTACAAAGTGATGAAGACACAAAGGCCATGTGGAAATCATACTGCCGTAGGTTAACTAAGGGGTCACATGAGTTTGAAGCGCAAGTTACTAGATTTGTCGACGACTTAATAAACTATTGCAACGTCCAGAATCGTCTGGTAGTGTCTAGATGTGTTATTTTATATTTAATTCATGTAATTTCGTCATGTTATTTTAAGGTATTTCATCATGTGTTGTTTTAAGGTATTTATTAGAATATATTATTAGCAAAAATAGAATATGATATATTATTAGTCAATTTCTATCTTAAGTAATATCTTAATGTAGATTAAATAGGTTTTATTATTGTAGAATCAAAATGATTCAACACTGCAGTATATATACACATTAGATATATGAAATGCAACGGGGGATTCAATTATTCTAGTGGTCTGTTATTCTATTATGGTATCAAAAGCAGGTTAAGAATCCTAAACAACAATTTTTTTCCAGCCGGCCCTAATCCCTCAAATTACCATGGCTGCTATTTCTCCACCTCATTCTCCCAAATCCACAAAAGCTACTACCCCAACCACCATCTCTCCTATTCATCCTGCACTCACTGTTTCTAATATCACAAATTTTATCAAAGTCACCCTTGACATTGAGAAAATCTAATACAACACATGGTCTGAACTATTTAAAATACATGCCCAAGCATACGAAGTTCTCGACCACATCATCCCTCCATCACCAATCAATTCCACCTCTTCACCCTCTCTCAAAGAAACTAATCCATCTCTATGGAAACGCCTCGATGCAATTGTTTTGCAATGGATTTATGGAACTATATCCATTGATCTTCTTCACACAATTATCGAACGCGACTCCACCGCTCAACTTGCTTGGGATCGCCTGTTTGATATATTTTTGATAACAAAACTCAAGAGCTCTATACCTAGAGAAAGAATTTTCCGAGTTAGCATGGAACAATTTTCGATGCCTCATCATCGCCAACACATCAAGTCTCTTTCCGACCAACTCTCTAATGTTGGTGCACCTGTTTCCAACGAACGCATGGTGCTTCAACTTGTCTCCGGTCTCTCCGATGATTATGCTACTGTCGGGTCTCAAATCCGTCATTCTGATATTCTTCCTCCCTTTTACAAAGCCCGCTCTATGGTTGTTTTGGAAGAAACGGCACGTGCAAAACGAACAGCAATTACCACTGTCAATTCCACCTTTTTGGTCGCTCAGGAAGAGAACAACTCAGATGATTCATCTTCTCATCGTCCCAACCGCAACTATAACAACAATAATGGAGGCCGCGGTGGTCGTGCAGGTTCTAGACATAACTGTGGTAGTCGAGGTCGCGGACGGGGAGAAGGTCGAGGTGGACGATTTCATAACCATCAACAAGGACCATGGCAGCAAACACAGACATCACAACATCAGTGGACCACTCCTTAGAATGCACAGTGGCAGCAGTGGGCTGTTCCCCCTTGCCCTTATCCTACAACCGGCAATTGGCAAAGACCAGCAGCTCCAACTCGTCAGCCTGGTATCTTTGGAGCAAAACCACAACAAGCGCATGTTGCTGCAACTCAGTCATCATATGCACCAACAAATATTCAAGCTGTTATGCACACTCTATCTCTTGCTCCTCCTGACGATCAGTGGTACATAGACACCGGGGCTACATCTCACATGACATCAAACGGAGGTAATCTTACGTCTTATTCCAATATTAGCAACAATATTACTGTCGGTAGTGGTCATAACATTCCAGTTATTGGTTGTGGTAATGCATTATTACAAAACCCTCAATATCCCTTAACCTTAAACAATGTCTTGCATGCACCCAAATTAATCAAAAATCTTGTTTCGGTGAGAAAATTTACCATTGACAATGAAGTTTCTATTGAATTTGGCCCGTTTGGTTTTTCTGTGAAGGATTTTCAGACAGGGATGCCTTTAATGAGATGTAATAGCTCAGGTGATCTTTACCCTCTAACCACAAGGCCATACAATCCAAGCTCAACACCGTCTACATTTGCCGCATTATCAAATGAAATATGGCATAATCGTTTAGGACATCCTGGAGCATCTATTTTGAATTCTCTTCACCGAAACAATTCTATCTTAAGTAATAAGTTTCGAAACAATTTTTTTGTCAGTCTTGTCAACTTGAAAAACAAATAAAGTTACCTTTTTACGAGTCTTTGTCGTTTACCTTATCACCCTTTGATATTGTACACAGTGATATATGGACATCACCAACTCTTAGTTCCGGTGGCCATCGCTATTACATTTTATTTCTTGATGATTTTACAAACTTTTTATGGACCTTTCCTCTAGCAAATAAATCGCAAGCCCACTCAATTTTTTTTTCAATTTCGTAATCACATTAAAACACAATTTGAAAAAGATATTAAATGTTTTCAATGTGATGACGGAAAGGAATATGACAACTCTCTTTTTCATCAATTTTGTGAGCGAAACGGAATGATATTCCGATTTTCATGTCCTCACACATCACGTCAAAATGGAAAAGTCGAGCAAAAAATTCGTACTATTAATAATAGCATTCGCACTCTCCTTGCTCATGCGTCAATGCCACCTTCTTTTTGGCATCATGCACTTCAAATGGCTACTTATCTCTTAAACATCCTACCCAACAAGAAACTAGCTCTTCAAACATCAACCACAATTCTGTACCAAAAATCTCCATCCTACTCTCATCTTAAAGTTTTTGGTTGTCTATGTTTTCCCCTCATCCCCTCCACTACAAGAAATAAACTTCAAGCAAGATCCACACCATGTGTATTTTTAGGATATCCATCCAATCATATAGGCTACAAATGTTTTGAGCTTTCAAGTCGTAAAATCATCATTTCTAGGCATGTCACACTTGACGAAAATATTTTTCCTTTCTCAAATCCCAATGCTCCCGAGTCCTCATGCTATAATTTTTTGGATACAAGTGATACACCTTTTCCTTATCATTTGCTTCAACCTACATCCACCTTCCCAACAAATGAACCTAACCCACACAACCAACCTCCCACTACCACAGTAACACCACTCACCCAACCATCTTCCATTACCATAAATACACACCAATCAACATTACCTCCAAATCCACAAATACAAAATTCCTTTCCACACACCACCACTACGCCTAACACGACCTCTCCCCATCAAACACCTACAACTAACCCTCCTTTAGCCAACCCTCCACTCTCTCCCCAAATGACAACCCGAGCACAACACGACATCTTCAAGCCTCGCCAACTATTCAATCTCCACACCTCTAATTCACATCAAATTTCTCCTTTACCTACCAATCCTATTAATGCATTACAGGACCTTAATTGGAAAATGGCCATGAAAGATGAATATGATGCTCTTATTGTAAATAAGACGTGGGATTTAGTACCACGTCCTTCTAATGCTAACATTATACAAAGCTTATGGATTTTCAGGCATAAGAAGAAAGCTGATGGTTCTTTTGAGAGGTACAAGGCTCGGTTAGTTGGTAATGGCTCCAATCAACAGACGGGTGTCGATTGTGGTGAAACTTTCAATCTAGTAGTTAAACCTGCAACTATAAGGACGGTTCTCAGTATCGCTATTTCAAAATCATGGTGTTTGCATCAATTAGATGTCAAAAATGCCTTCTTACATGGGAATCTCAATGAAACTGTATACATGTACCAGGCTCCCGGCTTTTGCGATCGCGATCACCCTGATTATGTATGTTTACTAAAGAAATCTCTCTATGGTCTTAAACAGGCGCCTCGTGCTTGGTACCAACGATTCACTGACTTTGTTGCTACTTTGGGTTTCTATCATAACATATGTGATCACTCCTTATTCATTTACCACCGTAGAGATGACACTGCCTATATCCTTCTTTATATGGACGATATCATTCTCACTGCATCATCTGATTCTCTTCGCCAGTCTATCATGTCTAAATTGAGTTCCGAATTCGCTATGAAAGATTTGGGTCCTCTCAGTTAGTTCCTAGGTATCTCAGTTACAAGACATTCAGGTGGTATGTTTCTCTCTCAACATAAATATGCCGAAGAAATCATTGAGAGAGCCGCCATGTCCTCCTGCAAACCAATTTCGACTCCAGTGGATACAAAAGCCAAACTTAGTGGAACCTCAGGTAACCCGTATCATGATCCCTCTGAATATAGGAGTCTTGCTGGTGCACTCCAATATCTTACTTTCACAAGACCCGATATCTCTTACGCTGTTCAGCAGGTATGCCTTTTCATGCACGATCCAAAAACGCAACACATGACTTCCTTGAAGCGAATCATTAGATACATCAAAGGCACAAGCACTCACGGATTATATCTCTCTCCCTCCTCGACTGACAAACTCACCACATACACTGATGCTGATTGAGGAGGATGTCCAAACACCCGCAGGTCCACATCCGGCTATTGTGTTTACCTTGGAGACAATTTAGTCTCATGGTCTGCTAAACGACAACCAACTCTTTCCCGTTCTAGTGCAGAAGCAGAGTATTGTGGTGTTGCTAATGTTGTTCCTGAATCTTGCTGGCTTCAAAATTTACTATTAGAACTTCAGTGCCTTGTCACGAAAGCAACTCTAGTATACTGTGATAATGTTAGTGCTGTCTACTTATCAGGTAATCCCATCCATCACCAACGCACAAAACACATTGAGATGGATATTCATTTTGTGCGTGAAAAGGTTGCTCGTGGTCAAGTTCGAGTACTACATGTTCCGTCACGCTACCAAATAGCTGACATTTTTACAAAGGGTCTTCCGCTGCAGCTGTTCGATGACTTCAGAAATAGTCTCAACAGTCGTCCACCTCCCGTTTCGACTACGGGGGTCTATTAGAATATATTATTAGCAAAAATAGAATATGATATATTATTAGTCAATTTCTATCTTAAGTAATATCTTAATGTAGATTAAATAGGTTTTATTATTGTAGAATCAAAATGATTCAACACTGCTGTATATATACACATTGGATATATGAAATGCAACGGGGGATTCAATTATTCTAGTGGTCTGTTATTCTATTAGTATTTCACTGTGTGTTGTTGTAATGTTCAAATATATGTTATAATAAAAGAACGTCGGTGATAACAATATGAGTCAACATTACACACAATATAACATAAGAATAAGGAATTTATGCTAAGCTAACATATGAAGGTAATACAGGAGAAAGTTGTTTCCAAAATTGTAGATGTCCGCAAATGCTAACATCCAAGAAGTTGCATCCGGATAACGAAACTTCTTCCAATATGTCGGGACTGGGGAAAGAGGAATCTTTCTTTCATGTTTACCTGAGTATAAAAAAATAATTAAAGAAAAATAATTAAGCATAATTAAATTAATAAACCAATTATTTTATATTAAATAAATAAAGTAAAATTAAGTAACGTAAATGATTACTTGAACCCAATGGTTATTGTTGACTAAACCAATGCACCAAATACTTGGAGTATATGAAGGTGAGGATGTCATAGGGAAAAATTCAAACACGGATTGCCTAAATGCACAAGAATGGCATTATAGCGATTCATTATCAAATAACCCATGTCAAGTAGTGCCAGTCATTTCTCCTCTGGCTATCGACCAATGGACTCTATCATCAACCCGCCTCTCTTTTGATAGCCGATCTTCGAATAAATTCTCATGCAAATTCTTATTTTCTCTTATTTTCATGTCCAATTCTCGACGAGTAATTTTGTTGATCACCTATAGTTTTGCATAGATGGCGCTCATATTAATTACATGTTATTGCTACAATAACTCCCTACAATGTGTGTTCATGTTATTAATAAGGGCATCACATATACAAAATTAGATGGAGACTAATGAAATTCGAGTGAGGTAAAATTTAGGGACCAAAAAGTTAGTTTTTGAATTACAGAGATTAAAATTTAAAAAATGTGAAAATATAGAGACAAAAAATTTATTTAAACCTTATTTTTATTTAAAATATAATTTTTGTTTAAAATACAAAATAAATTTTAAAATTAAATTTATTATTTAATTCATTTTCATTAACATAAAATTAATTTATATTTAACTTATTTATAACTCGCATCATCTTTACAAAATCAATTCTGTTGATAGCCACATAATGTAAGATCCACAATATTTTTTTAAGAGGATTAATTTTGTCATAAAAATATAGTATTTATATATTATTCATATATAATTTTAATTTTAACTAAATAATAAATTATGTAATATCAAAATAAAAAAAAAATATTTTGTATGATAGACAAAAATATCACGAAATTTCATTTGAATTTGTCCGAGTGAGCGGAGCCATTTTATTGTTTGGAAATTTTAACAATGATTTCTTTCGTCCAAATAAGAGGGGATTTCAGGGAATTTCTTTTTGGAATAACCAATTTTAAAAAAGAAAATACAAAAATAACCAACTTTTGAAAAAATTTACGCAAATAACCAAGTTTCAGGACAAAAATACAAGCAGGAGCCATCTCGGATGGCTCCTGCACTGAAAATCAGGAGCAGGAGCCAAGAGAGATGGCGTCTCCCTTCTAATTTTGACCTAAAATCCATCTCAGATGGCGCCTTAGTGTAAAACACAAGGCAAAAGCCATATGAGATGGCGCCTCAGTGTTATTTTTAAAAATAAAAATAAAAATCAATTTTTTTTTATAAATACACACCCATCCCTCCTTCATTTTTCACATTTGTTCAACTTCTCATCTCATATTCTCTCTTATATTCTCTCTTATTCTCTGTTACTCTCTCTTTTTTTCTACCATGACATCTCCATACATCCATACCAGAGATGGATACGTTGTTTTCTCGGCCTCAAAACCTCCAATGAAAATGAAATTTTGGCACATATTTACCATGGCCAAACTGAAAAAAGAGTTGATGCGTTGGTTAGAGGGAGAAATTGAAGATGGTGATGAAATTAGAAGGATTCAGAGGAAGCGAACAACCATGAACTTCGCAACTGGTCAACCTTGAATTTGGTTGGAGGAAGTCAAAACAGACGTCGACGTTATTGCGATGATGTATGGTTCCGATGAGATTGTTTTGACGGTTGTAGTGTCTTAAATAAATTTCTGTGTTGTTGATGCGTCATAGTTCATGTTGTTGTTTCTTTTAATCGTGTAGTTTTTAATTTTGTTGTCTCCGTATTGTTGTTTCTTTTAATCGTGTAGTTTTTAATTTTGTTGTCTCCGTATTGGTGTTTGTAATAAATACGAATTAATGGAAAGAAGAAGATTTGTTACAATATTAAAAGTGCAGATAAATGAAATACAAATTTTAGGATGTTGAGGTTGTAGCACGCTGGGGACAATTTTTTCGATTGTGTCCGGATTGACGACATAGACCACACTTTCTTTCTAGTTTATCAATGTCGTCCATTTCAGTTGTTATACGTTTGCTCTTGGGACGACCCTTTTTATTTCTCCGCATTTGACTGTTATGCCAAACTACTTCCCGTTCGTACACAGGCCAATAATCTGCTTTTGCTACTGGTTCGAAGGCATTGTTGTATACGTTGAGCAAGGTCTGAGACTTGTAAATTGTAGAAAGAAGTACTAGTGCATCCTGATGAACATGTGCACGGCAATGACATGAGAGCGGGGCATTTGAAAGGCACGAAATTTTCTGATCGCACCAAGATGGTAGTTTAACCCACTTGTCTAGCCAAACCCTCATTGCGGTCGATTATCTCTTTGACAATGAAGTTATGGTTATGTCGGTCGAATCTTGTAACAAGATGAGTGCTAGCTTTGGCACTCTCGGCCTTAATAAATTTTAGGCAGCTTTCACTCCACACTTGTCCGGATTGTACCACCGCGTTCCACTTTTCACCTCTCTCTGCAAACAATGAGGCCATTCTAAAATATGTTGTACTAACCAACGCAGTTATTGGGAGTGCTCTTATGCCTTTGAAGACGGCGTTCATTGATTCGACTAAATTTGTTGTCATGTGGCCCCAATGCACTCCATTGTCGTATGAGCGTGTCCACTTTTCCACCAGCAGATTATCAACCCACGCACCTGCATTTGGATTTTCCAATCTGATCTGACTGCGATAATATGTAAAACCTGGTTGTGTTAGCGCGTATGCTGCATTCATAACAGTTTTCCGAAGACGGTTATCTTTGATCTCGCGCATGAAGTTTTGAACGATGTGTCTTCGCAATAAACATGTGTAGACGGGTCGTGCCAACCGTTGGCGGGATTGTTACGCACTCTCAATTGAGGCATGTCGCCGAAATTAGACAAAGATCACGTTGTGGTGCTACGTGTGTTCAAGATGCTTTAGGAAGAAACTCAAGCTGCTCCAGTCTTTGCGTCTACAAGAGCATAGGCGATTGGGAACACGTTATTGTTGCCATCCCGTGCCACGCCATCGAGGGTGCCCTTGTATTTCCGTACAACCATGTTCCATCTATCGTATGATAGGTTTGTAGTGTGCAAACCCGTGATGCAAGGTCGAAAAGCCCGAAAAGTCTCAATATACCATGTCCACGACAGTACCGTCTTGGGAAAACGCCGGCGTCGTCTCCGGAGCATAAACTATTCCGGGAGCATACGTTCGCGGCATTCATGTAGCGAGGTAACTCTTTGTACGAACCTCCCAATTTCGTAGATTTGCTCGATAGCCTTGTTTTTGCCAACCAGCCTTTCTACGAGGGGTATAGTTGTATGTTGTAGTGATGTGGGATATTATTGTTTTCACCTTCAATGAAGGATCGCAGACTAACAAGAGGTAAGATTTCTTGACAAATGAGATCATGACTCAATTTCCGGTGATCCCGTGATTGTGTGGAATTAACACAGTGTGTTCCGTCATAGAACCTATCACCCGGGAATCACTACGCAATCTATATGATGCGTTAGATGGAAGTTACACTCGGGGTGAGTATGATGATTCGTATCTCTGCTTTGCTCGATCCACATGAAAGTCATAGTTGTTTATCATGTGGAACTTTTTATTGCTCGACGCAATCTTCTTTTGAACGAAATTTGTCTTTGACTTTTAAATTTGCATCCGATCGCACTTTGGTTGTAGAATATATCATGGACATGAATGGTCATGTATGAGGTGGTGTGAAGATCGATTGGCTTTCTTCCTCGGCCTATAATTCTTCATTTACCATGATGTTGAACTGCGTCTCTCTGCTTCCTCTTCTTAAATCAACATCCACCTTAGCTTGTTCCTCCTCCGTAGGATCAACCCTCTCTGTGTCTTGGAACACGACGTACAACTGAATCGAGTCGTACCCAGAATATTCATGATTACAAAACATGTTTTGCAGATCTTCGTCGTCTTCAACAGCTACCTGGTAAAATGTTACTTGGTTCTCACCAGTAAAAACAGGATGTTGGTAGAAAATGTTTGACGTCGGACCTCGACGATGTTTGTTCTCGAGTCTTTTTTTGAAATACGAAAAATTCGCATTGCTATTTAGACAAAATTGGAAATTTTCAGTGTTTCTGAACAAAAAACCGGATACCTCACTGTTGTATGTCTCGCCATTGAGAATTTCGATCAGGGTTTGAGAATTTGAAATTAGGGTTTTTGATTTGATTAGGGTTTCTGATTTTAGTGTTGGAAATTAGGGTTTTCGATTAGGGTTTTATAATTGAAAAAAAAATCACATGCGTCTAGGGTGGCTGGGGACGGACCTATTTATCACTAGGTCGTAAAAGCCAAGTTGAATGGCTCCTATGTGTAAAACACAAGGGAGGCGCCATCTCCTTTGGCTTTTGCAGCCTAGTCATAAATAGGTCCGCCACGTGACACACGCATGCATGCAACCTTCCACCTAGCTGAACCAAGCTGCCACCTAGCCTGGCACAAGCCATCTAGGATGGCGCCTTAGTGCAAATTTAAAGGGGAGGAGCCATCCCACTTGGCTCCTCCTTGACAAGTGTCATCCATGCATGCAAGGCCCCAACCACCTCATTAATTCCTCTTCTTGAATCACCTATAAATATGGCTTCTCATTTGTGTTTTTCCATCACCACTCTTCACTCCTCCTCTATCTCTAATACAATTCTCTTTCTCAAATAAGTAGTAGAAATTTCAATCATGAGTCTCTTGACGTTGGGAGAATCGCACCGAGGAACAAGGGCGAACATTGCAAGCTATGTAAGTATCCTTTCATTTTTGTTTTCATTCTTTTCTTGATTTTTTTTGTTGTATTCTTTTTATTACATTTTAAATATTATTTACACTTTCTTACACAATTTATTTCCACATTATCTATAGGACATGAAAAATTTAGATGTCGCCACATCACTATGTTGTTCCCGATCCGTTCATCGCTCCATACCTTGAACATGCCGGTTTTGGAGAGGTTATTAAAATCTCCAACTACACGATCGATTCAAAGTTCATTCTAGCATTGTGTGAAAGGTGGAGACCAGACACATACATTTCATCTACCTATAGGTGAGTGTACCGTCACACTAGAGGACGTGTACATGTTGATGGGTCTTCCTATCGATGGCAAGGCGGTGAATGGTCCGCACAACAACCTAACAATATTTGCGAGTTGTTGGGTAGAGATATGGTCGAAGGTCCTACCGCAAGAGGCCAAGGTATATTTCTTTCAACTCTTAGAGAGTATTATTATTCTCTTGTTGTGGATGAAAATTCCACCGAAGAACAAAAAATAATAAAAACTAGAAACTACATTATGTTAATGTTTGGTAGTTTTTTATTCCCCGAAAGTACCGGGAATAGTGTCAATTTTATGTATTTGAATTTACTTAGAGATGTCAATAAGATAGGAAGATATAGTTGGGGTTCCGCTGTTCTTGCCCAGCTATACTCCTCGTTGTGTAAAAATTGTATGAAAGACACATCAAATTTCAATGGATGTGCTTTCTTACTTCAAACATGGGGTTGATGGAGAATGCAATCACTCAATCCCGTCAACGACCTACCGTTCACTTTTCCCTACGCAACAAAGTAAGTACATTGTTTATTTGTTAAATTTTATTTATATCTTTCATATATATAAAATCCTAATATATTAAATGTTAATTCATTTAGGTTTAGCGTAGTGGGCATGGATTACGGAAAGAATCCGAGACACAATGTTCTCCTATACCGTAATCTAATAGACCACCTTGGACCAACCGATGTACGTCATTTCTATTAACTCCAAATTATTTTAAATTTAACGTATATCATTTTTATCATTATTATTAATCTCTATTATTTTTTTCAACAGTTTACATGGAGACCGTACTTGGGTTTGGACCATGTACCAAATGATGAAGATGCAGAGGTTTGGACCGCGAAGACTGCAATTATACGGTTCAACATTGTGGAGATGCACCACAACGACCGTGTGAAGATGCAGTTTGGTATGTTCCAAGACATACCCCGTGATCCGATATGCTTGGATCCTTGGCATCTAAAAAGGGTCGATGCCCAATGGGGACTCAACAATTGGAGGAATTTTGCCAGGGAGTATTGTAGGATGTGGAAAAACCGAGCAGACCATATCCTACAATTTCCCGTTTATGAAGATGACGAGATTGTGCAACACTCTCGTCAGTACATTGCTTGGTACCAGACAGTCACAGTTCCAGATATGCATGTTTCCCAACCTCGCTATTTGGTCGACCCACCGCGGGGCAACCTCCAGAGTCACAACAACAACGAAGACAACGCTACCGCCAACAACAACCACCCCAACACTACCAACAACAACAACCCCAACACTACCAACAACAACAAGAACCACCCCAACACTACCAACAACCACCCCAACAACACTACCAACAACCACCCCAACACTACCAACAACCACCCCAACAACACTACCAACAACCACCCCAACAACACTACCAACAACCACCCCAACAACACTACCAACAACCATCAACTTCCCGCCAATCAACCCGACGACGTAGAACCACTACCACTCAATCCCAACCCCAACCCCAACAACAACCTCATCACCCACCCACCCAATACTCACATATGCCACACACCCAAGTACAATACACCGAACAAAGGGCATATGTCCAACCCCCCTATATGGGTCCATCTACATCTCACCTCACCCTGCAGTGGCTTCAAGAATATTCCCAACCAACCCAACATTCCACCAACCATCGTCGTACCAAAACCCCCGCCATTCATATGGGTACGAGACTCCTAACACCCAATTTCCTTTTTACCCCACACATTCACAGTCCACATATACAGATGAGGACTGCTATAGTCCTCAAATGGACCCTAACCCCCAATCGCAACGACCAAGCTTCGAGAACATGGGGACACGTTTATCTGGCGGTGCAACAAGCAATGTAAATCTTGAGGCATTCATGGATCCTGATCTCATTCACTACGGGCAGCCATCAACCCATGATCAGGTCCCATCGACCCAACAACAACCGGATCCAGAACCTCGCATCAGACGAGTTAGGAGAGGACGCGCATGTGGAACCGATGGTCATCTACGAGTCCCGGGTCGCCATGAATGAACTTATTTAATCGCTTTTTGCTGTAATCAAAATTTATAATACAAGATTTATTTCACAAAATTGTCGTGCACTTTAATTTAAATTGAAATTTTTTTTTTTAAAAAATGCACTAAGGCGCCATCTCAGATGGCTTTTCCTTTGTGTTTTACACATAGGAGCCATCTGAGATGGCTTTTAGGTCAAAAAATGAAGGGAGGCGCCATCTCCCTTGGCTCCTGCTCCTGATTTTCAGTGCAGGAGCCATCCCAGATGGCTCCTGCTTGTATTTTTGTCTTGAAACTTGGTTATTTGCGTAAATTTTTTCAAAAGTTGGTTATTTTTTTGTATTTTTTTTAAAATTGGTTATTCCAAAAAAAATTCGATTTCAGGTAGCAAACAATTGAATGGATAAAATCTATATATCATTCTATTCAGCTTCATTTAATTTTAAATCATTCATAGTTGAAAGAAAAAAATCATTGTATTTTATTTCATGCCGTCGATCCAATTTTAACTCTTCTAATTGAGCATTTGATCCATTAAATTTAAAAAGGAACTTGAAAACACCTTAACTTTGGTTTGGCATACGAGTTTCATCAATCTGATTTCTCTTGCGGAAGGTGAAAAATTAAGGGTATGTTTGAATTGACGGTGGATAGAATTGATTCTAATAAAACTGAATTTTGTCGAATTGATTTTAACAGAATTTAGTTTAGTAGAATTGATTTATGTTTGTATACATTTATGTAAATGCGAGTTGAACAATAAATTTCAGTGTAAAAATAATCTAGAATCAATTCTGGAGGTAGAAGTTACACCTTCTAACTTCAAGTAGAATCGATTCTGAAGACAAAATCAATTATACTTTTAACTAACCAAACACTTCAAAATCACCCAAAATCAATTCTAAATCTTTAGAATTGATTCTGAGTCTTGTAGAAATAGAACCAAACATATACTAAAGCTTCAAAGAACAGTAAAATGAATGCAATTTCACTCTTCACAAAAGGTCATGGTTGATTTAGTTGAAAATCTACCAAAAACCTATGGTGAGTTTCTATCAATCTAATGAATAAGATTGTTATTCAATCACACAATGACGATGAAAAAAATTTAAAGAAGAAAATATTAAGGTTTCTGCAGAATTTCTCTCTGTCTACAAATTGTGGAAAACTTTATTTTCTTTGCAACTGCAAAATTATGTGAATATTAATAATAAATTCAGAGCTAACATGTAGTAACAAGGGCATTGCAATTTATTTAAAAGTAAGTCTCATACAATTGTCATGCTTCACTGAAGAACTTCATTAAAATAATTAAACCAAAAGACACGTTCTACACATCAGAATTTATCATCAAAATGGAATAAATCAAATCAATAATTATTCCCAACAATCAACCAAAAGAACAACAGAGTGTTAAAATATAACTCGCAACCAAACGTTCCCCAGTGTTACAACTACCAGAGCATGACACTGACACGCGGATAAACTAAATGCATAGCTCGAGAGCCATCCTCACCAACTCCTAAGCAGCTACGACTTCAATCTGAAATCATCAAAGTAAGGGTGAGATTTCATCACAATTAAAATGCATTATAAGTGCATCAAAAGCAATAAAATATCATAAGACATCAGTCCACCCTATTCAGCATAATCAGATCTGCTTCATACACAAGTCATAAGTATACGTCATACACAAATAACAGACTATAACACTAGAATCCATCCTAACATGTTATAATCCAACAAATAATGATGTAGACTTTATGCATGTGGTACCGACAGTGAACTAAATTCACACACTATTCCATTCCAACTCGGACATAGCGTTAATCCTCGATTCGTCCATACATCATTCGGACACGAATCCAACCTCACCACCACTAATCAATTGAGTACGAGTATTGGCTATTCAAGTCAAATTCCACACAATGGGAATTAACTTCACCAGAAGGCATATGCATGCACATCACAAAGCATGCAATATTCAATAACGAAACATGATATCAACAACAACATACCATGAATAAACAACACCGACAAAAATACATGATATCAATACAATCATGAATAAACAACAGGAAAACAACACATGAGCATCAATCCTCGTTCAACCTGTCAGAACAATCCTGAACCAGTCCATCCACCTCCCTAGAAATATCATAGTTCACAAATTGGAAAATTGGCTCTTTTCAAAATAAAATCCGTTAAATAGTATTTTCTCCATTTTATAAAATAGGTTATTTAATTTAGAGAACACTGTCCAAAACGACACTCAAAACGGAGTTACGGTTTAGAAAATATGAATTTTTAAAGTTTAAGGTATTTTTCAAAATGACACAGTGGTAACCGGTTCCTCCCAGGGAGAACCCGATTCCCACAAGTATCAGGAATGTGCTCTCTGGTTTTTGTATGGGAAACTTGGTTCCTCCAAACTGGGAACCGGTTCCCACGAAAAATGTTATTTTCATGTGCAAAAATTGCATTGGGAACCCGGTTCCTCCCCAAGAGTAACCGGTTCCCACAGACTCAAAATAACTCCCTCATTGGAATTTGTACTGTAACACCCCAATTCTACCCAACGTTTTATAAATCAGAGTGCCAAAAATTCAACTTAAAATTTTAGGCATTACACTTTTCACAACTTGAAACCAACGGTAAAACAACTTATTCATAGCAGATACATAGCACATAGTAATTAGGAAAACTTTGAAACATATTTAGTCTTCAACAATTCAACTTTAATAAATCAAACCGCAACGGATTATCAACAGAAATAATTGCAAAATAAGCATAATATCTTTTAACAACTGAAAAATCACTAATACTTCTCAAAACCACAACTTTTAATCCAACGGAAAGAAATAATGTAAACATAAAAGAAAATAAGCGTTCATTTCCCCCCGAGTGCTACGTATCAGAGCGACGACGCCATAAGCTATTAATCTTTTACTCCTCGTTACCTGCACGTTACCAATATAAAGGTAACGGACAAAAAAATAGAAAGGGTGAGATATCGAAAAATATAAGAAAAAGCATGATAATTCATATATAGGTAAAGAATCATACAAAAATTACTACTTCAACCAACACAATACGACATTCCACACAACACCGTAATAATCAACAACAACTTCAAAATGAAATTCGAATGAGACTCGACTATGCAAAATGCATGTGGATCCATTTGGAGTAAACTCCCAACTTAAAATCATGTCGGGTTATCGAGGCATTTAACAAGGCAAAAGCCTTCAACTTTCAACTTGTGCCAATCCAAGCCAACATGGTGAGCATAGCTCCAACTTAGAAAGTGCAATGTATGAATGGCATACACACAACAACACCAACAACAATTCAACTCATAATAATGCAATCAACTTCAATTTTCAACTTTGGCCATTTAAGTCTACAACTCAAAATTTATCCAATTTGGGGATAAAACAACTTGTTTTGACAGTACCTGCAATTTACAGCAATCTATGCGAATTTCAACAAACGATACAACTTTATTTAACTACTTGTATACGCGAACTGCCCTGTAAATTTTTGTCCAATTCCAAGTAACTAATTTTACCGTTTATTTTGGCTCACTATCTAATTTCTGCACTGTTTTACCTCATGCAGTGGTACTAATCAATTACAAGAATTATGTTAATTTAATTATGCCACTACAAGTTTTTTTCCTGCATTGATAGATTATTTCGTTAGACTAATTTTATACTGCCTGCTGCTAATTCTAGTTACTGCTAAACTACCTTCTGCAATTTAGTTTCATCATTCTGCTATTGTATTATTTGGTTACTGCTAAACTACATTCTACTAGCCATTTCTTATATCCTCCTATCCATTTGATAATTGGGTATATGCTGCTACTACATGCCTAACATATTAATTCAACTATTGTATTCTTTACTTAAACAAGTTATTAATTCATTTAGGCTACTGGCAATATATGCATTTTCTAATAATTGATAAGAACCTAAAACCCCAGCCATATCATTCTGCCTGCCACGTGAACAAAGGAAGAGAGTGTGAGGCACCCACCCCCGGGGCCTGAGGCGGCCGCCTGCTGTGGCTGGTGGGGCCCACACACAATTCTTCCCAATTCCTTCTCCTGCTGGGCGATCGTCTCCCTTTCCTTCCAAATTAGAGGGGCGGTCGCCTCCCTTAGTGATGCATAAACCAGAATGCTATTTTTCCAGAAAGAACAATGGCCCACCAATATCAATTTCACACAGAAGCAGCATAATAAACAGAAGCAACATAATAACACAGTGCAGTTAATATCAACACAGGACCACAGAATCACAAAATCATCACAAAATACAAATTTGACAGTAATTTTATACAATCCTAAACCCCACATAAAACTATCATGCAATTGATTATAGCAATCGAACCCCACCCCTTACCTTTGGATCGAAGGGAGTTCGAAAAATCGAACAGAAAAACGCCACTCTCAGACAGCCAATTGACACTGCTAGGAACCCTATTTTCTTTTTTCTCTCCTTTTCCTTTCTGCTACGTGACTTTTCTCTATTTCTCTACCACTTGTTTTTGTTTTTCCTTTTTATAATGGTTACTAAAAAATAACAATATTAGTAAAGGGGTTACTACTTTAAATTGAGTTTATTAATTAATACCCTTAAAATACTAATTCACCCTTCTAAATAATTCAACCTTATTTAATTTATTAATTCTAAAATGATAGTTGAATTCTAATAATATTTTCCTTCCGACTAATTTTATTCGACTATCAACTCTAGCGATTCACCCTCAAATTCTACTTAATCACGAATTAATTGGAAATACTCAATAATATTAAATTAAATTATTTTAATTAATTACGAGTGTTACATGTACCAGGAACCAGGTTCCTCCCACATGGGAACTGGTTCCTGCGACTTGCAGTGGCCAAAACTGCAGTTGACGGCATTCTGTTTTCCCAACTCGAAACCAATCATTCTTTTACGAATCAACACATCAAATATCACAAAAATCATCCCAACAACAGTATAATAGTGAGATTAAACACCATTCAACCACATCCAACAATCCTATAACATCCATTCATTCTAATTTCATGCAATTAGGTAAAATTTGGATCAAACCCTACAAACCTAGAGAATCCTAAATTGGGATTTCTAACATGTTAATCAACCCTATTGATTATCAAAACTCATAAGGCATAACAACCAGACAAAATCACCCCTTACCTTAAGGATTCGTCGAATTCTGACACTTTTGGTTTTTCTCCTTCTTTTTCCTCTTCTCACTTTCACGTACGATTGAAAATTCCCAAATGGCTTCTCTTTTCCTTTCCTTTTGTTCTTATTACTCTAAAATAATAATAAGAAAACAAATAGTGTAAGTAGAGCCTTTTACTCCTCACACCCCCACTTTACACTTCACACCACCAACAATTCCACTTCTTTTATTTAAATAATTCCAATAATCCAAAAATACCAATAATTAAAATTCTAATTAAATTAATAATTAAAAATTCTAATTATTTAATAATCGAAATATTAGGGTGTCACATGAAGCGCAGGTTACTAGATTTGTCGACGACTTAATAAACTATTGCAACGTCCAGAATCGTCTAGTAGTGTCTAGATGTGTTGTTTTTATTTAATTCATGTAATTTCGTCATGTTGTTATTTTAAGGTATTTCGTCATGTGTTGTTTTAAGGTATTTCGCTGTGTGTTGTTGTAATGTTCAAATATATGTTATAATAAAAGAACGTCGGTGATAACAATATGAGTCAACATTAAACAAAATATAACATAAGAATAAGGAATTTATGCTAAGCTAGCATATGTAGGTAATACAAGCCAAAGTTGTTGCCAAAGTTGTAGATGTCCGCAAATGCTAACATCCAAGAAGTTGCATCCGGATAATGAAACTTCTTCCAATATGTCGGGACTGGGGGAAAGAGGAATCTTTCTTTCATGTTTATTTGAGTATAAAAAAATAATTAAAGAAAAATAATTAAGCATAATTAAATTAATAAACCAATTATTTTATATTAAATAAATAAAGTAAAATTAAGTAAAGTAAATGATTATTTGAACCCAATGGTTATTTTTGATTAAACCAATGCACCAAATACTTGGAGTATATGAAGGTGAGGATGTCATTGAGAAAAAGTCAAGCACGGATTGCCTAAATGCACAAGAATGACATTATAGCGATTCACTATCAAATAACCCATGTCAGGTAATGTCAGCCATTTCTCCTCTGACTATCGACCAATGGACTCTATCATCAGCCCGCCTCCCTTTTGATAGCCGATCTCCGAATAAGTTATCATACAAATTCTTATTGTCTCTTATTTCCATGTCCAATCGAATAATTTTGTTGATCCCCTATAGTTTTGCATAGGTGGCGCTCGTATTAATGACATGATATTGCTACAATAACAACATACAATGTGTGTTCATCTAACATAGAGTTACTGTAGCAATGTCATGTCATTAATAAGGACATCACATATACAAAATTAGATGGAGACTAATGAAATTCGAATTATGTAAAATTTAGGGACAAAAAATTAACTTTTGAATTACTGAGATTAAAACTTAAAAAATGTGAAAATATAGAGATAAAAAATACATTTAAACCTTATTTTTATTTAAAAAATAATTTTTGTTTAAAATATAAAATAACTTTTAAAATTAAATTTATTATTTAATTCATTTTCATTAACATAAAATTAATTTAAATTTAACTTATTTATAACTCGCATCATCTTTACAAAATCAATTCTGTTGATAGCCACATAACCTAAGATCCACAACATTTTTTTAAGAGGATTAATTTTATCATAAAAATATAATAGTATTTATATGTTATTTATATATAATTTTAATTTTAATTAAATAATAAATTATGTAATATCAAAATAAAGAAATATTTTGTATGATAGACAAAAATATCACGAAATTTCATTTGAATTTGTCAGAGTGAGCGGAGCTATCCTTTTATTGTTTGAAAATTTTAAGATAATTATTTCTTTTGTCCAAATAAGAGGGGATTTCAGATAGCAAACAATTGAATGGATAAAATCTATATATCATTCTATTCAGCTTCATTTAATTTTAAATTATTCATAGTTGAAACAAAAAAAATCATTGTATTTTATTTCATTCCGTCGATCCAATTTTAACTCTTCTAATAAAGCATTTGATCCATTAAATTTAAAAAGGAACTTGAAAACACCTCAACTTTGGTTTGGCATACGAGTTCATCAATCTGATTTCTCTTGCAGAAGGTGAAAAATTAAATGTATAACTGAGATTGACGGTAGATAGAATTGATTCTAATAGAATTGAATTTAGTTGAATTGACTTTAACAAAATTTAATTTAGTAGAATTGATATATTTATGTAAATGCGAGTCGAACAATAAATTTCATTGTAAAAATAACTTAGAATCAATTCTGGCGGTAGAAGTTATACCTTCTAACTTTAAGTATAATCAATTCTGAAGACAAAATCAATTATACTTTTAACTAACCAAACACTTAAAAATCACCCAAAATCAATTCTAAATCTTTAGAATTGATTCTGAGTCTTGTAGAAGTAGAACCAAACATATACAAAGCTTCAAAGAACAATAAAATGAATGCAATTTCACTCTTCACTAAAGGTCATGGTTGATTTAGTTGAAAATCTACCAAAAACCTATGGTGAGTTTCTATCAATCTAATAAATAAGATTGTTATTCAATCACACAATGACGATGGAAAAAATTTAAAGAAGAAAATATTAGGGTTTTTGCAGAATTTCTCTCTATTTACAAATTGTGGAAAACTTTATTTTCTTTGCAACTGCAAAATTATGTGAATATAATAAGATGAGTTGATTTTAAAAATATGAGTTACTCTCTGTATTTATAATTGAGCTTGTTTTCTCGTTATGCTATAAGTCCACAACTATAACAACTTAAAATATCTATTTTAGACCTAAAATAAATCTATCTATTTTAGATCTAAATCAAATTTATGTATAGTAATTTACTTACATCACTTTGATACAACTCAACATAGTCTTTAGACTAATTCGACACACATACTAAATGATTTAATACTTCCTTATCTTTATCGAACAAACTACTTCAAAATAAGAAATTATACTTTCAACAAATTTTACTGTGCCCTAAAGTGTCATGTAGTTCTGGTAATTTAACACCCCTTTTCATTCGTTGACAACTTGTTAGAATCTTACATAGCATTAAAAAGTTCATTGTTCAGTAGTTCCTGAATTTAATAGTAACTCTTCATTAAAAACAATTTTATCTAATTTAACATTTTTTGGGCACTTGCAAAATTGTAATACTCTGAGTGATTTTGTAGTGTGAAACAAGAACAAAGTCATAAAAGTCAATCATACACACTCCATCCATTTCCTGTCGATTCTCATGGCTATGCTGCAATCTGCCTTCTCTTATAGATTCACCTACGATGTCTTCCTCAGTTTTAGTGGCACTGACACACGTTTCGGTTTCACTGGAAACTTGCACAAAGCTTTATGTGACAGGGGAATCCGAGCCTTCATTGATGACAAGGAGCTTCCACGAGGGGACGAAATCACACCATCACTTGTCAAGGCTATTCAAGAGTCCAGAATTTTCATTCCTGTATTCTCTATCAATTATGCCGCTTCTTCATTTTGTTTGGATGAACTTGTGCATATCATTCACTGCTTCACCGAAAAGGGTCGCTTGGTTCTGCCTGTTTTTTATGGTGTGGAACCTTCTCATGTGAGATATCAAACAGGAAGTTTTGGTAAAGCAGTAGCTAAACATGAAAATAGGTTCCAAAGTAACAAGGAAAAGTATACAGGTAACATGGAGAGGTTGCTAAAATGGAAGATGTCTCTTAACCAAGCAGCTAACTTGTCCGGCTATCATTACAATCTCGGGTAGGTTGCTTCACTCTTATTTTGCTTTCTTTACTTTTGAATTGCTTCATCATTTTATCGTAAGACTAATGCACTTTCTGAAACTTATGTGGTTGGACTTGGACTGAAGGAATGAATATGAATATGAGATTATTAAAATGATAGTAGATGAGGTCTCTAGCAAGATCAACCGTGCTCCTTTATATGTTGCAGATTACCCTGTTGGATTGAAGTCTCGATTGCTAAGAGTAAATTCACTTCTTGATGTTGGATTTAATGATAGAGTCTGCATGGTAGGGGTCCATGGAATTGGCGGTATGGGTAAAACAACCCTTGCACGGGCAGTTTATAATTTCATTGCCGATCAATTTGAATCTATATGTTTTCTTCATAAACTGAGAGAAAAATTGGCTAAACATGGCTTGGAGCATCTCCAAGAGGTGCTTCTGTTCAAAACAATTGGACAAAACTTTAAGTTAGGTGATATCAATGAGGGGATCCCAATCATAAAGCACAGGTTACAACGAAAGAAGGTTTTATTGATTCTTGATGATGTTCATGAACTAAAGCAATTGCAAGTTTTGGCTGGAGGACTTGATTGGTTCGGTCCTGGTAGTAGAGTGATCGTTACAACTCGAGACAAACAATTGCTAGCAAGTCATGGGATTGAAAGAACATATGAAATCAGTAAGTTTAATGGAGAAGAAGCTCTTGAATTGTTGAGGTGGACTGCTTTCAAAAACAATAAGTTTGAATCATGTTATGAGCATATTTTAAAACGTGCGGTAACTTATGCTTCTGGTCTTCCATTGGCCTTAGAAGTAGTGGGTTCCAACTTGTTTGGCAAGTGTGTAGAAGAATGGAAATCTACATTAGATCGATATGAAAGGATTCCCAATAAAGAGATCCAAAAGATACTTAAAGTTAGTTTTGATGGTTTAGAGGAAGATGAACAAAGTGTCTTTCTTGACATTTCTTGTTGTTTCAAAGGTCATAATGTGGCAGAGGTTGAAGATATACTTTGTGCTCATCATGGTGAATGCATGAAACATGCCATGGGAGTTTTGGTAGAAAAATCTCTCATAAAGATCAGTTCAAGAAATTCTGTGACATTACATAATTTGATAGAGGGTATGGGTAAAGAGATTGTTCGGCAAGAATCTCCCAAAGAGCCTGGAAAACGCAGTAGGTTGTGGTTCCATAAAGATGTAGTTGATGTTTTGGAAGAAAATTTGGTAAGTTAGTTCTGTTGATTATTACTTCTATAATTCTATTAATGCTTATGCTACAATTTTATTCACCTTGCAGTATATAAATTTCTCTAAATGAGTGTTTGAGTAGTAACATGCATATGTATTTTGGTTGATTTGTGCTTTTTTGTATATTAAAAGGGAACATCTCAAATTGAGATTATTTATTTGGATTTCCCATTACATGAAGAATTGGTAGAATGGAAAGGAGATGAATTCAAGAAGATGGAAAATCTCAAAACACTCATTATTAAAAATGGTCACTTTTCCAAAGATCCTGAACATCTTCCTAATAGTTTAAGAGTATTGGAATGGCCTTGGTATCCTTCACAACATATACCATATGATTTTTGTCCAAGGAAACTTTCCATATGCAAGTTACCCGCTGAGTTACCTTACATTTTTTGAGTTGCACGGCTCATTGAAGGCAGGTGTTATGATTCAATGTCTATCGTCTTTTGTACTAATACATAACTTGAAGATTGTTTATTTTTATCTCTATGTTTGTTTGCAGACATTCATGAATTTGAGAGACTTGAGTTTAAACAATAGTGGGTGCTTGAGACAAATACTCAATGTATCTGGTCTTCAAAATTTAGAAAAGTTTTCCTTTCGACATTGTATAAATTTAGTTACAATTCACGATTCTGTTGGGTTACTGAGTAAACTCAAAATCTTGGATGCCGAAGGTTGCAGCAAGCTTGAGAGTTTTCCACCTATGAAGTTGACCTCACTTGAACGACTGGAACTTTCATTTTGTGCAAGTCTTAAGTTGTTTCCAGAGATACTAGGCCCAATGAAGAATATAAAAAAGATTGTTTTGAAGGAAACTTCCATAGAAGATTTTCCATCTTCATTTCAAAATCTCACCGGACTTCATACCTTAAGAATATGGGGAAGTGGAATGCTTCGATTGCCAGGTTGCATTCTTATGATGCCAAAGTTGTCAGACATTTTTGCTCAGGGTTGCGAATTGTTGCCAATACAGAATGATGAACTGAATCCTATGGTGTTTTCAGACGTACAGAAGCTTCGGCTCATTAAATGCAATCTACCAGATGAATTTCTTTCAACACTTCTCGTGCGGTGTGCTAATGTTAAATACTTAAACCTATTGGGGAGTAATTTCACAACTCTTCCTGAATGCCTCAAAGAATGTCGATATTTAAGTAGCCTGGTTTTGCATTGTTGCAAGCATCTTCAAGAAATTAGGGGAATTCCTCCATGTTTAAAACACATGTCTGCATTACGCTGTGAAGCATTGTCTTCCTCGAGTAGAAGCATGCTACTAAATCAGGTTCTTTTTTTGTCTTCAATCTTCATAGTATATGGTGTAATTTATCTTGCTATTATTTACAATTAGTTACGTCTAACAGGAACTACACGAGTCTGGAAATACCGACTTTTGTATGCAAGGAACTGCAAGGGTTCCTGAATGGTTTCAGCACCAAAGCATAGGACCTTCAATTTCTTTCTGGTTTCGTAACAAGATCCCTTCTATAGCTCTCTTTGTCGTTAGCAAATCAATAAATGACAAGTCCCCCCATTTTGACTTTCTTTCATTAAGAGTCATTATGTTCGTCAATGGTGATCAGTATTTTCTTGACGAGCGTAATGGTGTCTATCGCATTATAGAACATAATCATACATATCTATATGATTTGCATCTGCAAGATAGGAAGTTGGAAAAATCACTATGGAAAAATGATTGGAACCATGTGGAGATTACATTTGAGAATAGTTTGATGAAACAAATCCTTACAGAAAGTGGAATCCATGTATTCAAACATGAAGGTAGCATGGAAGATGTTCAATTCATCAATCCCTCCTTTTAAAAAAAAGTAAAAATAGACGATGATACTGATTGTATTCACAATTGATCAGATAAACCATAAAACCGCCTATTTGTGAAACAGAATATCTTCTTTCAGATACATGCAAGTTTTTGACAATTTTTGTGCTCATGCTGCAGCAAGAACAATTGGTTTTATTATAATGCATGGGAAACTGGTCATGTGGTGGTTTTCATTTCTTCACCAATCCATTCAAGGGATGATATTGTTGATATTAGTGAAGTTTGCTTGTGTAACAAGCTAACCTCACTATTGGTGTAACTGTGAAGTCGAATTAGTTGTAATTGATGCAACTAATTTCTCCTAGATAGTTATGATCTAGTTGAGAGTTAGTTATTGAGAATAACTAATCTAGTTGCTATAAGTAGTATGAGGCTTTGTATGGCAGATTTTGTGTAATCCATTCTCAATTATGCAATGCAAGCTAGTCGATTTATTTCAATGATGTTTTTGGTTTAACTTTCACATGGTATAATCGACTTGTAGCTATATCTTCATCATTTTCGCTGCATAATCACATTTATTTCACAAATCTCAAACTTTTCATAATTTCTTTCATTGACTGTTCTGCAATTTTTCGTTTTTCTTACACTTTGATTCAATAATGTCTGTTGAAAGTTATTCAAGTATCCACGGTGGCCATGCTCCTTTGTATCTTCATTTAATGTCGCCAAATCCACCAATGGCACAACATGTTTTCTGTATCTTCATTTAATGACTGGGAAGTGAGAAACATGTTTGCTGTATGTGCAGACACAATCACTAATGCCACAAAAAAAAAAATGCTAAACCTCCAAAATGATAAGGAATTGGATACCTCCATATCCTAAATACCCACATCTTTCTTCAATCTCTATGAAAATATTGGTGCAATTGTAGTGAAATTAAGTTAAGTGGTGTGCATGGTGTGCAATTGTAATCAAAATTTATTGTAGAACTACTCAAGTTAAACTTTATTTACAAAAGTGATTTAAAAAATGTAATCTACTATACAAGATTACATATTTATTAAATATAAAGAGATCCATTATTATTGAATGAATGAACACAAAAATACATATAGTTGGTTCCTTATATAAGAGGAAACCATACCTAACGGACAAGAAATAAAATAGGAAACTAATCTAACTAACTATAAACACAAAATCTATAACTAGAATCCACCTTAGCTATATGGACTAATAATTAATCTTTATGATTTCTTCCTCAAACTCAAAAAATCAAGTAAAGGTTTATCAGAAACAGGTATCAACTTCACAACAAAACCAATTGGCCAAGAAGCAGAAGCAAGACCAATACAAATAATCCATTCTCTCCAATTCAACCTTTCTGTATCAGCAAATTTCTTCAAAAACTCAACCATCACTACTTGAAGCACCAATGTCACACCAACTATTCCCATAAACAATTTGCTTTTAAATATCCCTTCAAACACATTCTTCTTCTCCAACTTCCTTGCATTGAACTCATTAAACACTTGACATAGAACAAATGTATTAAATATCAATGTGTCATTCACCTTTGATGTCACACCGAAAATAGTTTCCCCTTTAAATTGTAGAGTCAACAAAATCACTATCTGGTAGATAGCTTGTGACAGAAGGTTCCTCCACATAATGTTGGTAATAAGAGGTTTTGTTCTACCAACAGGTTTTTGATCCATTAGTTCCTTAGTAGGTTTTTCAGTTGCAAGAGCCAAAGCACCTAATGTATCCATAATCAAATTCACCCATAATAATTGAACTGCTGTTAATGGAACTTCACCTGCTGAAACTGCTGCTACAAAATTGATAACAAGTGCAGCTACATTCACTGTTAATTGAAACTGAATGAATTTTTGGATGTTGTTGTAAACACATCTTCCCCAATTTAAAACTGTTACTATAGATGCAAAGTTGTCATCTAATATAACAATATCTGAACTCTCTTTTGCAACTTCTGTACCTTGAATTCCCATTGAAAGTCCAATATCAGCTTCTTTCAACGCTGGTGCATCATTTGTACCATCTCCTGTTACTGCAACTACATGCCCTTTTTCTTTTAAGCATTGAACCATTAGAAGTTTGTCAAATGGAGAGGATCTTGCCATCACACTGATTTTTTCAACTTTCTCTAACCTCTCTTCATGCGTGAAGTTGCGAAATTGTTCGCCTTCAACCACGGTTTCATTTGTGTCTTGATTAGCTTGAAGAATCCCGCATTCGAATGCTATAGCTTTTGCAGTGAAAATATTGTCACCTGTTATTCAAGATAAAGTTAGTTAAATAATTTGATAACCAAACTGAGCCGATCCATTACTGGCGTTCGATGTAAATGGACTAAACTGTGAATGGTTTGTCCAAAACCGAACTGTTATAAAGGTTTGGTGCAACAACATGTTATCAGTAAATGAGAGATTTCTGAAATACCTGTAATCATTTTGACATTCACACCAGCATGTTGGCAAGCTTCCACCGCAGTCTTCACCCCAGGACGACATGGATCCTTAATACCGACAAGTCCTAACAAAGTTAAACCACTGTCTTTTACCACTATCTGGCTGTTTTCTCCTTCATCTCCTAGCTCTTGAACTTCAACTTCTGCATATGCGAAAGCGATACAACGAAGACTACTAGCTGCCATACCTTGAATAATATTTTCGAATTTTGACATGGTTTCATTGTCCAGATATTTCACAACACCATAAGCATCATAGTATTTTGAACACATTCTCAGTACCATCTCTGCTGCTCCTTTCCAATGTGCATTAACTTTGTTGTCATCATTTCTTCTCAACAAAACTCCACTCCTTTTCTTCTTTGAGTTGAAAGTCTCAACTTGAAGAATAGAACAACTTTTTGTCAAACTTTCCATCTCCATATTCAATTCCAAAGTAGCCCAAGATAGTATTGCCTTTTCTGTTGGACTGCCAGAAAACTCAAATTTTGAATTAGAGTTTGATTTAGATTCATGAACACCACCAGTTGTATTATGAGCAACTCCTTCTTTGATCAATTGAAGAACAAATGGATCAACATTTGAATATCCACCCTCTTCCAATGGTTCTAGACCAAGCCAAAATTTTGTCACCTTCATCTGATTCAAAGTGAGTGTACCTGTTACAATTCACACAAAATAGGTTTAGCTCTTCTTAAGATGGTAACGGAGAGAATCGATAACTAACTACCTATTAACAAATTGTAAATAACTTCTATATTTCCGAAAAGTACCTGTTTTATCGGTGCAAATAATAGTAGCAGATCCCATAGTCTCACATGCAGAAAGTTTTCTGACCATAGCTTGATCAGCCATCATTTTCTTCATTGAATAGGCAAGAGTCAAAGTCACAGCTAAAGGCAAACCCTCCGGGATGGCAACAACAACAATAGTAACAGCATCAGAAATGATACCAATCACCGCATTCATCACTTCATCGAAACTAGTCTTTCTTCCATTAAATTCTCGAACTCCGTTATCAGTCTTTGTGTTCCCAGTGAAATATCGAATCAGTAATACAACAAGGACTAAAAACGCCACAGCCAAACCACCCTTTCCGATAGATGATGTTAGCTTATTCAACCTTGTCTGCAGAGGTGTCTCTTCATCATTGTCATTGCTTATAGAACTCATCATTTGTCCCCATGTTGTGTTCATACCAACCGATGTAACTAGCATTTTGGCATATCCGTCCGCAACTTTTGTTCCGGAAAACAAAAAAGGATGATGGTGTTTACTAATCTCTACATGATCGCTCTCACCAGTCATGCTGGATTCATCAACTCTGAGTGAATGTCCATCTACGAACAATCCATCGGCGGGTACTTGATCACCAATCTTCAAACAAACAATATCACCAACAACAATCTCAAAGATTGACACCTTTTGTCTGCGACCACTTCGAACCAAATCAATTTGAATATCATTGCTAACTTGAGACAATTTATCAAATTGTTTGTTTTGTTTGAAGTTACTTATAGATGACATTGAAATAACAATGAAAACAGCTAGAAAAATGCTACCACCATCATACCAACCTTCTTTGATTCCATGTTCCTTGATACCAAAGCCAAGTGAAAGAGAAGCACAAACCAAAAGGATAAGAATGGTGACATCCTTAAATGCTTCGAGAACAAAATGGAAGAAACTTTTAGAAGGTGGTTTTATGTATGAGTTGGAGCCAAAGACTTGTTTTCTGATTCCAATGTCTTGAGAATCATGATGGATACCAAACTCAGTGTTGGTTTGAAGAGATGAAACAATACCTTCAACTCCTCCAGCATGTTGATGAAGGGTTTCAATGTTTTTGTCTTTGACAATATCAATTAGAGTCTGTTGATCAATGGTAAAAGAGTGAGGTGAATTGATATCAAGCACAGTGAAAGATGGGAGTGGTGTGATTTTAGGTTTGTTGGTAGAATGTGATGAGTTGAAAGCTCTAGAACAATAGATAGTGATGAAAGCATTGTGCCATCTTTTTTGGTTGTGTGTAGTATAGGTGTTGGGTGCATTGAGAAGTGTGTCAATGTGGTTGATATTAGCGAACAAGGTGAATGTCATGATTTGAAGAACAAGAGTATAATAACAGCGATTTGTTTGATAATGATGAATGATAGAAGAGATTGAATTGTGAAAGTATGGTTGATGGTGTAAGATATTATATATAGATGAGTAACGTATAAATTTACGCGGTAACTTGTGAATGGAAAAAATAAAATATATTCCTTAACGGATAAGTATATATAGATTACAAGGATGTTGCTAGGAAGTGGTGGGGCATGTTTGTAAATATAGTCAGCAACCATGAAGCTGTGTTTCCTCGTTTGTCCACAGGTAATCCTAATTAAGATTAAACTTACTTTATAGTTTTATTTTATTAATTTTCGTTAATGCTTTTATTCCAAATGTAGCAGAGTAAATTCATTACTACCTCCTTCTCCTAATAAGTTTTTATTTGTATTTTTTATTTGTGTCAAAATAATTGTCCATTTACAATTTTAATACATCAATTATTTATTAATAGGGATAATCTAATAAACTACATTAATTTTTTCACTAAACCCAATACATCTAATTATTTTTTTTAAAAATCCGACATTACTCAAATGAAAGATAGAAGGAGTAATAAATATTTTAAAAATTTACAGCAGTATTTGGTAAGAAATTTCAAGTGTAAACCAATCCTAAGATTCAAGGAAAATGAATGGAACTTTCTTTTGAACATAGGAATAAGATTCTCCACTTTAGTTTAGACGGTCAACTAATTTTCCTGAGCATATATATTTATTTCCTATTTTGTGTTTATTAAAGATTTTAAATAAAATATTTTAGATATATATTTTTAAAAATGATTTTTATAAAAATTTCTTAAAAAATACAAAAATAAAATGAAATTAAAATATTCTATTTAAAAGTTGATGGAGTATTTGATAAAAATGAAGATCAGATAAATGAGTTTTTAAAATATTTTATTATTAACCTGATATTTAAAACCTCTTGTGTCGATGAATTGGAAATTGGTTTTTGTATGCACTTGGTCAATGAGATATCGACCAATGACAATAGTTCAGTGACTTATTTATCATTTGACATCATCTACAACACACAATGAGTCATTTGTAGGCCAGGAATGCATGTTTGAAAGTTAGATGAATTATTTCAAGAAAACTTACTAGGAAATATTAACTTTTTTATATTAGTTTAAGAATAAAAGTTAGTGCTACTGAATTAATCTATTTAGGTAAATTTTGTATGAATGATTAAAAATTGTCAAAAACATATATTGGTAATATATTGGTAATTTATTACAGGAGTCGTGAATAAATTCTGAAAAATATATATCTAGTGTATAATTTATTAATGAGAAGAAGAATAATTGTCAATTTTATTAGTTGAACAATATCATATCAATATCAATCATCAATTAATTTGATAGCTAAATATACGGGAGACAAACATTTCTCCCTTGTATAAATTTATAATAATTTACAATTATTATAATGTGATTATTCTCACTATTATTTAGAAATTATGTGATCAAATAAGAAAAAATAAATGAAGTCCTGTGAGACTTTTACTAGCTATAAGCCTATAACACATGGCACAAGACAATATGTAGAGTAATAGTTTTTTAAGAGACCTCCTTCATGAAATACCTTACGATAGTAAAAGTGCTTTAATAATGGACTCACATTGATTATTCTTAAAGATAAACAAATGACCTCCTTCGGGAAGGTCGTGATAATGAATCCAAGGAAGTTTCTGTGAGATGTAGCGGTTCAGTAGGGAATCACCCTATCTTGAAAGCCTTGCCAAATATGGACTGAACCATCATTCTCAGGAAATGGATTTCTTATCTCTGTTGGGCCAAACTCCCACTTACCAAAACCAGCAATTACGTCGCGGTATAAAGATTCATACTCGCCTTGCTGAGTTATTTTCTCCTGAATCAAGGTTAGAAAAAACACTTATCATCATATATCAGTGTCAAAAACTGAATGCCTTAAGATAAGCTACCTTGCCAGGATATGGGGATTGTGAGAGGCTTTTAAGGATCTCAACGTCATCCGGAGGGAACATTTCAGTATTTGTCAAACTCAATGAAGTGAACCAATTTTGAGTCATCCACCAATAAAATAACCAAGGAGTGTAATGCGCAACTCAAAATGTCCATCGGTCTGATGGAGGAAGCATTTGAAATGTCTCACTTGATAGATTAACAGGAAAAGAAGGCCACCAATAATTCACAAATGGAACTACCAAAGCTGCTCCAGATAATCTGCCGAAATGCAAGTCATTTCTCTATTACTGAGACAAATAATAGTAATCATCAAAGCTCCTACTGACATTCCAATGATATAGAATTTTTCCCCAATCTGTAATTTATCTGCTAGTTCTTGAATATCATATGCTTCACTCTTCCCTGAACATGACGGATATGGATCACTCTCACCATAACCTGCTCTGTCGAAGTAGAGGAAGTATATCCCAAGATCATCAATAAGCTCCTACACAAAGCAAAAACATAATGATCTTGAGAAATGGCAGATAAGTAATTAAAGCAGACATAACTCATATGAGTAAAGAAAAGGAGTAAGTTGTTACTTGAGAAATGGGCAAATGTGTATCTTTGGAATTGGCAAATCCATGAATGACAATGATCTTGTACCTAGCTTCTTCCTTTGGAAAACCAAACTCCCTGTAGGCCAAATGTCTCCTATCACTGAGTTTCACTCTAGGTGAAGTAACTGGAGGACCATTAATGGATCCTACACAAAGTGGTGGGTGGGACCTCTTCATAAATTTCATTACATAATAGAGTAGATTTGGATTGCATGCAGTCAAAACTAGAAGCCCTTAGGATATATATGCTATGCTGTCTGATTAAAATCAAATGATCTAGATTAAAAGCAGTTTGAGTAAAACGAATTTTAAAAATAATCAAACCGTTTGATTTTAACCAAACGATTGTGTTGACTGCAGGACTACATGCAGTTTTAAATGCAGTTACTAATTATTTATGTGCAGGAACAAAAAGTCTTACCGAAATGGTAAGCACGGTTATGATCTCTCACGAGGATTAAGAATCAGTTGAGACATTTTCAGTCTTCTATATCTAAAAAAACTTGATTAAGATAAGGTTCATATGCCTCCAACATCAACTCAGACACAATCTCTTTCAACATAGATAGAGCGATTTGATCATACATCATACTGCACATCCATGTCCTTCCTCACGACGAACTTATGGATTTTACCATCCACAAGAATGAAGTTGCATTCAGGAATTTTTTTCACACCCCTTTTTCTCATCATTGATCAAACCTTAATCACTTCATCCCACCCACCTACCATCTTTAGCAAAGATATTTGAGAGCTTGAATCTTCTGGAGCCAATCCATTGCTTGCAATGCAGCAGTTTTCCCCATTACCAAGTGTTATTGTGCTTCAGGCAAGCACTGAGAATAATCCGAAGTGCCCCTTCTAATTTCGCACTCACAAGGCTGAATTTGGGAACTATCTTGTACTTCACTTGCATGGTTTCAAAATAAAATTGACCCTCTTTCACAAGTCCTCCATGGTTTCAAGCATTTAAAAGCCCTAAGAAAGCTATTCCTTGACCAAATACATAGCACACATGTTAACAAGTGCTGATCCAATAAAACTAGAGCTATGATGTATCTTATTATAAAGCACATACGTATGTATCCATTTCCCTTCCTTGACCAAACCCATGTCAGCAAGATATTAACAAACTCCTAAACTCAACATCTCTCTAAACAAGCCCAAACATTTCATCGGCCGATGATTAAGAACAAAGCAGAGATCATACTTGTCCATGTAACCACATCTCTTACCATCATAGCCATAAAAAGTTCCTTACAAAAAACATCACTTTGAAGCATTTTCTCAAACATCTAAGAAAATAAAAATCTCTAACCCGCATTTTATCAAACATGGACCTTGCACGCATAATCAAAACAACCTCCAAACACATGTGAACTATTGAATTGGTGACTCACGATTTGTTTCCCTTCCTATAATGAATAGGATCTACCAGCACAGCCTTTGGGTGACTGATTACTAGCAAAGTGTGTTTTTGATGATGTAAGTGTATGAATAGGATCTACATCAAATCATAAACTTAATTTAACAATTATAAATTTATTTTATGGTAATGTACTAAAGAGTCATCGTAAAATTATGTTCTTTATATGGGTATATTTTTAAATAAAAATTTAAAAAAAAATTGAATTAACTAAATCAATTCAAATCACATTTGTTTAGTTTATTTCGGTTTTACGTCTAAAAATAAATCGAACAACATGTTTTTTCTGTTGCACTTCGGATGATTTTTAATATCAAAATTGTCTAAACATCACCGCAAAAACCTCAATATAAATGAAAAAACTATGTCATTTCAAGTATTTAAATTCATTTCCACTAACACTTGATTTCTCATTCTCACTTGATTTCTCATTCTCACATTGACTTTGCCATTTGTATGCTAATTTTATTGGACAAAAGTAAGTGTATTTTTTATTGTCTCCATAGAAACGGTTTATATTTTAAATATTGTTCAATAATTTCTATTATTTTAAGAATGATTTATCAGATGGTTGATTATTTGTTAATACTAAAATGTAAAATAAGAGAAAATAAAATGAACTTTGGTGTTTGTGAATACAAATAGTTTTAAAATAACGTTCTCATGTTTAATGAGGTCTCACGATTATGTCACACTTAATATATCATTATATAGACTAATGATTCTAAGAAATTTATTATGTCATATACAAATAACACAATAAATACAATATTCAATAAATATATATATGTTAACAAATAATATATATATATATATATATATATATATATATATATATATATATATATATATATATATATATATATATATATATATATATTAGGTATTAAAACTCTTTCATGTGTTGGTATTATACATCTCTTTTAATTTTAACTTTCAATCTTTTATCAAAAATAAATAAAAGTGTCAAAATATACTACACATTTGTTCGCTAGTGAGTGAGATCTAGTTTTCCATACTTGCAAGATTAACACGTTATCTTTGTAAATGAGATCAATTGGATTTGCAACACAAAAAACACAATATTCTTCTTAATAATGAGCAAAGTAGTCCAATTATATATTTGACCTTTGTATTTAAACGACAATTGTCGGAAGCCTTTTACGACTTACATCTAGCCAAAACAAGACCAATGCCGTCATGGAGGAGAAACCGCCATTGACTAAAAAGAGTTGTAGTCTTTGCTGCGAAGATAAATTTCTTAAGGAGATTCATCTCAAATTTAAGCGGAAAAACTCAAGCGTTTTAGTTATTGCTTCGCCTATAGAAGGATGGTTTCGAATGGGAGCAAAAACATCGAGAGGCATTAGGCAATATCAAAGAATATATTGTTGAACCTCCAATTTTTGTTCCTCCTTGTAGAAGAGTATAAGGTTGTATATGCGTCTGATTTAGCCATACAGAGCATGTTGACCTAAGAGGATGATAACAACATCGAAATAGTTGTTTACTATCTTAATAGGGTTTTAAATGACGCAACAACGATGTATATTAGGATAAAAAAGTTATGTTTATGCCTATACTTCTATTGTACCAAGTTAAAGCACTATATAAATAAACTAGTGGATGTTTTTGTTTCTTCTCACTTTGGTGTGATTAAACACATGTTATCAAAGTCGATTCTTCATAGTCGGATTAGAAAATAGACTTTTTCCTTAATAGAATATTCACTGACATTTATGCCATTAAAAGTGATGAAAGGTCAAGTAGTAGCTGATTTTATTGTAGACCATACAGTGGTCGAAATGCCCTAAAATTACTTAGAACTTGAACCATGTAAATTATTCTTCAATGGTTATAGTCATAAGAGTGGGACTGGCGTAGGGGTCTTAATCATCTCTCCAAATAAGATCTCTATGAAGTTCAAGTACAAGATCGACATTCTTTGTTCAAATAATGAGGCCGATATGAGGCTTTAATAGCAGAGCTTAAGGTTTTGTTTGAATTTGGGGCAAGAAGAGTCAAAATCAAAGAAGACTCGGAATGGGTGATTAGGCAGCTAACTAAGGAGTATAAGTGTGTTAAGGAAAATGTAATCATGTATTTTGTTATAGCAAATCAATTGTTGAAATAATTCGACTTTGTGGAGCTCTTGCATATTCCTCGAATAGAAAATCAAGAGGCAAATGAACTTGCCCAAATTGCGTTAGGGTATAAAGTGTCCAAATAAATATTGGAAGAAGTAATTAAATTTCTAGGAAGAGTGATGGCTACGAGACTAACCCAGACATATTTAGAATTGACGGAGTTCAGATATGCAGATGGTGAAAATTTTGAGATCTTCATCTTTGATAGCCTGACAGATACTGATTGGCGAAATCCAACAATGAATTATCTTCAAAATCCTACACGATCAATGATTCGAAATGTTAAATATCATTCTTTAAGTTAAAAATGACGTAGGGAGTAAGTTATTTAAAAAGTTACCATAAGGAGTTTTGCTCAAATGATGTGGTGAAAATGAAGTATATCTAGCTTTGTCAAATGTTCACAGTGTGGCTTGTGGTGCTCATTAAGCTTGACACAAAATGAAGTCGTTGTTGTTTTCACGTGGCACTTATTGGCCCACGATGTTGAAAGAATGTGTGGAATTTGCAAAAGACTGACGAGAATGCCAAATACATGTAGACATTCAACATGTTCCTGTAAGTGTGCATGCTATTATGAAACCATGGCCATTCAGGGGCTAGGCTTTAGATTTAATTGGTGGGATTCGACCAACATCGTTCGAAATCAAAATTACATTCTAGTTGGTATTTATTTTTTCACTAAGTGGATAGAAATTGTGCCTTTGGTTAATGTCGACCAGGAAGTGGTTATATAATTCATTCAACGAAATATCATCTATCAATTTGGGATTCCCAAAACTATAACTACCGACTAGGGGTCATTATTTACTGGTCAAAATATGCAGGATTTTGCCTTTGAAATGAGGATTAAATTACTAACATCTACACCTTATTATGCTCAGGAAAATGGCCAGTTTGAAGAAGCGAATAAGATCGTTATTAGTTTGATAAAGAAACATGTGGGAATGAAGCCAAAGAATTGACACAAAATTTTAGACCGGGTCTTATTTGCTTGTCGAACTTCTTCCAAGGAAGCGACGAGTATGACTCACTTTCGAATCCCTTATGGGCATGATGTCGTCTTTCCTGTAGAAATAAATTTGAAATCAACCAAAATTTAGAGGAAAAACGAAATACCATATGAACACTATTGGAACATGATGTTGGATGCGTTAGTCTATTTGGATGAAGAGAGGTTGTGTGCTTTAGATACATTAAGGAGACAAAAAGAGTGTGTCGCAAAAGCATATAATAAAAGAGTTAAAGGTAAAACATTTTCGATGAGAGAATATGGAAAGTTATTTTACCTATAGATCGTAAAGACACGACCTTAGGAAAGTGGTCTCCAAATTGAGAAGGTTAATTCCAAGTTACTAAGGTATTCTCAAATAACACTTTTGATATCGAAGAGGTGGCTGCAGATCATCAGATCCTATGAATAAATGAGAAGTATCTAAAGATATACAAGCCTGTTTTACAATAAGTTAAAATCTCAATGGAATAACATTTATAAGAATGTCAAGCCAAAATGGTACTTCAAAATAAGTTGCCAAAATGGCTAAGAGTATTTAGGAGTTACAAAAACTTGCATAAACATAAAGATGTCTACAACATAGGTGTATATTACAAAAGAAACAAAAAACAACAAAAAACTTGCAGAATTTAAAATAAAAGGGTGTAGAATCCTTAAGTTTGTTATAGTGATTTTTGGCCACAGCCAATCGACGCTCAGTTATAGAAATGGTTCATGTAAGAGTCTCAATTTGTGTGTCAAGGTCTTAGGCTTTTTCAACATCATGAACTCCGAGTGTAGTCACTTCCTCAAGGGCCTGTTGGTTGACATTGCGAATTTCGGTTTGTCGGTTCTCAACATGTTTATGTTTTCTTGCAGTTTTGTTATTTATTGTTGCCATTTTGCAATATCAATAGTGCAACCATCAAACTCTTTGTCATATTCTTAAAAATATTTCTCCAACTGTTCGACTTGGGTTATAGACTCAATGACTGAATTCCATTTCGCACTTCAGGTTTCTAATTGTTTGATAATGTGGTTGTAGCATCCTGTTTGTGAATGACATTAGCAGAAATCTGATAGAGATGAAGTCTAAATTCTACCACAAAATCAGAAATGGTTGGAGAGGCATTGAGGTTTTTGATTTGTTTCAGTAAGTATTTTATCTTGTGCAAAGCCATGATGTCATCTGTAATAATCTGGAATAGATCTACATCAAATATTTGTGCTTTAAGAGAGATGAGGAGTTTATCAACAAACTCTATTGTGAAATTCCCACCAGATGTTGTCGAGGAACTTGAACATTTGTTATATGAACTGATTTGGGTGTTCATCATCAACCTTATATATTCAGAGGGTTTATTCTTCTTGAGGTTGTTTGGTTCTTCTTGCAACAGAGAAGTAGTAATCGTTGCAGTAGTTGGTTTGGAATTAGTTATGGTACCAAACATTTTCTTGACATGTGGTGCATTCTCTGGGAGAACTTCTTCATTAACAGGATCATTATTGTTTGGCTCCTCTTCGAAGGAATCAGATAAGTCCACCTCTTCTTTAGCATCATTAACATAGTCATCATTGTTATCAGAGTTCATTTAAGGAGAATCTTGTGAGTTTTTTTCCTGATCAGGCATCTCTTCGTTTGGGATATATGTTTTTTCTTGGTTAGAATATTCGTCCCCGCTGCTAGAGAAAGATTGTTGAGATCATTGGTACTTGGAAATAGGTGGAGGAAGTTCTTGAACAGGATTGATCGTTTGGCCAACTTTTCCTGTAGAACCTTTGTAGACTTAAGATAAAATGAAGGGAACTAGTAAAGCGAGGTACCACATACTTGATGCTAGAAGTAGAAGTGCCAATATGTTTTTCCAAGAAAGAAAATATGGTAAGTACCAAAAGGCATTAGTTTGAGAAGAAATTAAGGAAAAATTATTTACCTTAATTACATCTCCCTCGAAACTAGAATTGTTACTTCAGCATGATCAGAAGGGTTATCATTGTCCAAATTATCTTCGACAATTTTTGCAGCAATAATTTTTTGTTTCTTCGTTTTTGTGGCAAAAGTAGTTTTTCGGGTGCTTGGTTGTTTATGAGGTACAATATCTAAATTCTTGGTCTTATTTTTCTTCTTTAACATATAAGGATCAGGGGATGAATCTTCAAGGGTTTCAGGCTCTTGTGGTTCTGTTGCAATTTCGATTTTCTTGCACATCAAGGGTTTTGGAGGTGGCTTCTGAGCGACCAAAAATAATATTGAGATTGTTGGAACGAAGATGTTTGAAACTTGTTTGTAAAATTCAGTTATAATTTAGAAAAACACTTTTGATTCTGTCTATTTGATGGAATTTTCTTGAGTTGCCTTTTGGTTTGCAGTTGTTGCTTTAGCAACTGCTTCTTTGATCTATCTATTTCGATCAATCACTAAAAAGAGGCAAATAAGATTAAGGTTGATTAAAATAGAAAACATTAAAGAAGAAGTTGGACTCGAATAGAGTCGAAGAAATTGTTCATATTGCTCACCTTCATGTATTGGGGATAATATCCTGACATGTTCTATATCGACATGAAGGTGGCCTTGGAAACAATGTAAATTATGTTTAGTCGGAACCATCCTTTGAGATGGTTTTAAACTCTCATTTTTTAAAACTTTGAAATATGATTTGCGAATTGGAGAATCTATAAAATATGAGTCAACACGTTCAAAGTAAGAAGGATGTCTCTTTATAGAATTGCCCATGTCGGTCGGTTTAACCTTTTTAGGAGCACCATTTGTTTTAACGCGTTTTAATGTTGGTTTCATATTTGTGGTTTAAGGATATGAAATCTTCCCCATTCTTCTCTTTGATGTACAATTTCACGTTGTCATCAACTTTCATGAATCTCTCTTATACAATTTCCCACTCGATCATGATAGATATGTTTTATTTATCATGCTTCATCATATTATCAACATCAAACTGGAGCTTTTTCCAATGAGTGTAAATATCATCCACATGTATTAGTGTAGCAAACTTTATTTTCTCTACAATTAAACAAGCACGTGGAAGATCATGTATCTTCCTAAGTGTACAACCACACGTTTAACTATTTGACTCTATTTTCTCTGCTCGCTTGGCTTCGTGATAAATAAAATATATCCCGCACAGTAGATGTTTCGAATCAACTGTGAATAAAGGATGTGGTCTCCATATTAGTGTTATAATACAGTAATGCTCTGGCCAAAAGATATTTGTATCTAATTATGTTAGTTTTGGATCATTTGGTTCACAATGTACCAACCTCTACAAAAATGACTTTTACTATTTTCCAACCAATTCTTCAGTGTAGCATGTGTAGTTTCAACTCCATCAGTTGTTATATTGCCAAAGTGTCTAACTTGATTGGTCCAAGCACAAACAATTTTATCCTTCACTTGGTCTAGAATTATGATCTCAACATATTTCTAGAAATCTGATATCTTGCACACACCCTTCGTGGAAGAATTTATAACACCATTTCAGGAATCCATTATTTTTTTCACTACCACACCAACTTTAACCATTTTCCAATCTTTACCTTTTATTTTTTTAGTCCATACTACATATTTAAGTCTCTTTTCACATTTTTGGTTATGGGATACCTACAAAATAATGCATGTGATGTATGAAACACTTCTGTAATTGAATTCATCAATGCGATATCACGATTGGTTACAATGACCCTTTGTATATTTTTTGGGTCCATCAACGTAGTCTTGCACACTTCCGAAGCCCATGTAACATTGTCATCTTTTTTGCTGTCCAAAAGTGAAAAATCAACCAAAAAAGTCATCTTCGTCGAAGTAACGCCAACAATTTCTAAAAGTGGGAGCCTATACTTATTTATTTTGTATGTGAAATTAATTATAAACACAGTGGAAATGTGTTGAACATGTTCAATCTTTACTAAATCTTTACACATTATGTACCTAGAAACACGGTGACCATCATCCAGATGCTTTAAAAAATGTTGCATCCAATTCTCGGTCATTTTATCGCCTTGTTGTTTACAACACAAATATTATATATTTTCTTGATATTTGAGACATTTTAAGGTCTTTTCTATTGCAATGTTTCAAGTTTGTTTTTGGGTGGCACCATATTCAGTGTTATGTTAGAAACCAGTACTTATCCTCAGATTAAGGAGACATACAATGGGATGAGTGACTAACTTGTGACACAAGTAATGATTAGGTATACCATAAACCACATTAGATTTTCATGTATTATTCTCCGTACGTTATCCACAAACCTTAAAAGGACAATAACACTTTCTCCATCTGGTGTCCTCTCGTTTCAATTTTTTAATATATTGTTTGTACATGCCACTTCTTTCACATCTCATTGTTATAAATGCATGCCTTCTATAAGAACCATTATTAGACCTCCCAATTACAACATTGAACCCAATTTTTCCGGCCTTTATGCGGATCTATTGGAGCATATGTTCCCGCTCAACAAACTCTTGTGTAGTTGTAAATTATTCTCAAAGATCTACCTCCGCAACAACATGTTTAGCATCCACCTCGACATTAATTGGTTTAATACCATCTTCGACATCACCCGATATAACATCATCCCTCACTTCATCCGGTTTAACATCCACATATATATAGTAGCTTTAAGAAAAGTATCAGGGTGTACCATATCTACAACCATTCATGACAAAATAGTAAATTAAAAATTCAAACTCAACCTTGACAAAATTCATCAGAAATGCATATCTGAACTCAAAGTTCATTTTACACGACAAAAACCACATTAATGCAGGCAATGTGAAAGGAAAAACATATTCTTTACTTGACGTGTAGCTTCTTTTACTCCTTTTGATGTGATAAAAATAAAAAACAAAATTATTGTTTTGGAATGCAAAAGTTGATTGAAAATGGATGGAGATTTTTTAAGGGTTTTGATATAATAGGTTTGTTTGATCATGAAGAAGAAGAACATGAAAGAGTTGTGTTTTATTAAATTTCTCACTTGATATTTCCGGAGATGCAATTCTCAAATTGTTATTGAGTTGAATAAACTAGCTCAACCAACTAAATACACCATCAATGTCATTCAATATTGATTTCGAAAATACATATTTAGATTAGTTTTTAGTGTAAACTGAGTGTGACTCAGTTATAAAAATATATTTGTGTGTATTGAGCTATAGCATTTATATATAAAGCAAGACCGTTTTTGAGAACGTGCAAGACGATCTACCGCATAGGACCTCAAAATTTTTAAGATTAATTTTTTAAGATTAATATATAGGATCTCTATTTATTTTATCCTTACTAGATTGTGACTAGCGTTCTCCAAAAACTTGTGAAAGTATTGAGGTATAGCCCTTACAAAACCTTATAAAGTATTCTTTAATTTCATAACTCATGATAATAGCATTTACATACAGTTCTTTAGTTCATTATCAAATGTGATCCATTGGCATGTGATTCTTCTTTTTTATATGAAGTGACCTCAAGGAACCACCACTTAGTCTCAGTTTTTGTTTGTGGCTGTAAATTTGTGAGTGGGGGATACCTTTATACTCCAAACTCTTCTTTAAAGGATCCTTATAATTAGCAACATTACCATGAATATGTTTAGTTAAGGAAGGTTCTAAACTTTTTATAACGTTATTGAAAAATGTAAAGAACATGTATATATATTCGACAATCGATTGCTTGGTACCTCAAATTCTCCTTGTCTCCCCCTTTGGATCAATCAGGTGAAATAATAGAAAATTTGGAAATCACTATCGGTTTCGCTTTATGAATATATTCATTTGATACCTTAATTTCTATCAATTATTAGTTTAAAAACAAGTGTTTAATTAGAAGTATATAAATATAAATATATTTTATCAAGAAAATAAGATTTTATGTAGTATAAAAATAATAATAATTTTTTATTTTAACCTTTTATATTTTATAACGAGTTTTCAAAGTCCAACTTGCCTAAACTTTTCTATAATACAAGAATAATAATTATTTTTATCTTAATCCTTTTAAATTTTTATTTAACTTTAACCTTTACAAATACATTTTATTTTATTTATGATCATTGGAATTTTATTTTAATTTTTGTAAAATTGGTTTATGTTGAAATTGTATGTAAATATTTAAATGATAAAAAATTACAAAATTATTAGCTACAAATTCATATTAAAACTTTGTAAACATTCTCATGATACACAACAATTCAAGATATCAATACATTTAAAAAGAAGAATTTTGGAAAGTTAGTTAAAATGATTGAAAATCATTTAGAAATCTCATTTTGAAAATTATTGGAAAGTTAACATTGCTTATTGTGTCAACAAATTTTGTCAATTTATAAAAAAAATCCTCTTTATCTCATTGGAGTACGGTCAAATAAATTATCACGCAAATAAGTGTGATACATTCACCCATGGCTTAATGCTCTCACCAGCTATTTCACTTTACCAATTTTCACTAATGGCCAACAATGGTTAAGTTGGGTCAGTGATGATCATGGAAGATCAACATTAGGTTCTTATAATCGTCTTAATTTGGTTTTTTGCAACTCAATGAAACAATCTCTTTTGGTTCATAGAACCTCTAAATTATTGTGGATTGAATCTCTTTTATCATAATTACATATCAAATATTCTGTACAACTGCACATCAACTATTTTGTGCACATCAACTATTTTGTACAAACTTTACTATTAGGCAATCTAAATGCAATCATAATGTCTCATAATTCCATATTCCATGATAGAACCAAACACATAGATCATAATATTCACTTTTGAGTGAAAGATTTGTAGTTAGCAAACTCTAAATTCAATGTTTTCCCTTACTAGTACAAATAAAAAATGCTCTCATAAAACCCTTTGCAACTAACCTATTCTGATAGTTTAGGGCCAAAATCAAAGTTGTTTCACCTTTATACGAAAACCTTGTAAAGAAGAATTTAAAAGAAGAATTTTGGAAAATTAGTTCAAATGATTGAAAATCATTTAGAAATGTCATTATGAAAATTATTGGAAAGTTAACATTGTTTATTGTGTCAACAAATATTGCCTTTTTTTGTTTTTGTTTTTTTGTTTTATCAAGGTTTGGAGGAAGGTACCATTTTGGTAATAGGTTTGGTTTGGAAATCCTGTGTGTTTTTTAGAATGAGAGTTTTTGTTTGGAGATGTTTGTGGAATAGATTACCGACAAGGAATCTATTGTGTTGTAAATGTATTATTCATTCTTATAATTATATTCTTTGTATTTTTTATCCCGGAGCTATTGAATCGTTGAATCATGTTATTTTGGACTGTCCTTTTTTGAAGATGGTCTGGAGAGATATTCTTATATGGTGTGGGTTTTATCTTGAGTTAGGAGGAACTATTTGGAAAAGTTTGATAGCTTGGAATTGTGAATGTAGGAAGTTAGGTGTAAATAAAGGTAAATAAATTTTTGTGTGGTTTAGAGTTTTGGCTAATATATGGTATCTTAGGAATGAAGTTATTTTCAATGGAGTTAAAGTTAGTTTATCTGATTTGATTTTGGACATTAAAGTCAAGGTTTGGAAACAGTATCGTTGTGACAATATTTCTAATTCCAAGTGTAACTTCTATGAGTTTTGTAAATCTCCATTGTTTTACCTTGGGTAAGTTTCTCTTGGTTAGAAATATTCCCTTTTGTTCCATTTTTTCTTAGGGGTCTTTTGTAAGTGGGTTTGAGTATCCCTAGTACTCATCTTTATTGAATCCCTACTTATAAGAAAATACTCTTTAACTTCATTGGAGTACGGTTAAACGAATTATCAGGTAAATAGGTTATGGGATATATTCACTCATGGGTTAATGCTCTCACCAACTAATTCTCTTTAGAAATTTTCACTAATGGCCAACAATGATTAAGTTGGGTCAATGATCATGATGATAGAAGATCAACATTAGTTTCTTATATTTACTTTTGTCTTAATGTGGTTTTTTGCAACTCAAAGAAATAATCTCTTTTGGTTCATAGAACCTATGAATTATTGTGGATTGAATCTCTTTTATCATAATTGCATATCAAATATTTTGCACAACTGCACATCAACTATTTTGCACCAACTTTGCATTAGACAACCTAAGTGCAATCATGATGTCTTATAATTCTATATTCCATGATAGAACCAAGTACATAGATCTTGATATTCACTTTTTGTGAAAGATTTGTAGCTAGTAAACTACAAATTCAATGTTTTCCCTGACTAGTACAAATAAAAAATTCTCTCATAAAGCCCTTTACAACTAGCCTATCCCGATAGTTTAGGGCCAAACTCAAAGTTGTATCAACACCGATGGTTCAATTAAGGGACCGACTCCTTGTATCGAAAGTCTTCCTAGTATGGTTTGTGATTGACATTAATTTTGGTAAAACTAATTTAGCAGGAAAATGTTGAACAAGATGTTTCGACTTGTAGTTTTAAGATGTCGAATGTGATGTCCTAACTGGAAGATTAGGACATCTGGTTTCTTATTGTTTTTATAGTTTCGATACGATTTATTTAAATTACTAAATATTCTGGGAATATTAAGTAATCTTATGTGGTGTTCAAGATAAAGGAATCAGAGATGTTGATCAAGATGTCCTATCATGCAGAAAAAACATGTTGAATAAGATGTTCTATCCATCGTGAATGGTACATTTGTATACTTGGATTTATTTAGTTATAATAAGTTATGAATATTCTGCGAATGTTATGTTATATTTTATGGCATCCAAGACTGTGGATCAGAGTTTCTATTTGAGTTTAAAAGATTAAATTTATTTTCCTAAATGTTAAGACATTTTAGGAAACATATGATTGAAGTCTTAATTTTATACAGAAGATTCTGCAGATATTTAGCAGTTGACCTGGTGCATTTTTGAAGCCCAAATCCAGCCAGACATTACTTATAAAAGGAAGACTCTAAACTTAAAGAATATACGAGCCACGTATGTAAAATTGTCAATTATTAGGGCTTCGTTTGTTCGTTCTTAATTGTGAGCCACTCTTGTATTGTTTGATGCTTGAGTTGGACTGTCTCTGTTGAGTTGTAAGTATTGTCAATCACTCTTAAGCTTCTAATTATTAAGTGATTGTGTGTTTTTGAAGTTTGTCTTCTAATTATTTTGAATTGTGTTCTTGTCATTGTGTGTCACTGAGGGGAAGTGATAGGTGTCTCATATCTAGGATTTCTTAGGTAGAAGTAAATCACGAGTAGTGATTAGATGATAAGTTGTAAATGGAGGAGTATAGCTTTGAATTGATATTATTTAATGGATTTTCTTCCTGGCTTGGTATCCTTCAGATGTAGGTGATGTTGCACCTAAATGGTTAAACAATTTTGTATGATTTTTACCTTTATGCCATGTTTTTAATTGATATACCTTATCATTGTGTTGTTATTCAGAGATCAGTGTCTTAACATCTTCTAGGACACCTGAGATCTGATTGCTAGAATTTCAAAAACTCTACAACGGCTAGTGTCCTAATCAAGTATGAGTGTTCTTAATTGATTTGGAAGTTTTAAACATTTCTATAATCACTTGGAAAATTGCATTAATTGATTAAGTAGTGTATATAAGCCTCCTAAGTGTTTTGGAACACCTTTCATCAATTCAACAAGAACCTTGATAGTTCCTCTTAGAGTTTGTGGAGTTTTATCATATAAATAGGTTAAATGCTTTTTGGGTGAGTGTGTGAATTTCCTTATTAGTTTAGGAACTACTCTAATATATTTTACAAGACTCTAATTGCTTAGCCATGGACCAGGGGAGCTTTCAGACTTCCCCTCTTTCACAATTTTACATATTCAAGATAAGTGATTAAACATTTTATCTGGGAATTGACTTAACGTCTATCCGATAAGGCTCAATAAAGATTCTTGATAGTTATCATTATTTGATAGAATTTTTGTCTAAAGATCATCAGGGATCCTCTTGAACGCTGCTTGACCTTAGGTTTTGTATTAAAGATATTGGCTTTAACATCTTAATCTCCCAAGAATTACAACTCGATCACCATTTTAGATGAAGACTTGATTTCATAGTGTTGTCATCATCAAAGCCATATACATCAACTAATTTCTAGAGACATTATACTTGCAAGAACATAGATCCACATATCCAACCTTAGATCACTCGGGCCAAATTACCTTCATTACTCACTGCCAAAGAGGAAAGTCTAACATAGAAAAACTTCATCGAGAAGCCTCTCTTGGGATCTGGGATCCACACCCAGACTTTCAGATGACACTACATAACCACTCTACCTATAGAGAAAATTATTTCCACAATAAGATCTTCCTCTTATATAATAAGTAAGTGTCCTTGCGTAAAGTCCTAAATCCAAACATTTCCTTCTCATTTCCTCATCAATATGCCTCTAGAGACGTTTTCTCTTAAATGAGGTACAATCTCTAAAAAGAGAAACACAACAGGACCTTCTTCGCCCAAACATCGTGCTAGAAATTGGTTTTCAAAACATCCTCAACCACCTTGGTACAATAATAAGTAAGCCAGACAACTTATTTATCAGGTTGGGGCCAATAAGGAAGACTACTCTCCATTAGGAGGATTCCTTAGTATAATTTCCCTACCATCAATCAGGGAACCACATACCTAAGATCCATATCTTGACGAAACAATCTCCTTCTACAGAGACGACCTAGCTTCAAGAACCCTACATTTCCACTTGCTTATTAAATCCAAGTTGATAAGTCTAAGATCCTTAACCTCTAGACCACCTTCCCTCTAAGGCTAACGCATATCCTCCCACTTTTCCCAAGCTACCTTAGACCCCCCAACTTTTAAGCCTCCCAAAAGGATCCACATTTGCATCAAAACTAACTTCTTCTAGACTTTAACTAAAAAATTTATGAAAGAAAAGAAGAAAATAAGTATAGAGTTTAGAGATGAACTCAACAAGACTGCCTTCTCTCCAAGACTCATAAATTTATTCCTTTAAGAATCAAGTCTAGTTGACACAAACTTAACCATAATGTCTCAAGTCCCTTTCTTCCCAAGGTTAACACTCACCAGAAGCCATAAATACTTAAAAGGAAGGCTACCTGATTTAAAATATAAGAAGCCCCCGACCAGTTCTAGAAACCCATATTCATATTAACCCCAAAGATACAACTCTTAATGAAATTAACCTTAAGATCAAATGCAATATTAAAAATACTTAAAAATCAACTTAATAGTCAAAATATTATCCATCGATGGAACCTATCAATAATAATATCATCAATATACTAGAGGTGAGAAAACCATAAAACAAGCAAACACTCCAACTAAAACCACCATATTCATAGAAGAAAAAGGACGAGAAAAGGCACTAAGGGTCCCCTTGCTTAAGATCCTTTAGGATACTTATCTCCTATATCAGAAAGCCATTAAACAAAACAGAAAGACTACCTTAAAACACATGATCTGGTCTAAGTCCTCCATCTTACATCAAACCCATACATTCTCAACATGTAGTCTAAAACATACCAATTAACCAAGTCATACACCTTCTCAAAGTCCATTTTAAACACTAATAACTCCCTCTTGAAGACTATGGTCAACTCTACCACTTCATTCAAAGAAACCACTTCATCAACTAAATGTCTACTCTCAATAAAAGTTGATTGCTCCAGAGAAATGGGAGAATCTATAAACCTTGACAACCTAGCCACCAAGAATTTTGCCACCAAATTATACATAGAACAAAGGAGATAATTAGGTATAAAATCATCAATCTCTAATAGAGAATCCACTTTCAAAATAAGAGTGACGAAAATGACGTCAAAAGTTTTTGGAGAATGGCATTCTCAAAGAAATGGTCAAACATACCATAGATCTCCACATTTAATAAGTCCCAAAACCTCTTATAAAAAAGAAACTCATATTGAACCGAGTTTTATTCCCATCTAACCTTATAACCACCTCATATATTTTCGAGGAGACAAATCTAACAGAGAGCCATTCTGCCTCCTCGGACGAGAGGCGGGGTAAAATAAATTCACCAGGAAGATGCCTATGATCCCCGAAATTAAAAAAAATAATTCTAAAAATACTATGATATATCCCTACGCACCTCTACAACATCCTCCACCCATCGATCCCCAACCCAAAATTTCTCCAGCTTTTTTCTTCATACAATCATGAAAATAGCCTAAATTAACATCTTATTCTTTAACCCAAGCTTCCCCTAATTTCAGGAATTATTGAGCATCACACACTACTACAAATAATAAATTTCATGAAAAAGCTTTACCTCATCCAAAAATAAACCGAGGTGTAATGTCAAGGCGCTCCATGTTTTATTTTAAAAAATAATAAAAACAACATATTTTTTTGGTTTTTAATATAACTGAGGAGAAAAAATTTAGGACATGCTTTGAATCCCTACTATTGCAGTTTATGTTTTTAGCTCTTTATAAGTATAAACTAAATGATTTATCCCTTCAGTTTCCGTAATAAATAATCAGATTTTACTATAAAAGTACTCGTTAAATATATTTTACTCTAATCCTAAGTTGAAAGCTATCTCACATAATGGTGTTGATGTTGTATTTTTTGGATAACCTTCCAAAGTTGCCAATCAAAGAAAAAATCATTGTTTTTCCTGGGTTGACAACATTGAGAAATTTATTCCTAAAAATCGTGTAAATTGCATACGAAAAATGGTAACTGGTAAAAATTAAAATGGAAACATGATATATTACTTAGTTTTTTTTTTATCATTCACCATGTTTTCTTGGATCCTATTACCTTGGTTACTAAGCCTGATGGGTTACCTTATTTTATTTTTCGATTAAAAAATAATTTTTCCCACGGTTTTTAAAAAACACTGAGGGATTTTTTTTTTACACAACGACAACAATGAATCTCTACCCTACATTCATAAAGGAAGAACACTCCAAATATTTCCAGGACATCAATCCACAACAAACTATGTACATCCACCACTATATATCTTTTTTGTGAAATCATTTTCCATAAAAATATTTGCTCAAGATAATGAAATCTTGGAACTTAAAGAATCTTGAAAAAGTTCTCTATGATGGATCGCAAGTGCAAAAAAAAACATTTTTTAATGTTTGGAACATATAACTCCTTAGTTAGAACATATATCTTCTTAGTTGGAATAGATAACTCCTTAGAAGTTTGATGCATGCAATTCATAGAACTTTAAAAGAATGTGCATAAAAGGTATGTAATGAAATTTGGATTACAACAAAAATTTATTGTTCTCCAATAATAACAATAACTATGATGAAACTGCATTTATTGTAATAATTTATTTTAATATTCTATATAAATGATGTAATGTTAAAAAACTTATTCCCCTTGGTTTTCTACTGAAACTGAAGGGTAAAGATATTGATCATCGTCCTTAAACAATTATTTGCCATCCACTTCATGAGTAACAATGCTCAAGGCACTACCATTAGTGATCCGCGTGAAACTTAAAACAACTTTCATTATAAAAGCGTCCTAAAGAAATGAACAGTTGGAACATATATCAGATGGACGTGAAGTGTGAATTACTAAATGGACCCTTAAAATAAGAAGTTTATGTTACACAACCAATTTGGTTTTTGAAGTGCGTCGAAGAGAGAAAAGTGTGCAGGCTGCATAAAGTCCTATGTGGATTGAAATAAGCTCAAAGAGCTTGGAATAAAAAGATTGATAGTTTCCTAAGGGATAAGGAATTTGTGAAGTTCATAACTAAACATGGAGTATATGTAAAAAGAAGCAATAGTGAATTTCTTATACTATGTCTCTATGTTGATCACTTGTTAATAACAGGTAGTTGCAAGAACGAGATCGAAGACTTCAAAGGTGATCTCAGCAAGGAATTCAAAATGTCGGATCTGAGTAACATTTTATATTTCCTTGACATCAAATTCTATAAGAGTAGTAGAGGTTTGATGATACATCAAAGAAGATATGTAGGAGAAATTCTCAAGAGATTTGAGATCGAAGAATGCAAATCGACTTTGACACCTACAAAACCAAGACTGCAACCATCAAAAGATGCATATAAAGATGATATCGACCCAACCCTATATAAAAGACTTATTGGGTCATTAAGATACCATTGTAGTTATGGTAAGTAGATTCATGTAAAAGCCAAAGGTATCACATCTAGCAGCGACGAAGAGGGTACTGAGGTATCTGAAAGGAACTCTTGACTATGGCATTCTGTTTCATGCAAATGATAAAGGAAAAGTGCAAGTTGATGGAATACACTGATTCAAGTTGGTGTATTGATGTTGAGGATCGAAAATCCATAGAGGATATGTGTTTATACTACGTGGTGCACCAGTTGCTTGGAGTTTGAGAAAAGAATCAGTATTGGCATTATCATCGTGCAAAGTAGAGTACATAGCTGCTTCTCTTTGTGCATGTCAAGCAACATGGATGGTGAACTTGGTTGAAGAGATAACATGGATGGCGAGAAATTACTATGAAGATCAAAAACATGTCATCTATAAATATGGCAAAGAACCCAATAGCACATGGTCAAAGTAGACACATTAATGAGGTTCCACTACCTTCGAGATCAGGTAGCAGAAGGGAATGTGAACTTGGAACACTGTAGACCTGAGAATCAGATTGTAGACATCATAACAAAGGGAGTGTAGACCAAAGTATTCAGGATACTAAGAGCTATGATGAGAATATATATCTTAGACACAATGGATTGGATGATGTGTTGAAAGTGTAGTTCATTGTGTTGAAGCAAGATGTTTCTCGATATAAGGTGTGTCAGATTAGTTTGTCGAAGTGTGTCGAGTTGTATTTGTTAGTGTTTTAAGTTGGCATCAATTTTGGTAAAACTAGGCTTTAGAAATGTCATGATAGATGTCATGACATTCAGAGATTGAAGATAAATCCTACCTGCTAAGGATGTTAAAAGACAGCTCAGAACTGGAAGCTAAAGCTGTGCTGGAAATTCTGTAGAAAACAGTCTGATGTCATAACAGATGTTATGACATTCAGTGTGACATTCTGTTATGCAGAATCTGTTTTTTCCTGAGACTTTTCAGGAAGTTTGTTGAGCTGCTATTTATTGTTTTTCTGTTACTAGAAAGCATGCTCACGTGGCTGCTAGGTTAATCTTAATTAAACCTAAATTGGTTGTTGAAAAGACCATGTTTTTAGGATTAAATTAAGTGAACCCTAGCTATCTTTATGGAAGCCCAAAACTGAAGTTTCAGGACTGCTTCTATAAAAGGAATTCAACCCTTACAACTGTGCTGCGCCTCTGAGATTTATTGAAGATATAGCAGCTTGTTTTTGTGTACTGTTAGGATTAGTAACAGTTGGTATTTGTAATTCTAGTTTCTCTTGTGAGCCAAGCAACTATCAATTGATAAGTGCATTGGACTAGGATTTGTTTGTAAGGGTAGTTTATCACTCAAAGCTTTAAAGCACGAGTGTTTGTCTCTTGATTGAAAGCTTTGAAGCGAGATCAAGATAGTTTATTGAAGTGTGTCTTCACAATTCAATTAGTCAATAGGTTGATATCACTGTTGTGATTGAGGGGGAGTGAGTAGGTACTCAGATCTAAGTAGGACTTAGGTTGAAGTTGCATTGGTAGGTTTTAAGTGAAGGAGATAAACTGATGGTTTATTCCTGAATTAATTCTACTAATAGTGAATTTCCTCCCTGGCTTGGTAGCCCCCAGATGTAGGTGTAGTTAGACACTGAACTGGGTAAACAACTTATTGTGTTCTTTACTGTTATTTATATTTACTGTGTAAATTGTTAACAAAGTGTCAGATAGTGTGTCATAACATTCTCTGTGACATCACGTATCTGCTGCCAGGAATTTTAGTATTGATGTCGAAGTGTTGTAAGCATGCTGCTACACCTAAAATTTCAACCTAGATCCAAAAAAGGTATTTTGGGCTTTTCTAGTTTTGAGCTTTTTGGTTCAAAGAGAAAGCTAAACTAAAATTATAAATAGAGGGAGTAACCCCTTTTTTCGTAACCAACTCATAACAACTTATATTCACAGAATTTTGGACTTGTAAAGTGAATAAATATTTTCAATGACAAAGGGAGTGTAGGTCGAAGTATTTAAAAGTCTAAGAGCTATGATGAGTATGTATAGCTTAGACACAGTGAATTAGGTGGTGTGTTGAAAATGTAGTTCCTTGTGTTGAAGTAGGATGTTAATCGACACAAGGTGTGTTAGATTAGTATGTCAAAGTGAATTGAGTTATATTGATGTTGAAGTGTTGTAAGCAGTTTTTTACACATATAATTTCGACCTAGGTCCAAAAAAAGGTATTTTGGGATTTTCTAGTTTCGAGATTTTTGGTTTAGGGAGAAAGCTAAACTAAAACTATAAATAGAGGGAGTAACCCCTATTTTTGTAATCAACCCATAAAAACTTGTATTCATATAATTTTGGAGTTGCAAAGTGAAGAAATATTTTCCACAATTTGTTGGCAGAGAGAAACTCTGGAGAAACCCTAATCTATTTTCTTCTCAAAATTTATTTTCTTTTCATTATTATTGTGTGGTAATAACAATCTTGTTCACCAAGATTGATAGAAATTTATCATAGATTTTGGTGGAATTCCAATAACATCATGGAGCACTTAAAACTATCTACACCAACACTTTAACGTTTTCAAGAGCATTTTCCATGAAAAGATATCTATGATTGATTGCAAGAGTATTCAATTATTTGAGTTTAAGGTGTGTGTTCTTAAATATTTATTTGAGCAGAAAATCATTTACTGCAATAGAGGAGGCACAGGACATCAGCACCCTGAAAGTTGAAGAGCTTATTGGATCTCTTATGACTTTTGAGATGGGAATCAGTGAAACTGTTGACAAAAAGAACAAAAGCATAGCACTTGTATCTAACACTGAAGAAGGATGCAATGTGGAAGATGAAGAGAAGATATCTGAAGCTATAGCTATGCTTGGAAGACAGTTTAACAAACTCATCAAGAGGATTGATCCAAAGTCAAGGTCAAATGTCAAGGACATTGCATCTGACATCAGCAGATCTTATGACTCCAGCAGAAGATCCAAGTCGAGGAAAAAGGAAGTCGGTAAAATCCAATGTCATGAATGTGAAGGATTTGGACATATTAGAATGAATGTCCCACCTTTTAAAGAAACAAAAGAAAGGAATGGTCATGGTGCGATGGGAATTCGAAGTGAATCGAGGAAGAAGGTGCCAAACTTGTCCGCTCTCTGGAGTGTACAATTCGATATGGATTCTAGTGATGAGGAAGTGACATTTGAAGAGCTTCTTTGAAACCTACGAAGTGTATAAAAATGGTGAAGTATGTCAAAATGAGGAGCGAAAAACCGATTGAGAAGTTGGAAGTTGAGAATGTGAAGTGGAGGGAGAAAAGGAGAACACACCACTATAAATCACCTAAATAATGATATTGTAATGTTGAACTCAAACTTGATCGGATGTCTAAATCACAAAATGTTGACATCTGTGATAAGTTGGAAGAAATTCTTGACTTGGACACCGCTGAAATAAGCATGGTCTAGGATATGTGGTGAAAAGAAGCCATTGGTGACATCAAGAAGAAGAGACATAGGAAAGCAATGTCAAATCGGTGTCACAACCCAAAGCAGAAATGTGTCCGCTCGGTATGTGGTAGAGATTTGCTAATAACCGAGAATGGAACAAACACGGAAGTCAATGGCAAAGAAGATGCCATACCACAAATCGGGAATAGGTCGCCTCGGGATATGTGGAGAATAAGAAGTTTGTCAATAACAAAGGAAGAACAGACCTAATAAACCAATGTCAAAGCGGATGTCACAACATTGGGTGCAACATCAAAATCATAGAAACATGAACAAAAAGTTTCAAAGATGGAGGTGTCATTATTTTGGAAGGTTTGGTCACATAAAATCTTTTGTTACAGCTACATGGATATCCTAATCAAGGGTCTTATGTGAAGCCTAAAACCAACAGGTATCATACTCTCAACGGTGGAAGAAGAAATTGCTCGGTAGCTAACACTTCTCTTAGTGTGTCTACCAAGAAAGATTGGTACTTTGATAGTGGGTGTTCCAAGCACATGGGAGGAAATCTTCTTAAAGATGTTAAACCTCATTACATCGGTTTGTTACTTTTGGAGATGGAGCCAAAGGAGAAATCAAAGGTATTGGAAACTCAAATTGGTGCAAGTTCCAAGCCTAAATGGAGTATTCTTTGGTAAAAGGTTTGTATGCAAATCTCATTAGCATAAGTCTGTGTGATATGGGATTCACAATCAACTTCACTAAGTCCGAATGTCTTGTAATCAATGATGATCAAGTAGTGATTATGAGGAGTCGATCAAAGGATAAGCGCTACATGTGGAAATCGAGAACACCACTCGCCTTGTGTGTGCTACGACAAAGATGAAGAGGAAGTAAAGTTGTGGCAGCAAGAATCGGTCATCCACACCTCGGAGGAATAAAAGGATCGGTTCCATAGGAGTCAAAAGGATACCAAAATCTTTCATGGACAAAGGGAGAATCATGGTAAGTATAAGGGTGGACGAAATCGAATGTCACACTCAATGTCTAGACATCTAACCACGCCTAAAGTACTACAAAGTACTAGGATCGGCATGAAAGGATAACCAAGTATCTTCTTGTAAGAAGATACAAAAGGAGTCTTGGATGAAACCTCTTTGTCGAAGAGAAAAGCTCTTGGTGGATTCCATCTATGTTAACAACATAGTATCCGGAAGAATGTCGGACACATTGATGGAAGGTTCAACACTTCTTTCACGAGCAAGTATGCAAGGGATTGTGTCAAGAAGCTTAGGCGAATAATGAGAGCCACACTAGGATAGTTACACCTTCTCATGTGAAAGTGTCCAAGAAAACAAGTGGAGAAAGTGTTGATCAGTGTGTAAAAGGTCCTTTGATAAATATGTCTTCTTGAGAAACAATCATACTCCTTGGACCAGCAAGAAGCAAGACTGTGTATTCCATACAAAGTTGAAGTGACGCATTTGGTAGCAATTACTCTCGGATGATCCGATGAAGCGGATCTTGATCGTACAATGTCATACGATGTCATGACATTATCGTGACATTGTTGTTAGAACTCTTGAGGTGGTCAATTTAAGGCGTAAGGGACAAATTGGGTATTTGTCAATATGAGGAGTTGTAGCAATTAACTGTGCCTACAACAAGGGATGAAGGGAACTCTTTATTTCAATTAATTTTAAGAGGGTTATTTGGGTACTTTCATCCCTATTTTAAAAGGTCCAAGAATAGGAAGAGACATCCTCATATAATAGTTTCTTCTTTTGAAAGTAGCATCACTCTTTCTTCTCCCAAAAGAAACTCTGAAACTCTCTGCTATTTTCACTTTCATCCTCCCAAAAACCATCAGTGAAAAATGGCTTCATCATCCTCATCATCTCAAGAAACAGGATCTTCATCTCCATCCATGGTCGACGTCGGAACAAATAATGAAGCCATGCAAGTGAAGCACGAGGGTTACACCATTGCGTGCAATAGCTTGACCGAAAAAGTCAAGAAATTGCGACAAGGAATGCAAGAAGGACTCAAGCATCTCCCTTGGGTAAGACTTCTGTACCATCTTCTTCTGTTCCCACAGAAATAGTAAACACAGAGGAGTCTAGGATTGTGCATATAGCCATTGCTAGATTGGTAACCAGGATCCTCAACGAAGACCAATGCTCCAGGGTTTCAATTCCCTAAACTGTCGGTCTGCTAGCCCTAGTTTAGCAGTTGATCCGGATGTCACTGAGAATGTCAAGACATCTTGTGATCATGATACTTCCCCTGCCAAGAATAATGAAGACCTTTCTGCTAAAGAGTCTGAAGTAGGTGTTGATGATGCTTGTAATAAAACCCCTCCTGATAAGGAAGATGTGATTTCGATAGTATCCTTGAAGAATCCAGCAAGATTTGCCTCGAAAAAGCCCCTGACTATATTTACGATAGCATTCTTGAAGAATCACCATTAAGTGTGCCTGCAGTACGTCCCGATGACTACATTTCGGCGATTTTGGAAGAATCTCGGATCAAGCGAACCCCGTCATTGACTTAGATGAAGTGTTCTCGGACAATGATCTTATTGCCAATGTCAATCCAAGCATTGCAAAAGAATGATGAAAAGGAAGGAAAAGCAGCTCACCTCGCTAAAAGGAAGGATATGAAGATGTGTGCATGGAGAAGTATTACAAGGGTGAACCTCTGAAAGTAGAGTAAAATTGTTGGTGGTGGTTCTAGACAAAAGAGAACACCAATTGTGAAAAGAGGAAAGAACACAATCATCGAGTCGGATCAAGACTCAATTCAATGTTGAAGAGAATGTCACGGACATTCATCCCGAAAAAGCAAGCTCTTGGGAAACCGCTCAAAGTGCAAGTGGCCATTGATAACATTTCTTTCCATCGTCCGAAAATCTTTGGAAGATGGAAGTATATTTTCTTAAAGAGGGTGGCTCGAAAGAGAGTTAAACAAGAGTGCTCTTGAATGCAAAGAAATTGTTGACTTGATTAAGGAGGTAGGGTGATGAAAAGTGGTGAATCTCTCAAATTATGAAGTTTTGGTGAGAGAGTTTATTGTCAACCTCTCAAATGACTGGGGATAGGAACTCACGACTACCGTTTATGTGAGAGGAAGGAAAGTCGAGTTTTCTCCAAATGTGATCAGCAGTTCACAGGTAGATCGATAATACTCACCAGGAGGACCGACAACAAGATTTGTCAAACCATCAACGCCAAACAAGTAAGACAATGACCTCTAAAGGAAAACTCTCGCAAGTTAAGTGTCAAATTTTCCATCCGCATAAGATTGGTCTGCAATGGGTCCCAACCAATCACAAATCCACCATTTCTAATGGATTGGGAAGATTCATATATGCGATGGGTACTCGTGCTACATTTGACTATGGATCCTACATTTTGATCGACACTCAAGCATCGACAACTATGCTATCAAAGGACCAATAGCCTTTCCTCCCTACGTGTGGTATAATAACCGATCAATACCACGACATCTGGTTGATGGAGATACAATGAGTAAAAGAGCTCGCCTTGGCTTCCACTACAAGCTATTTCAAGGAAGCATGTTCTTGACTTTGTCATGACATCTGAGACATCAAAAGTCAAGATCAATTCTCGGAAGGAGATGTCATTCTTTGTCTTGAAAGAGACACGTAGGGAACTTGAAGCAAGGAAACAAAGTCTTGAAGAGCGATCACTGGAGCGGACACGGAGGTTGAGGATGAAGGGATAGTTCTTGATGAAATTGGTGATAAGGATGTCCGGATGGCGCGATGAAGATGATTCAAGAAGTTTCATTCCATAGTGCCTCTTACGAGAAGAAAGCACTTGAGTTGCCTGTTTTTCTTTACTTTGTCATTGTTCTTGTTATTTTTCTTGTTCTTGTGTTGCTTTTTCCCAATTTTGTTTGGATGATTGTAACTTATTGTTGACAGCATTGTACTCTTGACAATTATTGGTACCTCCTTTAATTATTTGCTTGAATGTTTGGGGTAATTGTATTGTCTCCTTTGGCCCTTTATGGCTAAAAAGGGGGAGAAGAATCGTGGAAAAGGGCAGTGTGTGTGGTGGGAACTTTGGGAATTGTATGGTGTTTAAATTTTGTATGTGGGCAATTGTGGGAATTGTGGGATTTCTGTATGGGTAGAATTTATCTTATCTCTAGGTTCTAGTTTATTTAAGCTTAGAACTAGTTTGTCTTCTGCTGCATATGTACTCTGATAGGTTAAGTAGTTTTAGCCAAAAATGTGCCAAATGGGGAGTTTGTTAGTGTTTTAAGTTGGCATCAATTTTGGTAAAACTAGGCTTTAGAAATGTCATGATAGATGTCATGACATTCAGAGATTGAAGATAAATCCTACCTGCTAAGGATGTTAAAAGACAGCGGAAGCTAAAGCATTGGAAATTACAGAAAATATCGATGTCATAACGGATGTTATGACATTCATGTGACATCATTATGCGAATCTTTTTCTGAGACTTTTCGTGAAGTTTGTTGTGCTATTTATTGTTTTTACATTACTAGAAAGCATGCTCACGTGGCTGCTAGGTTAATCTTAATTAAACCTAAATTGGTTGTTGAAAAGACCATGTTTTTAGGATTAAATTAAGTGAACCCTAGCTATCTTTATGGAAGCCCAAAACTGAAGTTTCAGGACTGCTTCTATAAAAGGAATTCAACCCTTACAACTGTGCTGCGCCTCTGAGATTTATTGAAGATATAGCAGCTTGTTTTTGTGTACTGTTAGGATTAGTAACAGTTGGTATTTGTAATTCTAGTTTCTCTTGTGAGCCAAGCAACTATCAATTGATAAGTGCATTGGACTAGGATTTGTTTGTAAGGGTAGTTTATCACTCAAAGCTTTAAAGCACGAGTGTTTGTCTCTTGATTGAAAGCTTTGAAGCGAGATCAAGATAGTTTATTGAAGTGTGTCTTCACAATTCAATTAGTCAATAGGTTGATATCCTGTTGTGATTGAGGGGAGTAGTAGGTACTCGGATCTAAGTAGGACTTAGGTTGAAGTTGCATTGGTAGGTTTTAAGTGAAGGAGATAAGCGATGGTTTATTCACAATTAATTCTACTAATAGTGAATTTCCTCCCGGCTTGGTAGCCCCGGATGTAGGTGTAGTTAGACACCGAGGTAAACAACTTATTGTGTTCTTTCTTGTTATTTATATTTCTTGTGTAAATTGTTAGCAGTGTCGATAGTGTGTCATAACATTCTCTGTGACATCACCTATCTGCTGCCAGGAATTTTAGTATTGATGTCGAAGTGTTGTAAGCATGCTGCTACACCTAAAATTTCAACCTAGATCCAAAAAAGGTATTTTGGACTTTTCTAGTTTTGAGCTTTTTGGTTCAAAGAGAAAGCTAAACTAAAATTATAAATAGAGGGAGTAACCCCTTTTTTCGTAACCAACTCATAACAACTTATATTCACAGAATTTTGGACTTGTAAAGTGAATAAATATTTTCAATGACAAAGGGAGTGTAGGTCGAAGTATTTAAAAGTCTAAGAGCTATGATGAGTATGTATAGCTTAGACACAGTGAATTAGGTGGTGTGTTGAAAATGTAGTTCCTTGTGTTGAAGTAGGATGTTAATCGACACAAGGTGTGTTAGATTAGTATGTCAAAGTGAATTGAGTTATATTGATGTTGAAGTGTTGTAAGCAGTTTTTTACACATATAATTTCGACCTAGGTCCAAAAAAAGGTATTTTGGGATTTTCTAGTTTCGAGATTTTTGGTTTAGGGAGAAAGCTAAACTAAAACTATAAATAGAGGGAGTAACCCCTATTTTTGTAATCAACCCATAAAAACTTGTATTCATATAATTTTGGAGTTGCAAAGTGAAGAAATATTTTCCACAATTTGTTGGCAGAGAGAAACTCTGGAGAAACCCTAATCTATTTTCTTCTCAAAATTTATTTTCTTTTCATTATTATTGTGTGGTAATAACAATCTTGTTCACCAAGATTGATAGAAATTTATCATAGATTTTGGTGGAATTCCAATAACATCATGGAGCACTTAAAACTATCTACACCAACACTTTAACGTTTTCAAGAGCATTTTCCATGAAAAGATATCTATGATTGATTGCAAGAGTATTCAATTATTTGAGTTTAAGGTGTGTGTTCTTAAATATTTATTTGAGCAGAAAATCATTTACTTATCTAATCCATTTTTTGTTTTATATCAAAAACAAATGCAAGAAAAATTCATTGAGAATATTCTTGCACCCAACAATTAATCTACTCTAAAATTCAATGATTCGAAGATCTAAAATTAAATATTTAGGGAAATTAATTTTTTATTTTAATATTATTTATAAACAATGTATTATTTTGGGTAAAAAATATAATATGTAAACAAATTAATTTACTAATATTCTGTGTAAACAATAAACGAGTTTTTTTTAAAACAATCTATATCACCCCTCGGTTTTATTGATAAACCGAGTGAAATGAAGTGTGAGTTTTAAAAATAATAAAAGTGAAGAAGTTGAGGTTCGAAACTTAAAATTCTTGTATACATATAACTAATGTCATAACACATATTGAGACATTGATCTTTGCCTAAAAACCAGCTCGACAACAAAGAGTATACTAATATATAACTGTATTAGCACCAAGTCATAACAAATGTTCCAACGTCATATATGACATGTCAACGATCCAAGAAACAAAAACTGAACAATGCAGAATGATAATGACACAAGGATGTGATGACCCAGTTCGATGTACAACAACACCTACTCTGGGGGCTACCAAGCTGGGAAAGAAGTTCACTATCAGCAGTATTAGTTCAAAGCTAAACTCCCCTGTTTACAACTTCTCGCCTAATCTCCAGCCAATGCAACTTCTACTTAGGTTATCCCTAAAAATTAGATTTTGACATCTCACTTCCTAAATCACCTCAGTGACATATATATCAATTACAACCTATTTAGTCAAGACTCTTGACTAACAAACGTACTTGGATTTGCTTCAAGGCTTCATCCAAGAACAATACATGATTCATTACATAAAGGCTTCTGAATCTGTTCGATTTGCTTCAAAGCTTCATCCAAGAATAACACAGAATTCATTACTGTTGTATCCCAAAATTCGCCATCTTCATTTTTTGATGAAATAATTGGCTTACACTTAATATATAGGTACATTACATGCATATCATTCATTTACCATACGGTGATGAGACTCAGAGTATCTCAATTTGTGGAAGAAACTGTGCATTTCGGCCATTGAGACTATTTTTGAGCCAGAAATCAATATTTTTCGGTTCGTATGCATGAGACAAGATTTTTTTATCAGAAGGTCGTTTCAGGTTGATTCTACAGGCGTTGGAATTTTTTCAACATGTTCTCCAATTCATCTGTTCAGATCAGAAGCCATTTCATCGAGAAAAGGACTTTAACCTTTTATTTCTTAATAAAGTGAATTTTAGGTTTATTGTGTGCTCCAGGCGCTCCGGAAGGCATTTTCTCAGCTCGTTGGATATCTTCGGACGATTTTAGACTGAAAAGTCCCTCTCAATATTATCTACAACTTTCATTCACAGGTCGGAGGCTAATTGTGTGAAGAAAGTCTCCAAAGAAATCAATTTTTCAAGTGGGATAAACTGAATTTTATGGCTGAACCGTGTTCACGGTTCACTAAAAAATTCATAACTCCTGGTTGGAATATCGAAACTGAGTGGGGCCGGTGTCTAAAATTCCGTCTGGAAGTCCTCTACGACTTTCATTCACAAGCCGAGAGCTAATTACTTTGCAATCAATACCAGAATTTTATTCTTTGAAGGTGAATTTGAGACGAACCGAACATTTTTCATCTGACGCGCAACGTTCAAAAAATCATGCCTCGCCCGATTTTTATTGAAACGTGATGGGACTGGTGTCAAAAGTTCATAAATTCTATTGGGTTCAATTGTTATGAAAATCCCGAGTTCGGATTTTGATCAGAAGATCCTCGTTCAAAGCAATCTTCCCGAGTGGCACAATAAAAATTCTGCATGTTTCAAATGCCCTAAAAGTGTGCTGAAACTTCCAAAATCCATATCTCATCAACCGTTCATCCGATTGAGTCGAAATTTTGACTAACGCAAGTAATTTTTTGTTCCGGACGTTTTTAGTGAAGAGTCCGATTTCAAATTTCGCACGGTTCTCGATGATTTGGGTTTTGGATGAAAATTATTCGGATAATCGCGATTTAGGCCTAATCTTGGATCCAAGGCACTCCAAAGCCCAAAATTAGCACTTGTGAATAAAATTTACCTCTCACAAATCAAAAAAGGAAGAATCATTTGCTAAATTTCACACTCCAAAGTCAATTTTTCTCTCATTTTCTCTCAAACTTCTCAAGAAAAAAAAAAGAATATTCTTGCTTCCTCACCAAGTCAAGTCTTCCCTTCACCTTTCCTAGACCGAGCACCATGTTGCTGCGGTATAAGCGGCAAGCAAAGAGTTGGTATTATTTTTACCGGGTGATATATACCGGTTAGGTTATATCGTATCGTGTCCACAGAGATTGGTTATTAATTCGTCGTTCGATAATTCTACCGTTAATGAGTTTGAGATTAAAAGAAATGAAAATAAAAGACACAAAGTAAATGAACAAAAAGTATAAAGGATAGACAACTTGTCCGGAACGAATGTAAATTACCCGTCACAAACTTAAATCTACCACCCATGTCATACTCGGCCTACAATACTCGTTTGTGTCATCACATACCTCTCACAACCTAAGCTATTCCTAACCCAAATTGAGAATCCTCCTAAATCATCTCAATATCCATTCCTGGCATACCTCGACAACATAGGAATCAACTGCGTCACCTCCATACCCATTCCTGGCATACTTCACCGACGCAGAGGCATTAAGTTCGGGTACTCTATAGTGAATGTTAGCTCTAAACCCATTTATAGCATTCGGAAACTAACAGATAATCATCCTAGGTAAGAATCTAAGCAATATATCCCTAGCAAAGCTCAAATCCCTAACATAAAGTAAAAACCCAAGATAATCACCGACACAAATTCGTAAAGCAAACTTTATACAAGCCAAAGGCGATAAATATACAAGAGTTATGAGTAGAAATACATACAAACCCAACAAAAGAGATTACAAAGAGAAGAGAAGAAGAGGAACCACAAATCTACATTGGTTGTCAAGCCAATCGAAGAGGGATTCGACTCCGGATCATCAAAATGCAAGCTCCAATGTTGTTTTCCAAGCAAATCTATCAAAAATATGAAGGTGATGGTGTTGGGACTCAAAAATACCCAACCCATAACCTAAAATGTGTTTTGAGCCCCTTTAAAGAATTTAAGTCGCGGCGCGCTCTTATTCGCGCTAAGCGATCTGCTATTTTCAACATTTTATTTTTGCCGTATCTTGAGAATCGTAACTCGGAATTGCGCCCGGTTTGAAGCGTTGGAAAGCTTATTCAATGCTCTAACCAATCATGAAGAAATATCAATCAAAATGATGATTTTTATTCTTTGATTTGAGCCTTTATTCGTTGACTTATTGTGCAAAATCGCACTCTTGAAGCTTAGCCTTTGGCCTTTATTACTCAATGCTCCAATTATGAATGAATACCTATAAAAGAGATGAAAAACTATCAAATGATACAATATTTACACAAAAACTCAATTATTCTATTATGTACACATTTATACCAAAAACGGGGGATTTATTCGAAGAATATCAACAAAAGAACGGATAAGTGCCACAAAATGTATATACAAAATAACTACATTTTGGAACTTATCAACTCTCCCCAACTTGACACATTGTTTGTCCTCAAACAAAGTCAAGTAAACCTAAAGAAACAAAAGATGATAATCAAAGAATCACGAGTCAACAAGTTTTTGAAAACGGAAAACAAATGTATGGTTCAAACGAAAACGTACACGACGAATACAAACTTACCACTATCGTACAACGGTAACATATAAACGAAATAAATCCTAAGTACAAAAATCATGCAAAACATTCTAAAACAAAACAAGCTCAATCATGAATCACACCTAGCAAAAATTCATCGGTAGATGAAGAACACACAAAGGTGAGGGATAAAAAAACACTCCTCCACAATCTTGCAAACAATAGACTAAATTATGCATTCATCCAAAAACGTATTGAAAATACAAATGCAAGAATCACAAGGGCTTTTCAAGGTTGTAATGTGGCTTGGTTAACAAACAAGTGATAAGTCCTAAAGCTAATCGAAACAAAAACTGGCCTAAACCTAAGGGAGTGATCAACTCACAAAGTTCCAAACAATATAATTTCAATCAAACTTCTTCTTCATCACAAATTTCACACCAAACACACCTCACTTATTAACATAACATTATTCCTACTCTTTTTTTTTCTTTGTCAAAAATTTTCTCTTTTTTATTTCTTTTTCTAATCTTTCTTTTTCACATTTTTTTTCTTCTTTTTCTTTTCTCAACCTCATATCAATCACAACATAAGTACATAAACATTCCTCTCCCCAACTTGAATTCAACCAACATTAATGTGTGAATACTCCCTACTTTCAAAGGCAAGGTAAAAATCCATACAACAACATATAGTTGAGGGTTCAAGAAACAAAGAAATCAACATCCATACAAAAAAAAGTGAATTGACACTCATAGACAAGCATCAAGTTCAAATAAAAATGGATATTGATAAAAGCTCAAAGGGTTAACAAAGGTTCACACACTCACAAGGTGAATTGAATATTTGGCCAAGGTAGTTATGCTCAAAATCAACAAAATGCCTTGATCATTTTCTTGCAATCATACAATCAACACAAAACAAAAGATTAAGCATAATGAAATCCAGTTAAATCAAGAATGTGGACTCTCATATGTAAACAATGGAAAGCTTCCTCACATTTATGGGTAAAAAGAGGACTAAAGTGATTCAATTCATGAGCAAGTAATGCAAAAAGAATGAATAGCATGGTAATTATACAAATGATAAGTTTCCTAAACATGTTATGTTATAGAAAGCGATAAACGAGTACCTGACGTGTACCAACTTTGAAAACTATCATTACCATACATCCGCGAGTTGAAACGATCAAACTCGGAAAATCACCTCAAAAGTCTTCAAGTTGCCCGACCAAAATTTGAGTCCAAACAACAACAAAAGAATTAGAAAAACAATACTAATTTTATTCAATACAAAAAGCCTTGGTGAAAGTGGGAAAAAATGAAAAACAAGTGAAATTTTAAAAGAATTCACGGCTCTAGAAGGCTAGCGCTACACGATTCTTGAGAAAAATGACAGTGCATGCTATCAAGCTCCACTTACACACCTATACAATCTCATTTACACATCTAAACAATATTTACAACCAACAAAACTCCTCAAGCTAAACACGACAAACTTGAGAAAAACACAATTTACGTAACAAAACAAAAGCAAATAACGATACAAAAACTTGGTGAAAATGAATTAACAAGTTGAAAAGTGAAGATTTAAAATTAAGACCAAGTCCTATTTCAACTTGTTAAAACACAAGTCACCACACACGTAAACAAACATAAACAAACATGCTTGTTTTACGTCGTAAGCTCGACGCCTTTATTGTGCGAGCACTAGTAACCTCCTCTCGTCATGCCATGGTATTGCCACACCGCGCAAACCTAAAGAAAGTGTCCTAACAACCACACAACAAACGTTACAAGTACGAGACAATTCACAACATCACATAAAAACTAAAAAAATCACAAATATGTACAAGTATGGAAAGTAAACACATAACATGTACAAGTAACATATACAAGTTCATATACAAAGCCTATACAACATATACAATAATTACAAAACTCAAAAACAATGGAATTATCGCAATACAAAACCAATAAAACCAATCCCCGGCAACGGCGCCATTTTGTTGTTGCGGTGTAAGCGGCAAGCAAAGAGTTGGTATTATTTTTACCGGGTGATATATACCGGTTAGGTTATATCGTATCGTGTCCACAGAGATTGGTTATTGATTCGTCGTTCGATAATTCTACCGTTAATGAGTTTGAGATTAAAAGAAATGAAAATAAAAGACAAAAAGTAAATGAACAAAAAGTATAAAGGATAGACAACTTGTCCGGAACGAATGTAAATTACCCGTCACAAACTTAAATCTACCACCCATGTCATACTCGGCCTACAATACTCGTTTGTGTCATCACATACCTCTCACAACCTAAGCTATTCCTAACCCAAATTGAGAATCCTCCTAAATCATCTCAATATCCATTCCTGGCATACCTCGACAACATAGGAATCAACTGCGTCACCTCCATACCCATTCCTGGCATACTTCACCGACGCAGAGGCATTAAGTTCGGGTACTCTATAGTGAATGTTAGCTCTAAACCCATTTATAGCATTCGGAAACTAACAGATAATCATCCTAGGTAAGAATCTAAGCAATATATCCCTAGCAAAGCTCAAATCCCTAACATAAAGTAAAAACCCAAGATAATCACCGACACAAATTCGTAAAGCAAACTTTATACAAGCCAAAGGCGATAAATATACAAGAGTTATGAGTAGAAATACATACAAACCCAACAAAAGAGATTACAAAGAGAAGAGAAGAAGAGGAACCACAAATCTACATTGGTTGTCAAGCCAATCGAAGAGGATTCGACTCGGATCATCAAAATGCAAGCTCCAATGTTGTTTTCCAAGCAAATCTATCAAAAATATGAAGGTGATGGTGTTGGGACTCAAAAATACCCAACCCATAACCTAAAAATGTGTTTTGAGCCCCTTTAAAGAATTCGAAAAGTCGCGAGCTATTCGCGCTAAGCGAGGTCTGCTATTTTCAGCATTTTATTTTTGCCGTATCTTGAGAATCGTAACTCGGAATTGCGCCCGGTTTGAAGCATTGGAAAGCTTATTCAATGCTCTAACCAATCATGAAGAAATATCAATCAAAATGATGATTTTTTATTCTTTGATTTGAGCCTTTATTCGTTGACTTATTGTGCAAAATCGCACTCTTGAAGCTTAGCCTTTGGCCTTTATTACTCAATGCTCCAATTATGAATGAATACCTATAAAAGAGATGAAAAACTATCAAATGATACAATATTTACACAAAAACTCAATTATTCTATTATGTACACATTTATACCAAAAACGGGGGATTTATTCGAAGAATATCAACAAAAGAACGGATAAGTGCCACAAAATGTATATACAAAATAACTACATTTTGGCACTTATCACACCACCACTCCCGTCGCCTTACGTCGGACGATCACTGTCCTTCTTCGGTCGGTCTTCACCGGAATTTTGTCCGGCCTATCATCTTTCCTTGCCGATTGCTCCAATCGGAGCCCTTTCTGTCGCGCCGGTCACATCTCCTCCGTTCGATCAAGCTTCTCCGACGACTGATCCTCTCTCTTATCTTGCTCGCTGCCGGACTGCACCCTTTCGATTCCGACCAAGTTTACTCCTCCTTCTCTCGCGACTGAATCGCTCATTCTCTCGCCTCCCAAGCTCGCCTTGCTCTTCCACTCTTCTCTCTAGCTCGACCTCTCATCTAACAAGCAAGATCAAGGCCTTCCTTGCTTCGTTATTCATCAATTCTTCAATCCTTCTTTGATTCGACTCTGAAACTTCGAATTCAAGTAAGTACTTATTCAAATAAGCACTTATTTTAAATGATTTTTCAAAATTGCTTTTTCTTGATTTCGATTTGAGGAATTACTTGCATATGCTTTGATTGATCCATATCTTGATTAATTGCTTAGAAATTCTTTGAATAAGGCTTGATTTGTGAATGTTATTGTGTCGAGATGTAGACTTTTTGTGCATTAAGCTTGCTTGAAACATTTCATTTGTACATAGAGAATTTGTGCTTGCATTTTGATTATGATTTGCATGTTCATGCATTAATCTACATTTGCATTGAATAATTGAATCAAATTCATGTGTTTAAGTTTGATTTTAGGAAATCGAAAGTGTGTCGAGGTCTAGTTTTTATGTGCATTTTCATGTGTTAATTGAGGCATTCTTGATTTCTGGAATTGATGCATTATAACATGTTGAATTATTGACTCTAATTGAATTTAATTCATACATTGCATCATGTTTAGACGTGGTATAGGTTGATCATCTCATTGCTTGCATATTTTCATATGTTTATGCATTTCATCCATAAAAAGCTTTAAATACATGAATAAATGCGCATTTTGATGCATTGTTTCAATTCTAACTTTTCCGATATTTGCATATCATGTGCATATTCATTTGTTTAAAATTGTTTGTGTCATGTGTGAATTTAATATCCAATTCTTTCTCCTTTTAAACAACAAAATAAATGTGAATTGGAAGTTAAATCGACACATGATTTTTCACTTTCCATAAGCATTTTTATGCATTTTTGCTCATCGAAACTCATTTTTTTCTCAAAGGTTCAAGGTAGCAATACTTGTCCCCAACGTTTTGGCATATTTTAAAAACGTTTTTGATGGTTTCGGAACCGAATTTCAAGTGCAACATGCCTAAAACACACTTGTTGCCCCGTTCCTTTAAGGTCCGAAAAACGTCGCTTTTCACTCGGAATTAATTAAAACCGATCATATTTTTGAATCTGCTGACGCGTTTGCAAGCAACCGTGCGATTTTTAATTAATTCTGACAAGTTGACTTTTCGCTCCGATTTCGATTAAGTGCTTTCCCAAGCCAATTTTTGAGTTTTTATTTCACTTCTTGTATGCTTATACTAGTATATCATCATGTGAATATTCACTTTTGAGCTTTTGCTTCCGATAAGCACTCCACCTTGTTATTTCTAACACTTTGTTACATGTGCGAGGTACTTTGAGCATTATTCTTGAGATTTGGATGTGTATGACACACATCTTGATCTTGCACACATGTGTGTGCATTCTATTGTCTGTATTGCTTGGTTTTCACCTTCTTGCATGTTATCTGATTTGATTTGGATGTGTACGAACTCACATCCCGATCTTGCACACACATGTGTGTACTCTTTATTTGCATTTGTCTGGATTGTGATTTCTTGCAGGTTATTGGATTGTTTCAAATGTGTACGAACGCACATTCTGATATTGCATTCGATATGCACGTCTTTTGTCTGTACTGCTTGGTTTTCACCTTCTTGCAGGTTTATTGGTTTAGCTCAGATGTGTACGAACGCACATTCTGATTGTGTATATGCTATACGCATCCTTTGTCTGTATTATCTGGATTGCGATCTCTTGCAGGTTTACATTAAGTATTCAGATGTGTATGACACACACTTCGATCATGCTTATTGATGCCTCCGCGCATTACTCACCGGTTTTTCCTTATTGCTTGTAAGCAGTACGCGAAGTTTTCCGGAGTATTTTTAGCTTGCTTTTGCTTATACAGATTGTTATCCGTTTGGTATTTTCTACACCTTTTTACAACATTCTTTTACTACTTTTATAGAGAGAATGAGAAGTAGGAATAGAGATGCATGATGGGGCTTCTGTAGTTTGAGCATGTTCAGGAACCCCTCTGGTTTATTTAAAGACCCGTTTAGGGAAATTCTGCATTTTGTGTGCTAATTGTGTGTGGTTTGTTTAAAATCCTTCTGTGCAAAAGAGGTACCTTTCAATGTGTTTACATTTGTGCTTGCATAGGTCATGAGTGGTTAGGAAACCTGATATGTCACCACCTAGCAAAGTCCTGCTGGTGATAATGATTACATTGATATATGATGATATGAAAGGTTCGCAGAAAGGGTTCGCAATCAACCCCTGCATAGTTCAGCCCGTGTCAGCTCAGCTCACGCGAATCGTAATGCTTCCTTTATCGAGTCAATAATAAAAGTGGAAAGAGTCCCCTATTCTAACTCTCCACACTTTGTCATGGAGTTCACATTCATATGCTCTGATACTCGCACTCATATGCTCCCACACTTGGTAATTCATATGAATCTGTGATACCTTTCTCCCATAGGAAACTCTTTGTTGACGCAGGTAATTCCACCCGTGGCTATGATTTTTCTCCGAAAGAAGGATCCTGGTTGACTCCGGTGACACGCATCGTTGAGGCTATAGGACTTCTTTCCTCTTCCTCGCGCATGTGTATATCATTTGTTTGTGCATTGCATTGTTTGTGTGCTTCTGTCAAAGCACTTGCTTGCCTCCTCCCTTTGTATCCCTTGGTTTTTCAACCAAGACGGGTATTAGGATAACTTCCTTTTGGACCGCTCGGTTAGGATAACTCTCAAGCCTAGACATTAGGATCTTCATTCTTTGCATGTCAACATAGGTAGATATTCCCTTTATCCTTAACCTTAGGAGAAATCATTGTATGATAACATTATGGTAGAACTAGTTAGTTTCCCTTATTTGTTTCTTCTTTATTTTTGCATCCTTGCATGTAAAAGTAAAACTTATTTTCTTTTCTTTTGAAAATCAAAACACTTAATAATGGTTTAAACTCCTTTTGCAAAGGTAAAAACAACCAATCTCACTTCAAATCTTTTTGTCTTCGGACCTTTTTCTTTGAAAACCTTTTCAATAAGGGCATTCCTTTTCAAATCCAAACAAATTGTTAAGTGTGCGAGCGACCGAGCATAAGACTTACTATAAGCTGCAACGCCAAGCACGAGTTGTAATTATGAGGATGCGGAATCAAACTTTCCATAAAAAACATTACAACCAACCAAAACACGTGAGCCTAACTACGACACTTTGAATTTCCCATTGCACAAGGGAATACGTAGGCATCTTGTCACGGGGCTCGATTGAGCAAACTTTATAAAGAATTCCTTCTTTTCCCCGTGTTTGTTTATTTTCTTTCTTTCACATGCATTTCCCTTAGAAAATAGAATTAGACATAGATGTAGCAATTAAGCAGTAGATAGATATAACACACCCATTAGATAGAAAATAGAAGTGGATACCGTAGAGTACTACGTGTGTGTGGGGTGCTAATACCTTCCACTCGCGTAACATACTCCCTTACCCGATCTCTTGGTCATAAGACCATGACTTCTCCCTTTCAGGTTTTCTCGATGTTTACCTTTCTTCTTAGGCGAGATAAAAGACGTTCAATGGCGACTTTATTGATATACTATCATATGAGTTTTTCTAGTTCCTTCAATCACCTAAAGGCTTCTGAATCTGTATACAAAACTATGTCTACCACAACACATCAAATCGATGCAAAGGGTGACTTACACCACAAGAGAGTACTTGTTATACCCCAAAATTGCCCTCCTATTTTTCAAATCAATACACATCTTCATACTCAAGAGTTCCTCAAGGGTTGACTAGATGAACCCTCTCCTAAGCAATCAACCCACAACGTTGTTGATAACCCTGAGGGGACCGAGTTCGATCCTTGGTGTAACACGGTGGGAGAATTGACTTGTTTGTTTTGCGTTTTATCGCAAATGTTGCGGATAGCAAGAGTCGCCACCGACTTTTCTTTTATCCAGTAAAGGAAAGGTGAAAAGAACAGGAAAGACCTTTTATGTGATTTGAAAAGATTTTGAAAAGTATTTCGCATTGACTTCGTAATGATTCTTGTATCAGTCCTCAAGAATGTATACGAAGTGTTTGGAAATGTTTTTGAAAGTTTTAACTTTGTAATGATTCTCGTTGGAATGTATACAAAGTGTTTATTTGAAAATAGTGTGAGGTGAAAAAGTGATTTGTTTGATTGGAGCAAGCAATAGAGTCTTATTACCTACTTAGAAAGGTCGTTCTTGTTATTTTCCTTCTCCTTTAAGAGAGAGCTATCTATACCATTGGTTGGTAGGTAACTCTATCTGTTGGATGTGAAGGGACAATCGTAGGGTCGTTGTAATTTCTGAAACTATGTGTAAATAACTTTATGTATCAGTTTTTTAAACACCGAGGGATAAAATGACAGCTTTTCACGATGCCCTTCGTTACCTCACTTTTGTAGCCGAGATTAAATGCATTTCACGTTCGAGGTTTAATGTGTTTTTTGTAGTAGTGACAACAAATAAAAACTAACAAGCTCCTAGAAGACTATTGACCTAAAACTCAACTACTCATGAGTAAGATCGACCACTTCTACCCTAAACTCCCATAGCTATTCCACACAATTCTTAATATTAAATTCCATATTACCAAACACATCCTCATTCCAAACCTTGAGATTTAATTTGAGAGATCTAAATTTATCCCTCATAGTACATGTATCATATGTTATCCACCCGACATGCATTTTATTAGGATTTCCCAACCAATAATTATTAAAACAGGAAGATTTAAGCTCCGAGAGCTACAAAGAATACTTAACAAAAATCGAACAATGATCAAAGACATCTCTAAGCACTTCCCAAAGAGTTCTCTGACCTCACTCCTTCTCACAACTTGGTGAAAGCAATACTCGATCCAACTTACTCATTGGCACTCCATTAAAATAAAACCAAATAAACCTTCTACTCAACAAAACTAAATCCACCAACCCCGTAGTCTCGATGATAGCCCTAAAGTACTCAAGAGATTCAACCAAACTTGACACCATATTCCAATAATCATCCCTTCTTTTTGACGAGTCTTGGGATAATATTGAAATCACCCAAAACACACCACACAACTTCCTAAAACGGTTACACGGAAGAATCCGATGATCCAACATCACCCTCTTCTATGTTAGGGAACACTTAGAATAAACACTCACCACTCAATATCTAGATATAAGTATTCTCTGGTGTATAATTAATGTTATCATTATTTTTTTAATGTGATGGAACTGTAGCCTTTTCACAAGGCTCCCTTAGTCTTTTCAATTATATTTTTAATGTCATCATTATTTATTTTTCTCATTATTTGATTCCCTAGTCAGTTGTTTCCAATGAATCCTATTTGTAAACTCTATAAATATAGGGTTTCTGCTTTATATGTTCACACAGAACCTTCAAACGCACAGAACCTTCAAAAGCAACATTAACAAACTAGTTCTCCTTCACCTGCTTCACCCCCACTTTCAGTGTAGCAACTAATCTCATAATATCATCAAAGCCATGAGTATTGTAACAGATCCTCTTGTAATTGGAAGAGTGATTGGAGATCTAGTTGATAATTTTACCACAACCATGAAAATGTCTGTCACTTACAACACTAAACAAGTCTACAATGGTCATGAGTTTTTTCCTTCCTCACTTACCACTAAGCCTAAGGTTCAGATTCATGGTGGTGATATGAGATCTTTCTTCACTCTGGTACAACTCTTTCACCAAACCCAATTTTTGATAATTTCTTCTTTTTTCATCTCACTGTTTACATATGTATGCATGACATACCTTGTACTTCAGTTCCTTACTTCAATAGATTCTCTTTCATTTCCATAAAAAAGAAAACTTATCTCACATAAATTTTCCATGAATTTCCTACAGATCATGACAGATCCGGATGTTCCTGGCCCTAGTGATCCGTATCTGAAAGAACACTTACACTGGTATAGTATACCAAAGACATGAACACATGTTTATGAATTTTTTATATATAAACCCTTGTTAAGTTAAAACTACACTAGTTTAGTGTATAACTATTTGCAAGAGTCAATTTTAAAATGAGATCCAAATGATTGAAGGAATAATTAGTCTTCCGCATGCAAAACAAAATCTTAAAAATGAAAAAAAAAAAAAAAAGTTTTAAAATATAAGTATAATTACATTACATATATTGGAGAATCCTGCATGACAGAAAAAAATAATAAAAGGAATCTTCTATAATTTCATGCATAAATTAAACGCATTAAGCAAACAAAAAACAAGAGTTTCTTTGAGACATTTACAACTACTAAAAGAAAGAAAAAAAAAACAGTGACATAATTACATGCAGAAGGAATTCAAAGTTTTTTTCTTTCTAAATTTTCGTTAATTTATGTTATTTTAGATATAAAGAAAGTTCTTGACCTGTTAAATTTAATTTTTTAACACAGGATAGTGACAGATATACCAGGCACAACAGATGCTACATTTGGTAAGTTGTTTTAATTTGGTCATCCTTTAATTAAAACTATATTTACTTAATTGTATGAGTGCTTAATTAATATGATAGCATAGTATGTATTTTAATATATGAAACACGAACATCTGAACACAACAAATACTTACATCAGTTATAATTTGAAAAGTGAATAAATTAAATATAATTATAAGTGTTGGTGTCGTATTCCGTCACATACAGAGATACACGTCTTTTTTCAGAGCTATTGATGCAGTAGGTTTTAATAATTAATTGAAATTGAACAGGGAAAGAAGTGATGAAATATGAAATTCCATGTCCTCACATAGGAATCCATAGGTTTGTGTTTCTTCTTTACAAGCAGAAGGGCAGACAAACAGTGATGAAAATACCAACATCAAGAGATCTCTTTAACACACAGAAATTTGCAGAAGACAATGACCTCGGGCCTCCTGTGGCTGCTGTTTTTTTCAATGCTCAAAGGGAAACAGCTGCCAGAAGACGTTGAAATTCAAAACCAAAACTAAAAGTTATGTCGTACTGCTATTTATAGGTAAAGTTGTCACAAAATAAGTGTAGGATTTTTAAGGGGTGTTTTTGAGAAGCACTTTATTCAAAGTTGCACTTTGCTATTTTATCAGTGTTCTTAGTTTGGTTGTTGTTGGTGTTTTAGTTTGTAACCAAGTTGTTCATGGGAATTAACCTTGTTTTATATTTTGGTTTGAAATAGAAACATGATACATAATGCAAAATGGAAAATGCATAGTGATGAGTTTGATAAAATTAATTTCTACTAATGTATTCAATGTCTTTTGAGGTCAAAGAAACTTATTTCCTATCTCCAGAAATTAGTGAAAACAATTAGGAGTAGTATTATAAAAGAGAGTAATTGTTATAAATTGACCAGTAAATTACTTTTATACATGTATCTAATGAAATTATATTATAGTGTCGTTTTTATAGATTTGTTCTTAAAATATAATCTCAAATGTCTATATATCATACTTTGATTAAATGTACGAGTAAAATAATTTTATAATGCTGGTGTATGAATATTATTATTTTTTAATAAAATTACAGGATTTTTAAATAGGATAAATATTCTTTGCACTAACATAAATACAATTGATATTTTTATCATGGTCAGCTAAAGATCAAACGATTATTATTTTAAGTTTTATAATATAAATTAAAAATATATATTTAATTTTAAACGGTTAGATTCTAATCCAACAACTATAAAATCAAACAGTGAATGCAAGAAATAGTTACAGCAGTGGATTTGAATTCTTATAAGTCTCCTATATTTTAAAATGATAAAACAACCAAAAGATGAATTTTTGGTTAAATTAAACTTAAACCCTAAAATTAGGTTGAGATGGTAACAGTCTCTTTCAATTTTGAAGAAGAGCTTTGTTAGGGGTGAAAATAGGCTGAGTTGAGCTAGACTTTGTCAAATCTGAGCTGGTCTATCAAAAAATTTAAAGTTTAAGTCTAGCATGTGACCTATCATAGGATTATTTATTGGCATGAGTCAGGCCTTTTCGAAAGCTTGATTAACTTATTAGTCTGTTCAGAAAGAGGTTTTGGTTTGACAATTAGAGTCTCGTCAATTATTTTTTATGGTCCTGAGTATCCCAAGTCTCTCCTTCCGTTTTTTCTAACGTCATAGATCATTGAATCAATCTTTCTTGTATCTATGCTTTTAGCTAAAAAATGATGAAAAGATTTACCATATCTGATTACTTCATCAGTAACAAATACGCTGGAAGTAATCTCTTCTTCCAACTTTGAGACTTTACTTTTAAGAGAAAGATTTGATTTTTCTAAAGCAAATATATTTTCATTTAAATTAGAACTATTTTTCTCACTCTTAGTAGAGTTCTCATAAGTAACAACAGAAGTCTTTTTCAGAGTTTTATGTTTACTTAGAAGAAGTTGATATTTTTCAACCACTTTTGATAAACAAGACTCAAGTTCAGTATGAGAGAGAGAGAGAGAGAAAAAAAAGAAAATACCTTTGTTCCTTCATCATCATTTGTCAGCTCACACTCTGAGATTACTTCACCCGGGCTTGTTTTAGCCATGAGTGTCACTTTAGCATGTTTTTCATCATAATCTTCCTCTTCTGAGTCTGAATCATCCCATGTTGCCATGAGACCTTTCTTTTCTTTGAAAACCTTCTTGGGTTTCTTGTATTTTCTAAGCTTTGGTAATTCATTCTTGTAGTGTCCAGGCTATTTGCACTCATAACACGTAACTTCTTTCCAGAAGCATTCTTCTGACCAGGTGTAGATTCAAATCTACTTCTTGTTCTTCTTGGTCCTCTGAACTTACCCTGTATATGTTTCCATTGCTAGTTTATCCATATGGATATTAGAGAGAGTTCATCTGAATTTCTTTCTATTCTTCTTTAGATTCTTCTTCAGCTTAAAAAACCATTGCCTGTTCAGACTTAGACTTCAGAGCAAAAAATTTACCTCTTCTTTGTGGTTCATCTTCTTGAATTTCAATCTCATGACTTCTTAAAGAATTGATTAACTCCTCAACACTAGTATTGTTCAGATCCTTGGACAGCTTTAAGGCAATTACCATCGGTCTCCATTTCTTAGGCAGACTTTTGATAATTTTCTTGACATGATCTGCAGTAGAATATCCTTTATTCAGAACCTTGAGTCATGCAACAAGCATATGGAATCTTGAAAACATAGCTTCCACGGATTCATCATCTTCCATTCTGAAGGCTTCATATTCCTGGATTAGGGCTAGAGTCATTGTCTCCTTAACTTGAGAATTTCCTTCATGAGTCATCTAAAGAGAATCAAAAATAGACTTCGCAGTCTCTCTATCTGTGATCTTCTCATACTCAGTGTAAGAAATAGTATTCAGCAGAATTTTTCTAGCTTTGTGGTGGTTCTTGTAAATCTTTTCCTGAGCATCTGACACTGCACTTCTTACAATATTTTTACCTTCATCATCTACCGGATAATTATAGCCATCAACTACAGATCCCATAGATCTAAGTTAAATTCCCGAAAATAAGTTTCAATTTTGTCCTTCCAATAGTCAAACACTTTTCTCCATCAAAGATATGAGGTTTTCCACTATATTGGTATCTATCTTTATTATCAACAATGACAGTGTTATCAATAGTGACAGTGTTGCTATCCTTTTTTTTTCACACAATCTAGATCAGTACTGAACATTGTTAAGTGCTTGATAAAAATTCAAACTTTTTATCACTCAGAACTAGAGCTCTGATACCAGCTTTGGTGTGAAAGACAAAAGAAATGTAGGGTTTGAATTGTGTTTTAAATCAAAAACTTTTCTTAAAAATAATCCCCTTTAACTGAAAACAGTTTTCTTCACTCTCGATAATAATACTAAAGATGCAAGAAGGAAAGAAAAAGTTATGTTTATACTAGTTCACTTGAAAAATATCAAGTTAATTCAGTCCACCCGCCAAGGTGATTTCGCATTATCAAACGGGGACTTAATACAATAATCTCACAGATTATTACAATGCACAAACTAACTATAAGTAACTCACGTACAACCTCTAAGACACACTAATCTTATACTTCTCAAGGATACTGACCAACTAGTCCCTTAAGGTACAATCAAACAACAGTTTGAAAATAATTTAGTTACAATAGATTTGCTTATACACAAGCTGATAGTAAACAATATTTGAAGAATAATGGACTTAAGAAATAATGGAATTCTTATGAACAATCTTATGAGAGAACATGTGAATTAGCAGCCTTTTTCTTTTGTCTTCAAGCATATATATAGCCAATAAAATAATATATTTGTTGGAGGGCATTTTTGTAAATTTCAAGAGGCTGAAAGCTTGTGTCAATGTGGGGGATGGTAGTGGAAAGAAACGTTCATTTGTACCATGTACTATTGTACCACGTAACCTTATCTTCTTATCTTCTGGACTTTAGAGGATTCTGAATGAGCATGAGTTAAAAGAAAGAAAATAAATCTTGGGTCATCAAAACTTCAAGTCTTTAGAGTCTTCAGAACTTTGTCTTCAGAGTCTTCAGCACTTGGTCTTCAGAACCCTTTATCTTCAGAAACATAAGTCTTCACACTACTAGAAAATTTTCTTTTAGTGACCGGAAATTTCCTGTCACTATAGTGTCCTAATCAACCACCAAAATTTGATATTCATGAGTCAACTTTAAATTGTTCACTAAACCAGTCACTAAAATAAATCAGCCACTGATTTAGTGACTAAAATTTTGTGACCACCTATTCGATCACGAAAAAGTATTTTTAAATAAAATTTAATTTACTTGAAAAATCAGAGACCGAAATTTCGGTTACTAATATTTTGTTTTGTTTTTTTTCTTCTATTTCTTAATCCTCTTTGTTATGTTTCTATTTGATAACACGAAAACATATCGATTATTTAGATCAATTTATATGATTTTTTATCCGCATTTTAATTAATTATATTATCCTTTATTCGTATTATGCAGGTATTTTCTATGTTTTTAGGTTTTTACCAATTATAAGGCAAGTACAAAGAAAGTCGAGAAAAGACGGATAAATCACACTCAAAGTCCACAAAATAGAAGCATTTATTGAAGTGTGTGGTGTATGACAAGAAATAGGGGGTGTGAAAGAAGCAAAAAGGAAAAATGAATTAAGGTAGCAGGCCCATCCCACTTCCACGCGCTTCTCACCAAAAGGATGTAACGACCGTTACACCCCTTCCATCAAACCCTAGCGACCGTCACGCACCATGGGACGAATCTTACTCACCAAGCCAACGCGTAACGACCGCTACGGAGGACAAAAAGGAGGCGAGAATATCTCAACCAACCCATCTACCAAGCACGCCACTACCTCTATAAATAGAGATACAATATTCGATCCAAAAAGAATTTTTCTTCCACGATTTTATACCGTTACTCTGCCAGTTTTACTTTCCAGTTTCAATTTTATTTCCGATTTCATTTAATTTCTAGTTTCGATTTATTAGTTTTGTCTTTCTTTTCTCGTAGCAATTTCTACATTGGGGATTTCTGCGAACCTTTGTCAATTCTAACCTTACGTTAGAGTTGCGCCTTTTTAATTCTTTCATCGTTTTTGAATTTCCGGACAACGAAGAGCAGATCTCACCGACTTATGGGAGACTCCTGGAGCTTGCCAAATATTCCTCCTTTTATTTTCAGGTTTATTTTAATTAAATTATTTATTGGTTTATTTAATTGTTCATTTATTTATTTATTGGCTAAATTAATTGTTTATCTATTATATGTCTAATTTATCCGCAATGCATGTTTTATCTGAACTGTCTCTTTATCACCGTTGCGCTATAACTGAATCGTTTAACATGCTAGGCTAAATTTAGTTATCGGTATGTAGGGTCACATAGCCAACGGGGTTTAGCAACGCCATTCGATTTATTCCATTTTAAAAAAGGTTAATTTTCTAGTTTCAATTACTGGTTCTTAATGTAATTGTTTTGTTACGAGAGTAAAGTACAGATTAGAAGTTAGGATCAATAAAGCAAGAGTTTGAGATTTAACTGGACATTAGTAATTGAGCATCAACTTAAAATACATCGAGAGCGCTTTTAAATTGATTAGGTTTCATTTATTTTCAAAAACTATTTTTAAACTCATTGAAACAGCGAGAGCACTCACTTAGGTTTGATTATAGGATCTGAATCAATAAACACAAAAGTGTGAAAAGAGGATTTTTAAACAAGTATTTCCTACTGAAACACATTTTGATAATACAACTTAAGTCAATGAGTTGCTAAATCCCTAAGCCCGACCATTACATACTGATACTTTCATTCTGAATCTAAATTAGACCTTAATTAGTTAGGTTCCCTAAAACCAAACATTATTTATATTATTAGCCTAGATTTACGTAGTAACCTAAGATAACGGTAGATCAACATTTAGTCCTTTGGGATTCGATAATATTTAAAACTACACGCGATAGGACTGTATACTTGCGGTCTAGATTCTATAAGACATATAAAGTCGCAATTAAATTTTTGGCGCCGTTGCCGTGGACTAACAAGTTGATATCGTAACTCTTAAAGTTACACTGTAGAGACTAAGGCACCATTCCCAATTGTATGCCAAGTACTCGCTCTAGAAGCGAAGAATTTATGCTACCAATTCTCGAACCTGAGCGCTCTATCATTAAAAGAGGCCACGTACGAGTATCTCATACCAATCAACTCTCTTCTCAATCTGCAATTTCTGTCGAACCAGTTGGAGAACCAGACATGGGTGATCAACCACGTCTGCTCAAATCTTATGTTATTCCTTCGCATGAAGATCCACATAATAGCATTATTGCTCCAGCCATAGAGGCTAACAACTTCGAACTCAAACCATCTCTACTGTCCGCTGTACAACAGAACCAATTTTCTAGTGGATCAATGGACGACTCTAATCTACATCTATCCATGTTTCTGCAATACGCAGATACAGTTAAAGCATATGGGGTCAATCAAGAGGCGATTAGACTTCGTCTTTTCCCTTTTTCATTAAGAGATAGAGCCCGAGCTTGGCTCCAATCTCTACCAGCTAACTCGGTTACCACCTGGAATGACTTGAAGAAGGTCTTTCTTGCAAGATATTTCCCACCAATTAAGACAGCTATGCTGAGAGCCCAGATAAGCAATTTTTGACAAAAAGACAACGAGTCTCTTTTCGAAGCTTGGGAAAGATATAAAGACATGTTGAGCCTTTGTCCACATCATGGGTTAGAAGAATGGTTAATTATCCATACCTTCTATATTGGTCTCTTGTATAACACGAGACTAACGAAAGACGTCGTCGCGGGTAGCGCACTTATGGACAAATCCTATGTCGCGGTGTATGCACTCATAGAGAGTATGGCCCAGAACCACTACCAATGGGGAAGTGAAAGAGGTCAAGTAGAGAAATCTCCTGGAGAGAAAGCACCGACAAATGGTGGTATGTACGAGATCAGTAGTCTTGATAGAGTCCATGCCAAAATGGATGCTCTCTCCTAGAAGATAGAAAGCCTAACCACGGTACCTCTAGCCACTGTGACTGCCATAACTCCTAACTGAGAAATATGCGGAGTACCTGGACATGCTGCTGCTGAATGTAAACTCTTAGAAGGAACTCCCACTAACCAAGTGGATTACGCTCAAGGAAACCCTTACTCGAACACCTACAACCTTGGATGGAAGAATCATCCAAATTTATCGTATAAGAATACCAATGTGTTGTATTCGCCTGGACAAGCACCAATTGTACCACCGGGATATCAAAAAGCACCTACAGCCGCTCCCAACATGCCTAGGAAGTCTAACCTCGAGCTGATGATTGAAAATTTTATAGCTACTCAAGCTCAAACCAACAAGGAGTTCCTAAACCAAAATATTCACACCAACGAGCAAATCAAACAGTTAGTGAATAAGGTAAATGCCTTAGCCACACATAACAAGATGTTAGAAACCCAGATTTCACAAGTGGCCCAACAACAAGCTCCCACCGCTGCACCTTCTGGTACATTTCCAGGTCAACCTCAACCAAATCCGAAAGGACATGCTCATGTTATTATACTGCGAAGCAAAATTGTGTACGACGGACCAGAGGATCCTAGAACTAAGAATTCAGCCATGTCCCAATGCTCTGGAAAAACAACAAAGAAAGAAAGTGAACCAAAAGAGAAAGAGAAGATAGGTGATGGAGAGACGGTAGAAAAGGAAAAACCTATGTTCCTCCACCGCCTTACAAACCACCAATCCCTTATCCTCAAAGACTCACTCAATCTAGAAGCCCATGGCAATTCAAGAAATTTGTGGAACTTCTGAAACAACTAAATATCACAATACTTTCTCAGAAGCTATCACTCAGATTCCCTTATACGCTAAGTTTCTTAAAGAAATATTATCTAACAATAAGAAGATAGAGGATAATGAGACAATTTCACTCACCGCTGAGTGTAGCGCCGTCATTCAGATCAAATTGCCGCAAAAGCTTAAGGATCCCAGAAGCTTCTCTATCCCCTATAACTTAGGTAAGTTTGTCATAGACAAGGCTCTATGCGACTTAGGCGCTAGTATTAGTATGATTCCCCTGTCAATATCTAAGAAGCTTGACATGGGAGAATTAAGACCGACTGAGATGTCTGTACAACTGGCAGATCATTCAATCAAATACCCCGTAGGAATCCTTGAAAATGTTCCAGTATGAATAGGTCAATTCTACATCCCTACGGATTTCATCATCATGGACATTAGAGAAGATAGTGTTACCCCAATCATTTTGGGAAGACCATTTTTAGCCACTGTCGGAGCCATAATAGATGTTAAGAAAGGAAAACTAACCTTTGAAGTTGGAGAAGAAAAAGTCGAATTCATCTTCACACAATTCCTACAAGCCCAAGATATCGATGATACGTGTTATCTTTTAGACGTATTAGACGAATGTGTCAAAGAGATGGAGTCAGTAAAGGAACCCGATTCTGAAACTATGAAGATTTTAATGCCCCTGATTTCCGAAGATGATAATTGGTGTCCAGAATATCGTGATGACAGTTTAAGTGAATGTCTAGCACTGACACCAAATCATATGCCCTGTCCGAAGAAATCCGAATTGGAACTTAAATTTTTACCCAAAACCCTAAGATACGAATTATTGGATTCTGAACTCAAAAAACCAGTGATAGTTAACACAGACTTAGGACAACTCGAGACGGAAAAACGGTTACATGTTTTACAAAAAAACCATCCGCTTTAGGATACAACATTACTGATATCAAAGGAATAAGTCCTACCATCTGCATGCATCGCATCATGCTGGAAGATGACTGTAAGACATCTAGAGAACATCAGAGAAAAATTAATCTGATTCTGAGCACTATAGTAAAGACTAAGTAGCCAAACTTCTGAATGCATGAAACATATATCCGATCTCTGATAGTCGATAGGTCAATCCAGTCCACTGCGTACCCAAAAAGGGAGGAATCACAATCACGACAAACAAAGCTTGAGAACATATAGCAGAAAGAGTCGTGAGTGGAGCCAGAATGTGCATTGACTATAGGAAACTAAACAAAGCCGCTCGTAGGACCATTTCCCTCTACCCTTCATTGACCAAATGCTTGAGCGATTGGCTAAGCATTCCTACTATTGTTATTTGGACGGTTATTCAGGATTCATTCAAATTCCTATCCATCCCGATGACTAAGAAAAGACTACATTCACACGCCCTTATGGTACGTTGGCTTATCGACGAATGTCGTTCGGATTATGTAACGCACCAGCAACTTTCCAAAGGTGTATAATGTCCATCTTTGTCGATTTCATAGATGATATCATGGAAGTCTTTATGGACGACTTCTCTGTGTGCGGGCAAAGTTTTGAAGGATGCTTGTCAAATCTAGAAAAGGTATTGGAGAGATGCGTGCAAGTAAACCTAGTTTTGAATCGGGAGAAATGTCATTTTACGGTAAAACAAGGAATTGTTCTTGGACACATAGTTTCCGAGAGGGGTATCGAAGTAGACAAATCCAAGATTGAAGTAATAGGAAACCTCCAACCACCAAAGACCGTGCGAGAAATACAAAGTTTCTTAGGCCACGCCGGTTTCTACCGACGTTTCAAAAATATTTATCAAAAATATCTAAATCGCTCACCAACCTCCTAATGAAAGAATCTGAATTCATCTTTGATGATGATTTCCTAAAGGAGTTTGAACGGTTGAAAATAGCTCTTATGTCCGCACCCATCATACAACCATCTGATTGGAGTTTACCATTCGAGATAATGTGCGACTAGGGCAAAGAAGAGACAAGAAGCTCCATGCCATATATTACGCAAGTAGAACTTTGGACTCTGCATAGATAAATTACACCACTACAGAAAAGGAACTTATGGCTGTAGTTTTTGCATTGGATAAATTCCATTCCTATCTAGTAGGCGCGAAGATTATAATCTATACCGATCACGCAGCTATCAAATACCTACTAGCTAAACAGGACGCCAAACCAAGATTATTGAGATGGATCTTGCTCTTGCAAGAGTTTGATTTAGATATCAAAGATAAACCGGGATCTGAGAATCTTGTAGCTGACCATATGTCTAGAATGGAAAACCTTAATCCTGACACTGTACCTGTAAATGACGATTTTCCATATGAACACTTAGTAGCCCAGATGGAATCTGAAAATGAAACTAAACTAAGCCCTAAACTTTGCAGCAATAACGAGACAAAGGAAGAAGAAGAAGTAGTATCTTCTCAGATCTCACTGCCCTGGTATGCTGACTATGTCAACTACTTGGCAGCGAGAGTTCTTCTACCCGATCTGACTTATCAACAAAAGAAGAAATTCTTTCACGACCTCAAAAACTATTATTAGGATGAGCCCTTACTATTCAAGCCAGGTCCCGACGGTATCTTCCGTCGATGCGTTCTAGAGAATGGAATAGAGAATGTAATTATCACTGTCATGAAGCCCCTTATGGTGGACATGCTAGTACGTCAAAGAAATGTGCGAAAATTCTGCAACTATCATAAAATGTGACCAGTGTCAACGCACTAGTAATATATCAAGACGCGACGAGATGCTTGGTAGAAGTCTTTGACGAATGGGGAATTGACTTTATGGGATCTTTCCCATCTTCCTTTGGCAACAATTATATATTATTTGCAGTAGACTACGTATCTAAATGGATAGAGGTTGTAGCCTCTCCAACAAATGATGCACAAGTAGTGATTAGATTGTTCAAAAACATAATTTTTCTGAGACTCGGTGTACCGAGACTAGTCATCAGTGGTGGTGGCTCTCACTTTATTTCCAGAATTTTTGATAAACTCTTAGGAAAGTATGGAGTCTGAAACCGTGTAGCAACACCTTGCCACCCGCAAACAAGTGGACAAGTGGAAGTCTCTAACAGAGAGATTAAGCAAATACTGGACAAAATTGTTGCCACATCTAGGAAAGATTGGTCATCTAAGCTACATGAAGCATTGTGGGCTTATAGGACAACATACAAGACACCCATCGGAACCATACCTTTCAAGTTAATCTATGGCAAGTCATGCCATTTACCTGTGGAACTAGAATATAAAGCCTATTGGGATATTAAAACCCTGAATATGAATAACAAAGCAGCTGGAGAAAAGAGAATTCTAGACATCCATGAATTGGAAGAGCTTAGACTAGATGCCAGGATTTATAAGGAAAGAACTAAGAAATGGCACGACCGACGCATCTCTAGACATTCAGTGAGGGTGATGTAGTACTCTTATTCAACTCCAGACTTAAACTATTCCCAGGAAAAATTTGTTCCCGATGGTCAGGACCTTTCGAAGTTATAAAAGTACTCCCAAGTGGCGCTGTTGAAATTAAAGGAAAAGCTAGTGATCCGTTCATTGTAAACGGGAAGCGTTTGAAGCACTACCATTGTATCGAGAATAAAGAGTACTCGACTAGTCTAAGACTTATACAGCTTCCAGTTGAATCACCAAAATAGTTTTTTATTTTCAAAATAGGTCGAGCTTCCGACGTTAAACAAAGCGCTTTGTGGGAGGCAACCCTTCATTTTTATAAAAAAGAATTGTTTTATTAAAAGTTTTTAATTTATTTTTGTTAAATTTTTTTATTAAAAGTTTTCATAAAATTTTTTGTTCTTCTTTTCTATTCTTAGGCATTAGGTCGATGCTGATTTAAAACTATTTTGATTACTTACAGGATTCTTATTTCTTCACTGATTTTTGCTATGGATTTTGCTGATACTATGCATGTCACCTTCTTGAGTGAGGCCCAACAGGGACGTTACGAGACACTTGCTCAGAGAGAGATGCATCCCACTGTTTATGCACACGATCCCACATTGTCCGCTTTAGGCATCAGGGAGAGTGTCTGCTTCATGTTCAACCAGATTGGTTGGGACTATTTCATTCATAACCAGCATCCCACTTACCGCAACTTGACACTGGAGTTTCTCAGTTATTTGCATTATAACCCTGATGTTGGTTTAGGGTTGGCTAGAGGAGTGGTTTCTTTCAGATTATTTTGTTTTACTCGCAGATACACCACCCGTGAGATTGTTGATCTTTTGGACTTCCCAATTAACGCTGATGTTGTCATTGAGATTCCAGATGATGAGTATTTGGACAGCCAGCTTGACTATTTTTGGGGAGAGATATCTACTCTGAGGCATGAAAGCTCCATCCCTAGCCACTCGTCAGAGATTCGTAACCCAGCGATTAGGTACTTTCACATGATTTTTTCGTTTTCCTTATTTGGGAAACCTCGGAATGATACCTTGGTGTCTAAGGAGGAGTTATTTATTATGTTTTGTGTGTTTCGATCTATACCAGTGGTAGGTACTTCATTTATGTTTTCTCGTCTTCTGAGTATTGCCCAGGCACCTCATGGACTGATATATGTTGGAGGCTTAGTGACTATGATCGCTAGTGCCTTATTTTAGAGAGAGCGATTGTCCCGTCTGACCCCTGCTACTGACCATACCCCACTGAATTTATCTTTTTGTTTTAATGTTGGGATGATTAGATATTTGGATCCGAATCAGTACCAGTTGCTGATTCATTATGAACCAATCTACCACTTTACACTTCCTAACATTGCACGATCTAGTGTGCACGACAAGAAGAATTGGACTTATGAGCTAGAGGGTGTAGCAGAGAACGACATGGAAGAAGAAGAATTTGATCCTTTGACACCACCCCACTATTATGACCCTTCAAAAGCTTTGGAAGATCCCGACCCAGAGATGGTCGAGTTGATTGAGGCTGATCATGCTACCCTGCCTCTACTTGAATGCATTCCAACTTGGGATCCACCCATATCTCATACAGCTGCCGCCATGAAAATTCTATAGTCTAACTATGCTGCTGCCATTGATGCACTTACGAGAGAGCATGATGTCATCCGCTCTGATCTTACCTCGCTCCGAACTATTTAGATTTAGAGGATTTGATTTTTTTCTATTTCGTAGTTTTTCATTAGCGTCACATTAGATATATTTCAGTTATTCATTCTTTTTGGGATTTAATTGTTTCAGTTATTTTATTTATTATTTCATCATTTTATCTATTTATGTTATATCTCTCGTTGTGCTATGTTTCTATTATGATATGATTCTATTATGTTATTATTAAGTTTCATCTAAAAAAATAAAATGCATGAATTTTAACCTACTAGTCCTAGTATGCATTTATCATTAAATAACACACCTAATATGTCATTCATTGTCTCCCATGCTCAATTTATAATTTATTCAATTAAGACATTGAAGTGACACAACCTGCCATGTCACGATCATCAAGAAGGAATCTCATGCATGTTGCCTTGTCCCGTCCGTTGCAGGCACGCGAGATTCTAGGGTCTACACCTTGTAACAACCGTTACAAGGGCAGCAGGCTAGGCTTGCAAAAGAAAGCCTTGTGTAACGATCATTACACACCCCTTGACCATGCAACTTTATAAACCGACCAACACCATTCATTCCCATTCATTCCAATTCATATCAATTCAAACCATTTCAAAATATTCCCATCCGTTTCCTTTTCACCATAAACACCACAATTAATTCTCATTCAATACCTCCATTCATCTTCTCTTCACCATCTTCCTATAAAATCTCTTAAGAAAAACACCACTATTACATTCAAATTTCTTCAACAACCCTTCTACCATTTAAAGCATTTCATTACCAAAATCTTTCACAAATATGGCCAGAAGAGCTCAAGAAGACAGAGAGGAACCAGACCTCACGGATATGGTGTTCAGAGATGGAGAAGCCGGAGTCCGACAAGACCAACTTTACCGGAGATTTCAATAGAGAGGTATACTTTCCATAAAGTATATTGATGAAGACTGTCTACGTGATTTGGGATTGCTCGATAGTGTGCAATCCATGTTTCATGCATCTGGTCTACACTACATTGCCACTATGAATCTTCCAACTTATGAACCCCTCACGTTAGAGTTTTTAAGTTCTTTTGCATACCACGAATTCCGCATGATGAAGATTGGACGGAAAGGTCATTCAAAATATGGGAACGTTTAACCGGCACTCGAGTTGATGATTGGGCGGAGCTTTTTTTGTGCATATCCATAACCCATGCATCCGCTATTTCTGCCGAGTCCTAGCCAATACGGTGTTTGAGAGAGCAAACAATAACAAGGTAAACTCTAGGGAGATGTATTTTCTGCACTGCACTTTTAATCATGATCTGAGAATAAATGTCGCTTCGTTCCTTCTACACCACATCCAGTCGCTGTTATCAAGAAATGCAAACACATCACCTTTCTGCATATGGGGCATAGTCATATCTATTGCCCAGTATCTATATTTTCAAGACAGGTTGGATGAATTACCATTCCGGCAAGCCGAGTTCTAAGATATTGATGACTGCCAGTCTAGTCGAATTTTCAAAGCAAGAAGGGATGGAAGATACAACTTAATGGTGCACAACACAGTCGTTCCAAGCATGATTCTGCCAAATTTGAATATCAAAAGAGTTGATGTTGCTGCAAATTGGGTTTACAATGTTCAAGCACCAGCACCTGGCACGAATGCGCAAATAATCAACCAGAAGTGAATCAACAACCACCAAAATCGGATGTTCCACCACATACACAACCAGGAAATAATCCTCATCCATCCGCACTCGACGCGATATATGCATCGCTTTTACTTCAAGATCAACGTCAGTAGGAACTGATGTAGTTGATGCAAGAGATGCAGCGCGATCAACGCAAAGCCACTTATTGGAACCATCGCGACATTTCTGACCTGACTTATGAAATGTGCTACCTATCATTCCGCGTTGAAGGCCAGCATGCCCATGTTTACAACACTAGTGTGGAGCCTTCTAGACCTAGAAGATGCAAAGTAAGGACATGTGGCAGAAGAAGAGCACGAGGTGAAGCATCAACCAGCAGAGATATCAGAGACAACAATGAAGACTGGTTTATTTTCCTATTTTCTTGTATTTCCTTTTTTTATTTTCCTTAAGTTTATTTGTTAGTTTTCTTCTTCTCACTTTAGTTGTCCCATTGAGGACAATGTTAAGTATAAGTGTAGGGGAGGAAAACTTTGTCTTCAATTTCCAGTAAGTTTTGAATTTCAGTTATTTCCCTTTCCATTCAATAAAAAGAAAAAATTTCAGATTGATATTCATTTCTGTAAGTTATTCTTACTTCCACACGTTTCTTGAGCCATAACCAAAAAAATTATTTTGACGCATTAGCTCGGTACTTTCGAAAAGTATATAGGTTGCTCAATGAGGCTTCGTTAGAATTTTTGAACAAGAATCGACAAAGATAATACCGCCTTGACACCTAAATCTTTTAGATCATGCAGATCAGTTTGAGTAACTATGATACCGAGACCTTAAGTATTAAGTTTTAGATCAACCCCGAGTAGTTTATACAAGCAGTCGACACCGTCTTATCCACAAACTACGTAGGGAGCCGATGAATATAAGTGACTGGTCATTATCAGAAAAAGCTTTAAATATCAATTTATAATAGGGAATGCGCTAATTAAGTTAGGTGACCCTCAGCAGGTCATTTAATCTAATAGTTGCGGAACCTACAAAAACTAATGTGAAAACTAGTTTTAAGCATGTTCAGTGGTATCTGATGCTGAATTTGGTAGGTCGGACCACGGTTCGATCCCCCAAGACTTATGATTTGTAAAAAGGGTTACCAACTTGCGTACCAGAACCCCGTGCATAAAATGACCAGAATCACTAATCGACTACTCTACTATGTGCGTGCGAGAGATAAAGGGCTTAATGTGATTGTGCAAGAATAAAAGCAGTTGATTTCGAACGAGAATAATTAGGTTGAGCTATAATAGCTTAATTCAGACTGGTTTGCATTGGAAGGAAGGTTCGGACCATGTCTGTGATTTCGTGTCATTTTTGTATCATCAGTGTCAGAACCCAGTTCCATCTTTCCTAACATAACGCTTATCAACGACGTACAATTCGCGTTGCATCGTGCGATTGTGTCAGGAACTCTGCGCTAAACGATTTTTATTCTATCATTTTCTTGAGGACAAGCAAAGCTTCAAGTGTAGGGGAGTTTGATAACATGAAAATGTATTGATTATTTAGATCGATTTATATGATTTTTTATCTGCATTTTAATTAATTATATTATCCTTTATTCGTATTATACCGGTATTTTCTATGTTTTCAGGTTTTTACCAATAATGAGGCAAGTACGAAGAAAGTCGAGAAAAGATGGATAAATCACACTCAAAGTCCACAAAATAGAAGCATTTATTAAAGTGTGTGGTGTATGACAAGAAATAGGGGGTGTGAAAGAAGAAAAAAGGAAAAATGAATTAAGGAAGCAGACCCAGCCCACTTCCACGTGCTTCTCACCAAAAGGGTGTAACGACCGTTACACCCCTTCCAGCAAACCCTAGAGACCGTCATGCACCAGGGGACAAATCTTACTCACCAAGCCAACGCGTAACGACCGTTACGCTTCACTAGCAAGTCTGTAGCGACCGCTACGGAGGAGAAAAAGGAGGCGAGAATATCTCAACCAACCCAGCTGTCGAGCACGCCACTACCTCTATAAATAGAGCTTCAGTCTCCGATCTAAAAAGAATTTTTCTTCCGAAATTGTATACCGTTACTCTGCCAGTTTTACTTTCTAGTATCAATTTTATTTCCGATTTCATTTAATTTCTAGTTTCGATTTATTAGTTCTGTCTTTCTTTTCTCGTAGCAATTTCTACATCGGGGATTGCTGCGAACCTTTGCCAATTCTAACCTTACGTTAGAGTTGCGCCTTTTTATTTCTTTCATCGCTTTTGAATTTTCGGACAACGAAGGGCAGAACTCACCGACTTGCGCGAGACTCCTGGAGCTTCCCAAATATTTCGCCTTTTATTTTCAGGTTTATTTTAATTAAATTGTTTATTGGTTTGTTTAATTGTTCATTATTTATTGGCTAAATTAATTGTTTATCTATTATATGTCTGATTTATCCGCATTGCATGTTTTATCTGAACTGTCTGTTTATCACTGTTGCGCTATAGCTGAATCGTTTAACATGCTAGGCTAAATTTAGTTATCGGTATGTAGGGTCACATAGCCAACGGGTTTTAGCAATGCCATTCGATTTATTCCGTTTTAAAAAAGATTAATTTTTTGGTTTCAATTACTAGTTCTTAATGTAACTGTTTTGTTACGAGAGTAAAGTACAGATTAGAAGTTAGGATCAATAAAGCGAGAGTTTGAGATTTTAACTGGACATTAGTAATTGAGCATCAACTTAAAATACAGCGAGAGATCTTTTAAGTTGATTAGGTTTTATTTATTTTCAAAAACTATTTTTAAACTCTAATTGAAACAGCGAGAGCACTCACTTAGGTTTGATTATAGGATCTGAATCAATAAACACGAGATTGTGAGAAGAGGATTTTTAAACAATTATTTCCTACTAAAACACGTTTTGATAATACAACTTAAGTCAATGAGTTGCTAAATCCCTAAGCCCGACCATTACATACCGATACTTTCATTTTGAATCTAAACTAGATCTTAATCAGTTAGGTTCCCTAAAACCAAACATTATTTATATTATTAGCCTTAGATTTACGTAGTAACCTAAGATAACGGTAGATCAACATTTAGTCCCTTGAAATTCGATAATCTTTAAAACTACACACGATAGGACGGTATATTTGCAGTCTAGATTCTATAAGACGTATAAAGTCACGATTACTATTTCTCTTCCATTTTTGAAAAGATTTTAGTTCTCTTTTAATTCTTAGTAAAAATTTCATTATTTTACTTTTTTAACAATAGAACATACATTTATATAAAAATAATGTTATTTTACATTTATATTTACATCAAAGTGAATTCTATTTTCATTATACAATTTTTATGTGTGCATGATAAAATTAAATTTATAAAGTGATTTTCAAAATTTTATTTGAACATTTTTATTTCTTTGATATATGTATATACGTTTAAATATATAATAGAACAAAATATATTGAATGGTCTAGTGGTAAGGCTTTGTACTAATTTGCGAAGGTCACGAGTTAAATTCCTAAGTTTGACATCTTTTATTTTTATTTTATTAAAAAACATAAAAAATTGGTCACTAAATTTAGTCACAAAATCAGTCTCTAAAAATCGGTCACTAAATTTGTCGCAAAAGCTTAACGACTAGCACTTTTTAAACCAAAAAGTGATGGTCGCTAAATCAGTCAATAAACGGTTTAGTGACAGATTTTTAATCTTTTTTGGTCTCTTATTCGGTCACTAAAAGAGAATTTTCTAGTAGTGTCAGCATCTGGACTGTTCATCAGAACTTCTGTCTTCAGAACTTGGTTTCTTTGAGCGCGTATTAGAGTCTAACCTTCAAAGCCTTCTGAAGTGGTTTGATATCGTTCATCAGAACTTGTGTAGCATAAAAGAGGAACTTGGTATCTTCTGATGACTTGGCAACGCCTTTCATTAGAATCATAACATGTTTGTTAAATGCCATAAATAACAAACATTAGAGTACCAAAATTGTTCATACAAACATACTTGTTGTTATCATCAAAAATCATAGGTATAATTGCATAATTAAATCTTGTTCTAATAGACATGTTAGTCTATTACCTATAGTGTACTTGCCTCAGGCACGAGTGTGTCCTCGAGTAAATCCTCATATGCCTCTATTCCTAGAATAAGCTCCTCTAGATCAAGTTTCTTCTTGACTCATGTGAGCTATGTTGGCTGCAATGTTGGATATAGTTTGTTCTTCGCGAAATTTATCCAATTGTACTTCTTGCACATATAGTAATACATCAACATCATAGAGAGTTAGGGTGTTAGACAACCATACAATTGCATAACAAAAGGATTATATTCCTCAGGAAGTCCTTCCAAGATTGAATCTATTTGATCATTTTCAATTATGGAGTCTCCTACAACAAGAAGGGAGTTTGCAATAGCTTTGATTCTCAAGACATATTCAGTAATCGATTTAGTAAATTTGAGTTCAACGCACAATTGACGAACTTTATCCTTCATCTGAGCATTGAAGAACTAATGAATTTATCCCATACTTCAAAATCATGCTTGTAAGCAAGAACCCTAGGTAGCACAACTTCAAAGATCGTTGATAGAAGCCAGATGAAGACGGCTTGATCCTGCACAATCCAAGTTTCATATTCTTTAGATATGGTACCAATGACTCGATCTTGAGCATATTTGAACTTATGAGCAAGAGTTACACTTCAACTTGTTGATTCCAGAGAAGATTGTTGTTTTCCTGAAGCTTGACCGAGAGCTTTGGTCCAAACAAACTGATGGATTTTCCTAATGCAAAACCAGTTCGATATGTCTTGATTTTTGTCAAACTCTATTGTTGAACTTCAAGCAAGATCATAAGACGATTACGTAGCACAATGAATGAATGAATGAAAACGAACACAGATGAGTTAAAACAAACCAGATTCTCAGGGAAGCGCGCACGATCGAAACGCGAATGATACAATGTTAATAAACCAGCAGGTACTTCATTCTTCAATTAGTGAAGATGAAGTGCGAAGAATCAAAGATAAGAAAAGAAAGGGCTTTATTCATTGATTATCAATATTACACGAGATATAACTTAAGTAGTGCAGTAAACCAGTTATCGTTAAATATTTAACTAACCGTAACTAATTCAGTTATACATTACTTAATTAGAGAGAACCAATAAGCACAAGCCACATCTTCACTTAATACAATCCTATAGTATTACTACACATTACAATATATATCTATCAAAGAGAAATGAAAACCCAAATGTAGGAAAGGTTATTATTATGTGTTTTCCTGAATTCGGAATGACTTATTTATAATTTACATCGTTTTGTTTCATATGGTTGCAACACTTGATGAAACACGTTATTTCAACATGTAAGGCAACACTTTTCACTAAGTGTTGCAACTTTTCATCTTTTACGGTTTATTGCAACACTTCACAAAGAGTTGTTATTTCTGAGTTTAAAATTAAACTGAAGCAAGCGTTGTCATTTTCGAGTTTAAAATCAAACTGAAGCAAAGATTATAAAAGACTGGAGCAACGACCGCATTACTCAAATATGTTGTGCCCAAGTGCTCAAGTATCATCTATAAACGGCCACTAGCTCCTCTACGTCCATGCCCCAAATTTTGAAGCATGAGCCCGTGTCGCCAACGACAATGGAGTGTGTGGAGGTGACAAGTGACATAAGACTTGGAGTCACTAGCGGTGTTCGTGGTGTAGTTTTGACGGTTTTGAAGAAAAAAATCATTCGAACCACAAGAGAGAAAAATATGTGGTTCGGTTTAGTTTGGTTGGCTTTTAAAAATAAAACCAAATCAAACTAATGCAATTTGAATTGGTTCAGTTGGTTAGGTTTTTTATTATAAAAAAAATATTGAGCTATACATACACATGTAGAGGAAAATATAATTTTGTGTTTAATCGTTCATACATTACCATAAAAAAAATTATAATTGTCAAAAGAAGTTTATAATTTAATATATACAATTGCGTATTATAATTTTATCTAAATCTAAAGAATGACATACATACGATTGCATTCTTAAATAAATATTATACAAAGAATACGATAAAATATATTTTGTGAAAATAATATTTATTTAAGAATATGATAAATACATGTTATGTTATACATTTTTTATATTAAAATAAATATCTTACAAAGAATATGATAAAATATACACATAATACATGTTAATTTCCTATATATATATATATATATATATATATATATATATATATATATATATATATATATGTCAGTAAGATTTTATAACATAATGCAGTTTGATTTGGTTTGTTTCGGTTGCAAAATAAAAACCGTAAACTGAATCGCGCGGTTCCATTAAAAAAATTTCTAAACACATCTGAACTAATACAGTATTTTGCGATTTCAATTTGAATAAGTTCAATTTTACAATTTTCTATTATACTAATTTGATTTTGAACACCTTTAAAAATCACCACACATGTATGTGTAACACTTTATCCTCTTTACCTCTTTTTGAAAAGTTAATAAATACTAACCTTTCATAAACCTTCTAAGTGAAATTATTTCTCATGCATTAAATGTTCACTTAATCACTTGTAACTTTCTTGTTATTATTAGAACTCACCAATAATCATGTATTAATTACTTTATTAAATACTCTTCCCGTTTCATTATAAATATCTTATTTAAACATTAAGCGGTTCTTAAATGATTAGTTATGTTAGTTTTAGTGAAAAAGTTAATGTCATTTAATAGAATATCTCTATTAATTATAGTTTATAGAATAATTGAATAAAGTGAAATTTAATAAATAAGGGTATAGAAGTGAAAAAATAATAATAAATGATGCATTAAAAATGTAAATCGATAATTATTTTGAGATAAAAAAAAAATACAAATAAGACAGTTGTTATGAGAATGAGAAAGTACAACAAATATGTTATAATTGAGTCTGGAATCTTGGAACCATGATAATCAATAATAAACTTAAGAAATATTCAATTATCTCATGTTCAACATTGTTTACACTCATTTAACTCTGCAATTTATTATGAAAACATTCATTCAACCCTAAACTTGTGACATCTCTAAATTTGTTAAGAAAATATCTCAATTAGTTTTAAGTATTAGTATCTACTTAGGTATAAGCTCCTCCTTGCATATCTCTAACTTAAAAGAGTCCTGGCAGTTTAGTTAGTACACTTTAACACAAGTATCCAATTTCTAGGATAAAACCATATCAAAGAATGAATAAAGGCTTTGTTAATTTCTCCGGTACATAGTAAGTTGAATCTCTTTTCTTACAGCAAAAAAAAAAAAAAAACCAGGAAGACTTTTTAGAATGGACTGATTAATGTCTCTGTCTTTCTCGAAGAGGAAGTTGATGAATCCCACTTTTTAAGGGTTTTAAGATTCTAATATTGTTCATATCTTTGTTGTGTAATAATATTGACCAAGAGATCATAAAAAAGAATTTAGGCGTGCTAGACGCCATTCTGATTTCTGACTCCCTAAAAAACTTTTATATATTTATAGGCACAATACATAACAGTGTGTTATGTTTCCCTATAACAAGTAGCACTTTCTTTTCCTTTTTGTAATTCATCAAAACGCATTATATATACAACAACAACAAGGTAAAAGTAGAAAGGAATATTAACATAACACAACCCTTTTATATTAGAAACTTGATAATTTACTTTAACGATTTTTGGTTCAGAAAATAGTATATTACTCTAAACAGTAAAACTATATTTCTGTCTTCACTTCAACTTGCATGCATGATACTAGAATTTACTATCAATAATGTATACGGGATAATAACCAAAGGATTGTACCGACGGATAAATAAAAAAGTTCATCGAAGGATGAGCCTAGGAACATTCGTCAACGGACATGTGAAATCAGAGGATAGCGTCAGTTATCCATTTGTGTCATGCATAGTATATCACAGTCAAATGGAAACAACATAAGCCAGCGATAACATTTATGATTGACGGATTGCATGCATATGTCCCCCATATATGAAATTGTTTTATATATATATATATATATAAATGCATTTTTGGTCTCCATATATTAATTTTTTAAACATTTTAGTCTCTTTATAAAAAAAATTAATTATTAAGTCCTCCAATATCGTATTTTATGTCTTTTTTTAAGTCTCTATAACAAAATAGTCTAATTTGCATATGTGACATTGAAATTATGAGGTGACATTTTTTAATTGTTGTCACGTCATTAAAAATAGACTCAAAAATATATATTTTAGAATTAAAATTTATAATATATAATTTCTAAATAAATATTTATAAACAAAAATAACTAAAATAATTTAAAACGTTTAATTATTATAAAAAAAACTTAAAATAATAATAATAAATTTTTAAATATTTACAATGACGTGACATCAACTAAAAAAATGACACTTCATAATTTCAATGCCACCTATGCAAATTAGACTATTTTATCATGGGAAAAAATATGAAATATGATATTGGGGGACCTAATAGTTGATTTTTTTTTTATAGAGGGACTAAAATGTTAAAAAAATTAATATAGGGGGACCAAAAGTGCATTTAAGCTATATATATATATATATATTCTAGTAAAAGACGTTTGAATAACTTCCCGAAATTTAATCTAGTAAGACTGCAATTGTTTAGTGTATTTGAGAGTAGTATCTTAATGATACGTTATATATGTTTGTCCTTTTTTTCAAGGGAGGTTCTTTTTATGTCTACTCTTCTGGCATGCCTTCATTAAGAGGTAACTACTCAAAATCCCTCATAAATGATAAGGTTTAACTCTTGATGTCGTAATCATGAGGTGTAACGCCCTCTAGTGTGGTTTGTAACACTCATGTATCTTTCAATCTAACTTAATCGTCGTACCGATCTAGCATCTTGACAATCTAACCTGACATACCCCTGATCTCTCCGACTACATACCTCGTCTTTAGGTAGGCATATTATTCGCCTCTCTCGACTTCACATCTCGGCTTTACAGTACATCTAGACTATCTAATAGTGACCAGACTTCTTTCCATACCTCATGCCTGATTTGTAGGTCACCTTAAGTATTTTTAGGATGTACATAACCCCCCCGATCACGAGCCCCAACAGGCTGAAGTGTTCAATAAATAATACTTTTGAAATTCTTTAGACGACTTATGTAATTGGTCTTATTCCAATCTAACAGTCATAATACAACAAATGTGTAATAGTGGATTTTCAAATATCATGATGGTCACGCGTCCCATCAAATCTCTTCACCTTACTTCATAATGATAACTTTCAGGGGTGTTGCACCCCAAATTTTACCCTGCTATTTTTCTACTTGCATTTGTATTTATATTATAAAAAAATAGTCATTCACTCACTGCATATGCATCATATCGTCGTATTTGAATTGACCAAAAGTCAGTTTAAATCGATATTCGCATCATTTTTAATTATAAATTACTTGTCATCTTACTTCATTCATTTTTACCTCTTCGCAAGTGTGTTATAAGTGTTTCTCAAGACATTTTGTCTCTAAGCAGAGTTGGTAGTGTTCTCCGTGTTGAGGAATCAGAGTTCCCATCTTACCTCCACAAATGAGTCAATCTCCATTGTCATAAACGTCTGCATTACATACTACATGCATAGATCATTCATATATCATGCATCACAAAATTCACATATCATGCATGGCAAGAGTGTTTTATCCTCATTTGCATTTTCCCGAGGTCTTATTACAATCAATGTCTTACCTTGCAGTCAAAATCCAACTTACTTGGTACCTACCAAAATAGATGTTTGTCAGTCAGTATCCCTTCATCTAAAGCCATTGTTAGATGTCGTGGTCTCTTTTCCATCTATTTCCATTCCTTTATTTCTCTGATGTAGCTTCAGATCTGTTTAAAATCTGATTGTCTTTTCCAGTTTATTTCCCTGATGTAGCTTCAGATCTGTTTAAAATCTGATTATCTTTTCGGTTTATTTCGATGTAGCTTCGGATCTGTTTAAAATCGATTGTCTTTTCCGTTTATTTTCTCGATGTAGCGGATCTGTTTAAAATCGATTGTCTTTTCGGTTTATTTCTCGATGTAGCTTCGGATCTGTTTAAAATCGATTGTCTTTTCCGTTTATTTCTCGATGTAGCCGGATCTGTTTAAAATCGATTGTCTTTTCGGTTTATTTCCTTGATGTAGCCGGATCTGTTTAAAATCGATTGTCTTTTCAGTTTATTTCACGATGTGGCTTCATTTAAAATCGATTGTCTTTTCCATTTTATTTCTCGATGTAGCTCGGATCTGTTTAAAATCGATTGTCTTTTCGGTTTATTTCTCGATGTAGCTTGGATCTGTTTAAAATCGATTGTCTTTTCGGTTTATTTCTCGATGTAGCTTTAGATTTGTTTAAAATCGATTGTCTACCACAAATTTCTAGTTTCAAAGTCTCCGATAATTACCACAAATTACCATAGAATCATCTCATATCATACATCATTCAAAAAATATGTCAAAAAAATTGCATTCAGCACTTTTCTCATTATATTTTATTCACAGCATACCCATTGCATCTCAGGGCAAAATTTTGGGTTTTTGATATTTAACTATCTCCCACTGCGATAATATGAAGCTTGATCATCTACATATCATCTGGTCGAAGATATTTAAATAAAGCAACTGTTGCACCCAAATTTTACCTGCTATTTTTCTACTTGCATTTGTATTTATATTATAAAAAAACAGTCATTCACTCACTGCATATGCATCATATCGTCGTATTTGAATTGACCAAAAGTCAGTTTAAATCGATATTCGCATCATTTTTAATTATAAATTACCTGTCATCTTACTTCATTCATTTTTACCTCTTTGCCTGTTTATTGCATTGTTTTAAATTATTTATATGTCGATGATATCGATATTTCGATTTTATAAACAGACTGTTAAAAGCGATTCGACACTGTGTGAAAATTAGCGGGGAAAATATTTCAAGTTTTCATCTTTTACTCACTGCTTTATGAATCTACGTGTCGCGTAGATCATAAAAATGTGCTCTCCGTAATTTTTCGATAAAGTTTGAAGACTTGTTTTTAACTGTAAGTTTTTTTAAAAGTCGGGTATTCTTTATCATCATTTTATTTCGATTTTAACCATTTCAATAATTTTTCTTTAATTTACAAAATTCGTAGTTTATTTTAATATACTCATTTTATTTTTTCGGATAATTTATTGTCCGAACTTTTACCGTTTTTGACGATTTTAGATATCCAATTTTTATCTCGAAAAATCCAAACAAAAATATTTTTGGGCTTGTTATTTTTTAAGTGACCCATTTTTGTGGCCCATTTAATTATGAAGGGCATTTTTGGCATTTTAAAAAAAAAATAACTTAAACCTAATTTTTGTGTATAAATATATGGTTTGTTTACTTTTCAAGGGGATCCAAATTGAAAAACGGAAAGAGGGAGGCTGGAAAAAAAAACAAAGTTATAAAAAAGGAAACTCATCTTCCTCTTCATCGTGGCCCACACCTCACCAGCATCCATTCCACTAGTTTCTCCTTCTCACTATCTCACTCCGCCGTTACCACCCTGTTTCCCTCACCACACCGAAACCCCTGTTAACAACCCTGTTCCAGCCAACACAAACCTCACTCATCATTCATTCTCCTCTTCATTCTCTCACAATACAACCCACCACCACTTCTTCCGTTCACCTCCTTCGTACTCCCAGCAAACCCACCTTTAACCTCACAGCCACCGTACGCTGTCCCCACCATACTCCTCACCATCACTATCGCATACACCCTCCGTCCTTAACCCTCACCAGAACGAACAACCTCCATTCGTCGCTGTCGTAACCCCCTTTCTCCGGCGCCTCCCTTCTCGTTATACACTCCCCTATGTTTCCTCTTCGTTCTCACAAGCCTTTTCACTCTCACTCACAGCCGCAGTCCCTCTTCTCTGCCTCAATCACTATCGCTGCTTCCTTCCCTCGCTGTTTCCCTCTGTTCACAACTCATCAGCAGTTTCTGTACGATTCACTTTAATCCCAGCCACCGTTCGACACCGATGCTTCTCCATTCAACAATCTCGGCGACTATTCGGTGAGGTGTTATCCTGTTTCGAATCCCTGTTTCATATTCTGTGATGCTGTCAAAACTTATTTCATAATCGTGTTAGTTGTATTTTGATAACCCTGTAATAAACTGCTCCGATGAAGTGAATGATTCTGTATTTGATGCGATTCAGTATAGTATGGCATGAACTTGTTTGTTTGAAAATGGTTAATAGCTATGTTCTCAATTTGATCAATAATTGTTGAATGCTGTTGAAATCTGTGTTAACTCGGTTTCTAATTGTTATGCTTCTGAAAAATCGTCATAACAAACATTATGTTGCTGATTCAATGCGCTGTGATGTTGTTGTCCATGTATGATATAGCTCGAATAATGCCGCAAATTATAATTTCGTGAATAGATAGTTTCGATGATGGCTTGTTATTGATGTCGCGTTTATCCGCGTATGATTTAGCCGAGAAACATGTTGAAACACTGTGTATTTCGTTATTCTCTTTTTAATTTCGAGTAGAGATTATGGTTGAATGATATTTAGAAGTGGCTTCCATGATTAGTTTCGATGAGGGTTCAACATTAACACATTTATTCGTGGGTGATATGAACGAGAAATTATTGGGGCCAGCACCGTGTTATTGCGTTATTCTCATTTTTTATTGAAGTTTATGAAGGTTGTATAGTTTCGATGAAGACAATTCTATTTCCGCATTTTTGTATGCGTAGAAATTGGCCAAGAAACTGTCGCGGGCAGCTATTTTATTTTGTTTCTTTACTGAATTTTGTGACATTTTTGTTTCGATGATGGCTTGATATTGATGTCGCCTCTATTCGCGTAAGATTTAGCCGAGGAACCATTAAGATATCATATTATGGTGTTATTCTCATTTTAAATTTCGATTGAAGTTTTACGATTGATGGATATTTGAAGTTTGATTTGGTTTCGATGAAGGTGATGTTGTTTCCGCGTTTATTCGCGTAGAAACTAACCGAGAAACCATTTGGCATTTATTTGTTTTGTTTCAATGACGGTTTAATGATTATACCGCGTTATTCGCGTGTAAATCTAACCGAGAAACATGTCGGGACAGCCATGCTATTATGCTATTCTCATTTTAATTAGAATTGTGAGTGAAACAATACTCGTGTGGTTTCGATGATGGTTCAATGTCAATGTCGCATTTCTTTGCGTATGATTTAACCGAGAAAACTATCGAGGATAACATTTTGTTTCTTTGGTGCGAGAAGATCCTTTTTATTTTGAGTAAATTTGGTTGATTAGTGGCTGCCCGGTATTGTCTTGTTTAATATTAGCTTGCTTTGTAATTAAGTCTCCATGTCTCGATTTTATTTATAATTTGAACTTTCTTTGATTTTAGTTCATTTGTGTATTGAAATATTCGAATGACCGTTTGTTTAATTCTTCATCTCATTCATGTACATTATACTAACTTCGTCCGATTCTATTACTAACCATTTTTCGATTTATTGCAATCTTATTCCACACTATGCTACTAATGTATCTGTTACTTGTGAAGATATCTGAGGGTGGTCCGAGCATACATTTTCTTTTACGTGCATCGACATACATTTTTATTTATATACTGTTATCTATAATTATGTTACTGTTTTGATTCAATATTTAGTAATGTACGTATAGATATACTTATTATTTTTATGTTTTATTTTTATACTGTAAATATAATTATACATATTATTTTTATTTCTTATATTTAGTATTGTAAATATATACTATATACATATTATTTTTATTATTATTATTATACTTTACATATTCATTTGTAATTAAGTTCGAATTATATTATACTAACCTTCTTCGTATATCGATTTCTTAGAATTAGTTCCTACAATACAATCATCGATATTTAAATTTCTCCGCATTCTATTCTAATTAATTTATCGTTTTCTCTTTAATTTCAATTTATCCCCATTCGGAAAAAATGTATCTCAATCCCCTTGTTGCGTTGTAAATAATTTTACCGCTTTCTATTTTATTTTACCGTTTAATCCCCATTTATATTTGATGTATCCCTCTCCCAAGAACAAATCTTGTAATAATTATCTAGTGCACATTTATTTTATTTAATTTAACTGTCACTTACACAATACCAAAAAATATCATTTTTAAACTAATAATTGTAAATCATTTTAAACCCGTAAGTAGACAAAGCTACGAAGCGTCGCGATAACCACACATGCACACATGTACGCTTGATCCTGGGCCTTCTTACAGTGAGCCTATTTCGATCAATTGTCCCAATTGGTCGTCTTAGTAGACTAGCCCACTTTGCTAGTACACATGTAATTTAATTATTTTATACTTAGGTTGACCACCTTGTATGGGCTTTGTCGATTTTACTTGTGATTTACAATTATATCGATCCTATTCTTTCTCCATTCACCAAGCAATTAAAACACTTTCAATAAAATTCGACCCAACGTCGAGTCTTCTTCTCAAACCTCGATCCAACGTCGAGTTATTTTCAAAAATGAATTTCTACAAAAAAGAACATTTGGATAAGATTTGTTTTAATTGTTAGATGTTAGCCTAACGATTAAAACGAATCGAAGTTTCTAGTTGATTAGATGATAGCCTAATAAATTAAGAAACTTCAATCCATGTTCTAAAACAAAAAATCTAGTGCTATGGTATTTAATTAAATTGTTGGATGATAGCCCGACGATTTAATTAAATTTAAAGTATTTGGGCTGTTAGATGATAGCCTAATGACTTAAATACTTTTATTCCATACACTTAATAAATGTGAACTTTGTTTCACCTCACCCTTTTCATAATAAATTTTTGGGATGAGAGATGATTGGTTGAAGTCACTCGCCAATTTCTAGTACTCGAATCGTTAGATGATAGCCTAATGTTTTGATACTTGTCATCCACAATTTAAAATCAATTCTAACACATTCAATATCTTTTGTGCGCTCCAAGCACCATTTACCTTTAAACCATTTTCAAGATTAGACATGATTCATTTATAATTGATATGCTTTTTCCTCTATTCCCAAGGTTTTCGACTTCTCCACTTGAGTACTAGAGGCGTTCTCAAACCCTCCCTCATTTCGGTGCGTAGTCCTTTATTCTTTATCACACCTTGTGGACGTTAGACGAGTCCTCTCCTTTAAAAATGACAACTTGTCTTTTCATTTAAAATCAATCAACAAACAATCATTTTCTAGCCGAACTACGGCGCTCTGACTTTCCCATTGCACGAGGGAGTACGTAGGCACTAAGTCTTACGACCAAAGGCGAGAAAAAATAATAAAAAAATTTCTTCTCTCTTTATTTCTCTTTTCAAACCTTAGAAGATCGTAAAATTTCACACAAACACACTTTGAACTAAATGGGTACCATCGAGTATGATGGATGTGAGGGGCGCTAATACCTTCCCCTTGCATAACCAACTCGCGAACCTATATCTCTTAATTTCGTAGACCGTCTTATCCTGTTCTTTCGTGGGTTTTATCTATATTTTCCCGTTCTTCTTTTAGAACAAATAAAATTAGGTGGCGATTTCACTTTTTTTTTGAAAATTTAAATGATTTTTGTAAAAACGAGTTGCTTCAAGGGGGAAAGCACATTTTTATAGCTTTTATTCCTCTATCCATTCTTCTTTTCCATCATAGTCTTTTTTTTAAGACTCTGCATCTTCTTCCAAACCTCTTCTACCATCCTCTTTATCCCAAGCTCCTCTTGAAGCATCGGTTGCTTACTTTCGTCAACACTTTTCCGCTTTACTTCAACTCAAGTAACTTTTTCCCTTCCTTTAATTTTTATCTCTTTAGTTTGATTTTGGATCTTATATTAGAGTGTGGTGATTTAGGGAACATGTTTGTTCCTTGAAATGCCCAAGAGAGAAGTGAACTTTGGGCATAATGCATATGAGATTGTGAGATTCATTTAGAAAAAGCTTATTTTGATCAAATCATTAGGGAATTTTATGGTGACATCTATTTGTCTATTAGCAATTTTGACTCGGAATCTATATCATCAGGTTTCGTAGAAGTTTTGATGGAGATGAATGCATCTTATGTTGATTCGGAAATTGTAAGTTATAATGAAAGCACTATGACTCACACCGATATTAGTGAACTTTGATCTAGCATGCATGAACCTCTTGTCCATTGGGAACAAAGAGAACGTGGTGTTGGAACCATGTGATGTTTGTGAAGGAGTTGCCATTTATCATCCCATAGTATAACTAATGAGAATTTCTATTTTTATATCCGTGTACTTGAGGATTTCAAAATCGAAATACCATTTTCTTTGAAGTCGACCGTCTAACTACCGTGAACATAACACAATCTCACTTGCGCCACAATGGATGGGGTTCCATTAAGGATTTTGAGATCTTTTACGAAGTGTTGCTCATCGATCCCACACTAGGATTGTGTTTCTCTTTCTTTGAATTGAAAAGAGCAGATAAGGGCAATTGGGTTTCCCTAAACAGATCTACCGACATGAGTTTCCTCCATGTTTATTCTTCCAACTATAAGGGGTTCAAAGATAGATTCCTCTGTTTCATGGGCGGAAATAGGTGCCATAGGGTCATATATGCGATGGACGAAAGTTGTCGCTTCCCATTTTATTAGGCCTAAAACTCGTCTCTGATTTATAGTTTTGATTATGAGAAGCTGAATGTGGACGAGGTCCCGACTTTGGAAATTCTAGATTCTTTTAAAATGCTGAAGGTTAAAGACCTCGTGAACATGGTCGACGACCAATAACATATCTTCAATACTTCCTCCGCCGAAGGCAAATTTAGTTTGACCAAAAAGTCTGCTAGGAGTTGGGATTTGATGTTTCTTTGAGTCTCGAATGTTATAAGGTATTCTAATAATTTTGTGGCCCAGGACATTATTCGCCCAGCCAAATTCGGCTTCTTTAATATTTGTCTTATAGGGTAGTTTATTTTGACAGTAATGGGTGTTATACACCAATTTTTCCCCTAAGGTCCTTCTTCGTCCCATAACATCACATTGCACCAAGATCACAAACTAGGGTTGGTTCTTTCTCCTATCCTTAAGTTTTCTCTTATGGGGATCAACAAATACCTTATTTGTGTATATTTTGTACATGTACACCTTGTGTTGATTTACATTTGGCTAACACCAAGACATGTGCACCATTTGCTTTTTGGACATTGTGTTGTAGGTTGATGATACAAGAGTACTCCTCAAGAAAGTTCATAGGTTTATGTGTTTATTTCCATAAGTCTAATGAAGATATTAAGCTTTATCATGTGGTAAGCCTCAAGATTCCATCATTGAGAGGTCTAATGAATTTCATCATGTCTTATCTTTCAAAATAAGTTCAAAAGATGAAAAGTTGATTCAGGTGTGTTGACCTAATTTGGAAAATTCCTTGAGTCTTTGATCACAAGTTCATAACTTCCTTAATTACCCAACATTTTAGAGTGGTTCTCTTTGCTATGGGTTCTTATTATCATCTACAACAATCTCTCTTCATGTTATAAGATTCCATGTGCAAGAGAGATCATCAAAAGTTGAAGAAGTTTCCAAGTCATGGCCAATGCTCTTTGAACTAGGGTTTTGGACTTATAAGGATCATATATTGGTTTTTGCTTTAGATTTTTGATTAATTCCAAAGCCATGATTATCTTCAAAGAAACTCTAAAAATTTTCTTCATTGGTTTAAGGATGTTATTTGATTGAAAGAGCTTTGAGGGTTCATGGATTATAAATTCTCTAGAATGGTCTTTCATCTTTCTTGTGTAACTTCAAAAGATCATAACTTGGTCATATTTTATCTCCTTGAGCTCATTATTTTTTCAAAATTAATCTAAATATGTCTACTATAACTTATTTCAATTGGCAAGACTTGAAAATACATTGAAAATCACTTGGGAGGTCAAAAGATTATAGGTCTTTGATGAATTTCGCCATTTCTTGATTATTAATTTCAAAAGATCATGACTTGGCCATATTTTATCATCTTGAGTCCATTAATTTTCCACAATGATCTTAGGGAGATTAACTTCAACCCCGTCTGTGGTGAAAAGCTTGAAAAGGTTTGGAAGATACCTTAAAAGTTCAAAAGATTATAGGTCATTTCATGGATTTTCATCAACTTCACAAGGCCATAACTTTCTCAATTTTTGGAGTTTTTGAGTGGTTATTTTTACACAATACCATTTAAGAGGTCTACTTTATATCAATATTTTTTTATCAAGAACATATTTTGAGTGGAAGAGCATGTTTGAATGCAAAACATTATAGGTCACTTTTAAAGTTCTACACTAAGAAATGTTTCTAAGTGTTAAAGTCAGTTTGTTTTTCATGATTTCAATTGATCATATATTTTAGCTCAAGCATCCAAGTGAAGTATTTTTTGGCACATTGTAAATTTGTCCATGATATCTTTCAAATTCATTAAGAATTATCCCATAAAGCCTGTTGAGCTGCTTGCACCGTTGTTGTAAAGTTGGTCACTCGAAACTGAGTTTTTTTCCATGACCAATTTTTTAAACTTGCATAATTCCAATTACAAGCCCTTTAAGCGTGTGTTTTGGTTTCTAATCATCATTAGCAAGTCTCTAGAAGTTGTTAGGGTGGTAAAACGCACGATTATAATGCTTCCCACATTATTTCCTCAAGCTTTGATAGTCAAAAATACCCTGCCAAACTTCCTCCATACCTCACTTTTCTGAGATTTCTATTTCGTAGGAAAAGTGGTTCCAGTTCCAAATTGATTATTCTATAAGCTTCCTTGAATTCCACTGAATCTAACAGAACAAGATTCGTGCCTTGAGATGTCCTAAATCGTGCTATCCAAGTCAAGTTTCAGTGCTATGAAACTGAACTTTGTTCAGGTAGAATTCATGACCATGTACCTTCAAATAAATTGCTAGGATGTAGGCTCTTCTTCTCTGAAGCTCATGTTTCTTCTGGTTTCCATTTTTACACTTTTCTTCTGGTTTTTTCCAAATCGACTGAGTTGTGATTTAAATAAATTTTTCGTGAGGGTGGGGTTAGGATCGTTTGGAAGATACGAATGTTTGAACTTCAAACAATTCCGTTTGAAGAATCTCATAAGATCCCAATTCGCAGGTGGCTGGAGATTGAAGATGACCTACATGTTGTTCTTCAACCAATGAACCTCGACCAATTATTTTGTTTTGATTGGTTGGACCTTTCTTTAATCTAAATGTGTGCATTGACCATGGCCTACCGTGTGGTTGCACCTATGGGACGTTTAAATTGCCAGCGTGTTTAAAATAGAGTCAGATCCAACGCTCTGTGTTTTTTCTTGTTTTATATTTTATTTATTTTGAATAATGGATCCGGTGTGAAATTCCATGATGACCATAGCATGCACAACACATCAGATCTACCAGATCTACTTACTAACGTGTTTCGACATTGATCAAATGGTCCAGATTTTTTAGTTTTATTTTTATTTTATGTTTTTTTATAGTTATTTGTTTTAAACTTCAAAAATTCATAGAAAATTCATTTATGACTAAAAGATTATGAAAAAAATCACAAAAATATTTTCTAATATTCTCTTTCTGATTTTCTCTTTTATTTGAATTGTTTAATTATTTAAAAATACTTTTTAACATTTTTAAATTTTGAAAAAATTAGGGAAGGATCCAATAGTCTCTTGACAAATATTGGTGACCTCATTTTATTATTATTTCTAATTTACTATTTATTGCCAATTTTGATTTATTTTACTATTTTCTGTTATTTTAAAAAATAGTTTTATGCCTAAAAAATTTCTAAAATGTTTTGTCAACACTTGATGACCTTTGTTTGCGCTTGGATAGTTTTCTTGAATTTTTATTTTGATGTATGGATACCATTATGTATTTTATCAATTAAAATCCAATTAAATAATCATTTTTAAAATCATTTTTTAATATTATTTTGTTCCTTTGATTATTTAATTTTTTTTTCTTATTTGAATTCATTTTGGGACATAAATTTCATCAACATCATTGGAACTTGGGTGGTTATAGGTCTTATGAAATAATCCACCAAGATGGTTAATTGATTTTGATGAAGTTAGACCATATGAATTCATCTAACGCATTGTGGATTTTGTGACTTGTTCCCCTCCCTCTTCATCTCATCTTATTCTTCTTCTTTTTTAGATGTGTTGCAAACATCCAGAGGGTGATCCACATATCATTCCTCTAGTTTGTCTTTTCAAGACATTGATTATTATTGACCGGCCTCGTTGTAGGGTCACCTCTATATAGGTTACTTGGTGATTGCTTAATATAACTATACATTTTGTCCCTCGAATAAGAAAGATGGTTCTTCGTGGCCTAAGATTTATGCTTGAAATTGTCCAAGTATGATTAAGTGTTGGGATACGGCCAATAAAATTGTCGATTCATCACATAGAGGTTTTGATTCTGTCAATCTTCTAATGAGTCCTCATAACCTTTGACCTAGGCTCAAGGCTTAAATCGTCGCGAACCATATGATCTTATTTTTCTTTCTTTGTATGACTGATTCTTTGTGGCCCAAGACTTTAACTTGTAAGTCTAATGATGATTAGATTTTGAGATATAACCAATAAAATTGTCGGTTCATTGTGTAGAGGTTTTGATTCTATCAATCTTCTGATGAGTCCTCATAAACTTTGACTTAGGCTCAACGTCCAAAACATTATGGATCATTCATATGAAACCAACTGACAACTAATCACTAATTACTACTTCCACCGTTCCCTTTTAAGTGTCATTTTTATAGTTTAATGTCATAATTTGTCAATCATACCCTTACTTTCTCAATAAATGAGAGAAAGTGTATGAGTGAATTTATTAAGAAAGAGAAAATAAATGAAGGTATAATAGAAAAAATAACTCTAATAATCCACTATCTTGGTTGAAGAACTTTATGCTAAAATAAAACTTAAAAAGGAACGGAGGGAGTAACATTTAATTTCCCGCTATATTTTTATACTTTCTTTATCGCTTTATTTTTAATTTCAGCATTCACTATCATGTTTATGTTTCCACTATTTTCCTTTTATCCACTTGGACCTTTTATTTTGTTCTTGTTTGATTCATTGATAAAATATTAAAACCATAAAACACTATAACTTGTATTTGGCTACTTTTCCTGTGCTCGGAGATTGATTCTTTGACTTAGGATTAGGACCTTGACCTTAGCTCGGAGACTCTGTGACCTCTGTAGTTATTTGGTCTGCATTGGGTTTATTTCTCTGTGTGCATTTCATTTTGTTGATACTCTTCTATTAGTGGATTTCCTCTAAATACAACTATTACTCTGCCCAATTTTTGTGAAGACGTGATTTCATCGGAGGGATTGATTTATTTGAGACTTGATATTTTTGTACGATTACTTGTTGGCTTGTTTTATTAATCCAAAGGATGAGAATGTTGTATTGACTTCTTGATGTCAAGTACTGGTTTTCTATTAGGTTAGATCATTCTTTACATTTACCTTTTACTTTCTGTAGATAGGATAGTCCCTTCATCTCTTCTTATCTTATTTAATTTTTAAAATCTTCTCCCTCTTTTCAAAAGCTTCTTGTTTTCTAACTCGATCCGCTTTCTCAATAAACTTGGACTTAGGTCCATGCATTTTCAAAAAAAAAATTCTTAAATAAACCATTAACCAATTTAATAATACTTTGAATTTTTTCTAAGACTAAAAGTTGATTAACCTCATTCAAAAAAATTTGGGTCATTTTGGCTTTTCTCTTTAAAGCCATTTTCTCAAAAGATTAGACTTTTGTCGATTCTTGTAGTGATGCGAACTACTATACTTCTACGATATGTAGTTTTTCCACTTGGTGTTGAGTGGTGCTTGCTGATGAAAATCTAAGCTCTATCTTCCGCTTTGAGTTGATGAAATGTGTCTTTCTCATAATTGTGGGTATTAAGTATGTTTATCACTCAGATATAACGAGATGTCTATTCTTCTTAAAATTAACCAACACACAAATTTTAGTCTTTTTTACACGACACATGAGTTTTGATTTCAACATTGCACATTGTTGGTATGTAGGCCTAAAACTCATTTGAAGTTCTATCAAATAAAAAATTGTAAAAATACTTTCTTTTCTCATTTCCACCACTTATTTTTGTACATATTTTTTATAGCCATATACACAGATTTTCAAAGAGGTTACTGCAGAGTACAGTAGATGTTTAGGGTGCCTAATACATTTCCTTTTCATAACTAACCTCCGTACCTTGATCGCTATTTCTTTAGGATTTTATTCGTTTTTTTCCTAGTCCTTTGGATAAAATAAAAGTGCGGTGGCGACTTTATTGTTATTTTTACGAGTTGAGTCCATCAATGACTTAGTCTCGGGAATTTTCGCCGCTATGATGAGATGCCTTTGTAAATAATTTTTCAACTTTTTGGCGGTTATTAAAGGTTAAAAATGGCAGTAACCATTAACCATTAAATTAAATATAATTTAAAAGCATAGGTTATATATATATATATATATATATAGAGAGAGAGAGAGAGAGAGAGAGAGAGAGAGAGAGAGAGAGAGAGAGAGAGAGAGAGAGAGAGAATACAAAGAAAAAATATCGGATTATAATATCTCATCAGAGATGATTTTTCTTGTGAGTTCTGTATCTTCGTTCTTTTGAGAAGAGTCTATAATACGTAGAAAATCTTTGAGGAAGTGTTGTTGGCACGCATTTTTCATACTATTTCATAGTTTTTTATTTTATAGGTCTTCGGAGCAATATCAACAACATATATATGGTTATTAGTCAAAATAAATAAATTATAAGATGCTAATTTTTATCTTGATTTTCATTTTTCAAGATTAAGTTTGATTTGGTGTTAAAAGACATTCGGAACAAATTAATCGGACTTTAAGTTGAAGGAAAAAATCAACATCATATACTATTGTTTTATCTCATTGATTCAAATATCCATACTTATATTCTTTTTACACATTGTCAAATGAAATGTGTTTTTTTATTCAATTATTTCTTTTATCTTTATGTATTTATTGTTTAAAAAATTGATAGGGATATCACTCTTTTGAGTCGTCCAAAACACTCAAGATTTAAAATATTCATCCTGATTTGTATTAACTAATTTTATATATAATATTAATTAAAATTATTTATTAGTTTTTATATTAGAATATATATTATTTAAATTTTTACTTATATTAATCAAATTATAATATTTTATTAATTAAAATAATTAAGAAAAATATATTAAAATAATATAAAAATATTTATATATTTGTGAACAATGTATAAAAAGTAGTGTCAAAATAGTATTTTTCGTTGAAACTTTTTCAGCATCTTGAATACCGATGTTTTTATTGGTTTTTATGAATTGCTACCATATATTGCTATTTATGATCACAAATTAAACAGAAATAAGAAATACTCTAAAAATAAACAAAGTTAGGGTTCTAACCAACTAGTAAAAAGTAAAAAGATACTCTGATAATTTATCCAAAGTCCACTTCTAATAATATTTTTAATCAAATACATTTCTTGAAATTTTATTTTACGAATCAACTACTCTTAATATTAAGAAGCAGTGTCATTTCATGAAATAATATTATTATTTGGAGGGTACGTACAACGTACTACTAGTATGGCACAAACTCATGTTTCTATGGTATTGGTATTATTTAAGTTCTGTCAATTTCCTTTTGAAAAACCATTAACCCTAGCTACAGTTTTATCATAGACTCCACCCTATACGCTGAAAAGTAAATTTGTTGTTCATTATCCAAACTATCCACGTCAGTACGCCATCAGTTAAATTGAGTACATTCAATTAATGAAACTGATTCAAAAAGTACTACTTATTAATGAATTTAATAAAATATTTTGGAATGGGCCTTCGATTATTAGTTAGTTTGGTCCATTTGGCCAAGCACTCTCTTTAAAAATAAGCAGTGGAAAAATATCATATAAAAATTTCAAAACACCTCTTTGACATCGAAAACGTATTTTTAAATGTTTATTGAATCTCACCAAATCGCACACACTTGAGTTTTATTTTATATTAGTTTTAATATTTATTTCAGAGATCCATCTCAAAAACAATTATGTGTATATTTTATATATTTTTCATTGAAACTCTTATATACATAAATTACTCTGAAGATACATCTTCGTATTCACATAAAACATAATTTGAAGATGCATTTTCGTATTCACTAGAATAATTTTTTACTTGGTTTTATAGGTGTACCGATGAAATTGACGATGTATTATAGTTGTACTATCATTTTCAATTTTGTATAATTAAAATGTATGGTTTAATTATTAAACCATACCCTTTCAAAATAATGTAAAATTATATATCGGGTGTAGCTATGTACAACACTTCAGTCGCTAGGAGTTATGGTACTCCGTGCCACATCCATTACCAAATGAGTATGATATTAATCATACATGGTATTCAAAATGCATAATTTATTTGGCTTGATTTGTGCGAGTTTTATTGTCATTTTGTTTACATTGCCACTATTATGTGGGTGCTTTGTTTGTGTTTAAGGTATTTAGCCATTTAAGAGGTGTGTGCGAAGAAACAAAGCAAAATGGAAGAAATGAAAAAGTTTGCACTGAAGGCGACCACATGGGGTCCACAAACGGGCATGGGTTAGCAAGGTGTGGCGTTCGCTACCAAAATACATCATTTATTTGACTTGATTTATGCGTGTTTTATCATCATTTTGTTTACGTTTCCACTACTATATATGTGTTTTGTTTATGTTTAAGATATCTAGCCATTTAAGAGGTGTGTGCAAAGAAACAAAGCAAAACGGACAAAAATAGAAGAAATGAAGCAGTTTGCACTCAAGGCGACCGCATAGGACCACAAACGAGCATGAGTTAGCAAGGTGTGGCGTTCGCCACACCCCTATGGCATTTTCCATCCGTTATATAGGTCAACCAGTTAGAAATGGGCTTTGCTTAGCCTCCAAGATTCCACAAACCGCCCCTATATCTTCTTCACGACTTTGAATCATTTTTTTAATGATTTTTGAGGGTTTTAGAACCCTATAAATACCCCCCTTCACTTCACATTTGAAACCATTCAAGCTTATGCATACTTAAGCCCTATATTGTTAGATTGTAAACATTAACCCTTCACACCGAAGAGTTATAGCACCATTGATCAAGTCTATATCAAGTTTGTGGCACCCCTGTACAAGTTTATTTCCGAGCACTTTATTATTGCCATTTAGATTCTGTCAAGATTTACTTCAAGTTATTGCAAACTGTAACAGATTTAAGACTCCGACTAGAGTAGGATTTTAATTCATTCAACATTCATTTTTACCCTATCTTGCCTTTACTATCCTGTCTTATTTACTTTTCATTTATTCTCTTCGTCTTATTAATCTTTATTGCAAAGATATGTTTCAAAATGTTTTTATCCATAATTATGTTTATGTTTGCACTTAAAACCATTTATGTCTTGTTTTCCATAAACATGTCTGACTAATTTACTTAGTATTGGATGTAAGGTTGTCAATAGACGATGCTCTACGTGTTGTCTCTTTAGGATTACCTTTGAAATCAAAACCAAGTAGTTAGGCTAAAAAAGACCAAATTTATGTGTGGGTTGATTTTTAAGAAAAATTAGTCTGGAAAAGCTACAAAGAGCTCAAAAAGGGTTTGAATGAGGTTAGATTTTTTTTAGTCTTATAAAAAGAAAAGTCAAAGTATTGTTAGATTTATTGAGAGTTTATTAAGAAAAGAAGTTTGAAAATTCATGGACCTAAGTCCAAGTTTATTTTGAAAGCGGTTCGAGTTTTGAAAACAAGAATCCTTTGAAAAAGAGGGAAAATTTTGGAAATTAAAGAATGGGGAGGAGATGAAGACGCTAACCTAAGTGCATAAATTAAAAGGTAAGGGTTGTATTTCGAGGAAATCCATTCTTAATCGAGTATAACGGAATAACCTGCATACAAAGATAATAACCAGACAAAGGCAGAATAACACCAAGAGCACAGAAATCTCCCAAGATGAGGTAAAGGTTCTAATCCTAAGTCAAAAGATCAAGCTCCAGGTACAAGGATAACAAAGCTCAAGTGAGTAGATTCAAAATAAATAAAAAAATAAAATGCTCAAATGAGCAAAGGAAAATGACATGAAATGTAAATGCTAAAAGTAAAGTGCATAAAAATAAAGAGCATAAAAGTAAATGCGAAAAAATAAAGAGTGGAAAATAAAAAGGCATAAAATAAATGGCAATTAATAAAGGTTAGCAAGATGACTATCTTGAAACTTGTCAAGTATATCATCGAATTGTTAATTGTTAGTCGTCAAGTATATCATCTTGAAACTTACGCATGAAGACTTGCCAGAAGCTTGATAGAATCAAGGCTGTCACACGACAAGTTTCAATTGTTTTTTGTCAAGTATATCACCGGTTTTTGAATTATCATATGACTTAATAAAAAATGATTGAGAATTTTAAATGGTTAAAGTCAGTGGAAACTTGCCAGAAGCTTGATTAGAAATCAATGCGACCACACGACAAGCGCCACAAGTATTGAACCAAGATCAAAGCTCAAGTCATCTTTTGGGGCTTATGTTTGAACTTTGAAGTTCATGCCACCAATTGATCACTTTCTCCGAATCGGGACAAAAGAAAAATAAGATGGAGAAAAAGAAAACATTTTCAAATTTATTTTGCATCAGATGAATTTTATTTGGTCTAACTTCGTCAAAATCAATCAACTTTCTTGGTGGATTTGGTCAAGAAACCTATCAACACCCAAATTTCATTGATGTTAGGAAAAATTTTGACTCCAAATTAAATTCAAAAATTAGCAAAATAAAATGAAAATAAAAGTCAAATAAAAATATTGAAATTAGGTTATTTAATTTGACTTTATTGATGAAATACATAAATAGTATTTTTTTTCATCAAAATAAAATTTCAAGAAAATTACCCAAAGTCAATCAGAGGTCAACAAGTGTTGACATAATTTTTTAGAATTTTTCTAAGTCAAAAACTATTTTTAAAATAAAAAAGAAAAGGGTGAAATAGGCCAAAAATAGAAAAAAAAAGTAAAATCAGAAATAAAAATAAAATGAGGTCACCAATATTTGTGAAATGACCATTGGATCTTTCCATAATTTTTCCAGAATTTTAAAATGTCAAAAAGTATTTTTAAACAATTAAAAAAACATCAAATAAAAGAGAAAAATCATAAAAAATATCAAATCTTAAAATAAAATTATGAAAAAATAAAATTCAGAAAGATAATATTCCAAAATAGTTTTGTGAATTTTTTCATAATTTTTGGACCAGAAATGATTTTTATATGATTTTTTGGTTTAAAACATTAAAAATTTAAAATCAGAAAATAAAATAATAGCAGAAAAAATATGGACCATATGATCATAGTCAAAACGCGTTAGTAAGATAATCCAATGGATCAGACGCACTGTGTTTGATATGGACCTCTTTTAAAATCACAACGGATCATCATTTAAATGAAAATTAAAAAAATAAATTCAGAATTAATGTCACGCGTTGGATGGAGTCTGAATCCCAAAAGTATCAGATCCAAGGGCTCTCATTACACGCGTATGGTAGGATCATAACACTAGATCCAATTTAAAAAAATTACATGTCAAGCCTTCATTGGTTGAAGACAGACACGTAGGTCGTCTTCAACCTCCAACCATCATCCATAGCGAATTCTCAAATTGTGAAATAAATCCTTCAGACCTTTGCCATTCGCTTCGTCTCTTAAAGAAGATTCTAATGGTACCCTCGCAAAAAATTTATTTCACTTGTATAATGGACAATTTGGAAAAAAACAAAAATAATAACGAGCACTTATTTTCAGAAATTCTCAATCAATTCTTAATGAAAATGCAAATGATGAAGATCACAAGGATCAAGGAGATGAGGAGAGTGCAATGATGTTTTATTTTGCAAGGTTTAATGGAGATTTATACCTGAATGAATTTCACTTTCAAAGCTCTGAAACTGGACTTGGATAGCAAGATTCAAGAAGCTTCAAGGCACGATTCTTGTTCTGTTAGCTTCAGTGAGGTTCAAGGAAGAAGAATGAATGGTTAATTTCAAGCTGGAAGTGGTCTAAGAGTGAAAACAAAATCTCAGAAATGTGAGGTTTGGTGTGAGTTTGGAAGCGATTTTCTAGCTCTCAAAGCTTGAGGAAATGAGTGGAATGACTTTCTTATCTATAGGAGAAGTGAGTGGGATCAAAAAAGAGGGTGTATGATGCAATTTGGAGCGAAATCGTGCACACCTGCATAATGAGCAAAGTGTGACTTGCAAGTTGTCAAAACTCAGCCAAATCGTGCGGTTTATCCCTCTAATCAAGCTTGGCAACTTTGATAATCATGTTTAAGTCCAAAACACGCATCAATTTGATCATTAGAAGCCACATTATTGAAAACAAAATCTGACTTCAAGCACAAAATCAGTTCTACGAGGCTCTCTTTGCATCCATGGTTCTCTCAAGGACCTTTATGGTGCAATCTTGGGCTCTTTGGAAAGCTGAGATTACAAGCTTTACAATGCACTTGGAAAGGTAGCATTTGGAAACTTGAGCTGAAAGTTGTGATCACTTGAAATCACCAAAAACATCTGACTTTTTATACTTAGAAAAATTTCTAAGTTTGGCAAAAAATGACCTATAATGTTTTCAATGCAAACATGGTCTTCCATCTAAAATTTGCTCTTGATTTCTAAAGATGAAATGAATTAGATCTTTCGAAGAACATTTTGAAAAAAGAACCAACCAAAAACTCCAAAAATTGAGAAACTTATGGCCTTGTGAAGTTGAGGAAAAATCATGAAATGACCTATAATCTTTTGATATTTTCAAGTAACTTCCAAACACTTTCAATCTTCAAATTTTATGTGGAGATAAAGTTCACATCTTCAAGATTTTTATGCAAAAATAATGACCTCAAAATGATAAATGATGATCAAGATATTTTCATTTGAAGTTGATTGTCCAAAAGTTGAGGAATTCATCAAGGACTTGTAATCTTTTGACCTCATAGACAAACTTCCAAGCATTTTCTTTTCTCACCAATTGAACTAAGTTGTTGTAGACACCCTTAGGTTCATTGTGAAAGAAAAATGGGCTCAAGGAGTCAAGGGATGACCAAGATATGATCCTTTGAAATCATATAAGGTGGATGAAGCATCAATTTAGAGAGTGGGCAATCATAGGTTTTCAAAACAAACTTCTCATCACTTAAACTTCTTGAATCAAATATATATATATATATATATATATATATATATATATGTTAAAAATCCTTTAAGGATCAAATGGTCTTGAATTAATCCACAAACTTCACACACACATCAAGATATGATCCTCAGAAGTCCAAAACCCTGATTTCAAGAGAGATGGCCATGGGATGGAGGAATTTTTTAATTTGATGATCTCTTTTAAGAATGAAGCACATATTCAAGATAAGAGAGCATATTTTATGATAAAATAAGTCTTCAAAGAGAGACAATAATTTCAAAATCTTGAGAATTGATGAGAGAAGACATGTAAATAAACACATGAACCTATCAACTCTTTGAGGAACTTGTGCACCATTCACCTACAAAATTTAGAGAAAATTATACAAATCATGGTTAATAAAATATCAATCATCACACACAAACAATAATCACTTCCACAAGGTGCTTGGGGATCTCCCAAAGGGCAAACCCTAAAGATAAGAGAGAGAGAGAGAGAGAGAGAGAGAGATGACCAATTTGTGATCTTTGTGTAATGCAATTGAATGAAGTATGAGAGAATCTTAGGGGGGGAAATTGGGGTACAACAACACCATTTTGGGTACATCCTCATCTTCTATAAAAATCTGGTTATAGTCAGAATATCCATCAAGCATGCTTAAATACTTGAAACCTGTAGATGAGTCGACTAACATTTCTGCCACGGGAATCAAATACTCATCCTTAGGAGTCACTTTATTTAAATCCCAAAAATCTATGAAAACTCTAAGATTTCCATTTTTCTTAATAACAAGAACAATATTTGCTAACCATTCGACATATCTTGCAGTTCTGATGAACTTGCTCTTGAGAAGTCTTTCAATCTCCTACTTGATTTTCAAAGTGATCTCTGGGGCGAATATTTGAGGATGTTGCATTACCGACATTTTTCCTTGTTCAATAGGAAGTCTATGCTCCACTACGCTTCGACTTAACCCGAGTATTTCACCATAGTCCCAAGCAAAGTAATCTTTATATTCTTTTAATAGTTTAACCAATTGAATCTTCATTCTCGACCCAAATTTAGTACTGATTTAAGTTGGTCTCTTTGTCACACCATCTCTCAAATCCAGTTATTCTAAAGGATCCTGGGCCTATATTTTCTCCATTGAATTCATTGGGTCTCTTTCAAACCCCAAAGGCTCATTATAGTAAATATAATTTAGCCCCTAGCTTTTTGAAGCTGATGTTTAGCCACTTTGGTCTTCTATATCTTTGGCTTCGATATCCCAATTATGTAATTTCTCGGCTTATAAAATCAATTTTCGTTTATTTTAAGCCATGTAGGACAAAATTTGATCCAGGATTTATGACTCATCGGTCATAATTTTCGACCATGTACCACCCTATAGGTGGATTCGGCTCCCTTGGTATCTGATAAGAGCAAAAATCTAAATTATTTTGAGTAGTAGTTTGGTTGCACTTATCGATAATTTTAATTAATATCGTTTGAATAAACTTTAAATTATGTGTGTATTTGTACATATTGAGTATAATCATGTTTTTATGTAAATATTATATTATTTGATAGCTTTCTATTTATTTTGTAGGTATTAATGCATATTTGGAACATGAGCAACAAAGTGTCGAAGACACGACTTCAAATGCGCGATTTTGAGCAATAAAAGAGAATGCACAAAGCAAAGAATAATATTTTAAAATATTTCAAATAGTCATAAAAGTATGATATTTAGTCATGGTTAGATAGGAAATTGAATAATCTTTCTAACGCTTCAAACCGGGCGTAAATCAGAGTTACGGTTATCAAGTTATGGAGAAAACAAAAAGCGATTTTGTATCATATCAGAATCATTGAAGGGATTTGCTTAGCGGTCCTGACAGAGTAACATTAAAAGGGCCAAAAACACATTTTTAGGTTATGTTTTGGGGTATTTGTTTCCAACTCATCAAACCTTCATTCTTGGTACTTTAGAGCTTAGAAAACAACATTGGAGCTTGCATTTTGTCGAATCGGAGGTGGATTCTCACCAATCGTCTTGACAAATCGAGAATTGTTTGTTTATATATTTTTTCTCTTTTTGTAAACTCTATTTTTTTGGGTTATCTTTTTATATTTACTTTGAACATATGTATATGTATTGATCATGGTGTTGTATAAAGCTTGCTTTCCAAATCATTGTTGATGTCTTTCTTGATCTTTTTGCTTCATCATTGGATTTGGGTTGTTATAGACATATACCTCAAAAATATTGATTAGGTATGGATATCTATTAGTTTCTAGATTTTATATATAGATTTGGAGATAATAATCATTGTGGGTATCAGAGCTTAATGCTTTTGTGTTGTTTGTGTTGCGCAGATAGATCGCCGACGTAGGAATACACTTGTTCTCTCAATTTGGGTTAGACATAATCTAGGTTGAGTGATTTGTGTTGACATTGAAAATAATTGTAGGTTAAGTATAATTGATCAATAGGTTTAAGTTTGTGATGAGTAAATTATATGCATTCTTGATAAGTTTCTCTTTTCTTAGTTTTTATACATTTATTTTCTGTTGATAACCTTTTCCAACAAATCCATTCAAACCTCAAACTCATTAACAAGAGAATAGTCGAATGACAATTCAATAAACCAATCTATGTGGGCACGACACAATATAACCTAAATATCACTCGGTGAAAATAATACTTTACTTTTTGCTTGCCGCATTACCGCTTCAACAATATCACTGCCTCTTCAGTGTCCCATATGAATCCATAGTCAGGATATAAACTTAGAAAACGACTTGCATTTCCTTCAGGAGTGTGAACCTTGTCATCAACAACGCGTTATGTTTTCCAAGTGTTGGTCAAGAGATTTCTGTCCACCTTTACTCTCATCAATTTTATAATAACTCTGATCCACCTCTATATTCTCGACAACATTGTCTTTTCTCCAAATGGATATCCATTGGTGTAGGATAGATAGTACTACCCCTATCCCGTGGACTCATTCACGTCCCATTAGCATATTAAAATCAACCTTGGAATTTATCACCATTAAGAGTGTCGACCTGGTGGTATTACCGACAACAAATTCGACCTGGAAAACTCCTAGTATGTTGTTGGTTTTTCTTTTGTAATTGGATAAAAACATGTTATGATGTCGAAGATCGGTACCACAATTTCCCATTTTATTGAACAAAGCATAAGGCATTAGGTTCACATCTTGCCCCCTCCATCGACAAACACTTTATTCATCGACATACCATCTACTTTTGCCTTTATGAATAAAGGCTTGAGATGACATAACATGCATGGACTTGGTTTCTCGAACACAACTCTTTGCTCCTCTACCACACCATTATTCATGACATAGTAGCATAATGACCTTTCATCAACTTCTTCATATGGCACATAATCTTTTTCATTTTCATATATTTCTAACACTTTGTTGTACTCCACTAGAAATACCGACACAATGCCACAATTAATGATAAAATTTCACCATAGTCATCGTCGAACATGTTATCCTCGAGGCGGTCATAATCCTCCTCCTTATCTTCAGGAAGAGATTCATATTCCTCTTTCTTTTCATATTCATCCATAGGAGTGTATTATGCACTTTGTGTTCCACCATTTCCTTATTTCCTAGAGGTGTTATTCTCATTGCGAGTCTCTGATTCGCGATGATCTTCCCTTTTTTGCTCAACCTCGGTTTTGGATAATTATTTTCTAGACTAGAATTTCGATAGATTTGGTAGATCCCATTGGCTTTAGACTATCGACATGAATTATAGTTCCCACATTCTTATGAATTTTGACCTCCTTCATTTGTGAAGCCGAGGCTTATTTCACATATTTCTTATTTCTCTGATAATGCCTCCAATGTATTATGGTCATTGGGTTCTTCCCCTTATAGTTAACAGACACCTGATATCCCTTGGACTCTGGTTTCTTCTCCTGAGCCTCATCCTCTTGGAAAACCATTCTACACTTTGGTCTTTTCCCTCATTTTTTATTTACCGGTTCCACCCATTTTTTTCTTGCGCGATATCTAACGGAGGATGAAAGTTTTTCTGGAGATTCTGTTAAAATAGCCTTCTATATTATTCATTTCGTCAAGGAATTCCCTCTTGTTGAACACATATCTTGGTAGTGGAGGCTTTGATTCCTTGAAAGTCTATTTTGTTGTAGCCTCATATCTTTTAGCTGCTTTTCAGTCATACACAACATTACACTTGAGGGACAATCAGGATTTCAATTTGTTTACTTTGTATTTCTCATGGAAATTAGCCAAACTTTCCTCAGGTTGAGGATACATTGCTGGTAATTCATCTTATGTCTTCATGTCAAAGCCTTCTGTAAGTTCATTAGTTTTGAGAATTGGCATTAATTTTGTAAAACAAATAATAGAAGCAATAATGCAATGTACAATAGGATGTATAAAATTGCTAAGAAGAACAGGTATAACAAGAAGTCCTATTGAAATGTCAGAACATGTTGTGTTGAACTTATTCAACAACTGGAACAACATATCAAATAAGATGTGCTATGAAGGAGCATTTGACATCGCGCTTGCTGAACTAAAATGAGACTTAGTTCTGATTTAAATTATGCAGAATATTTGGAGAATATTATGCATCATATATGTAGCATATTCACAAGCACATTTAAAGGTAAGATTCAATCAGAAATCAAGGAGACAAATTAGGAAACTAAAGATTGAAGACCTTACTTGTAGCAGAAATTTTATGCAGTTTGTTACAGCTGATCTGTTGTTGTTTAAAGGCCCAAAATCCAGTTGGGAAGAGGTTATAAAATAAGGATTTGTAACATAGTTTAGTAGCTAGCCAAGCATATCAAACATGTAATCATTAAGGCTAGATGTACTGAACCACCCGGTTTGTGGGATGGTCACTATACTCCTCGAAGCCTATAGGTGAGAGGAAGTATGTACTGTTCTTGGAGAAAGCTTTGAAGTGGGGAATGAACCATTTGTGACAGGTTGAGATGGGATCCTAATTCAAGGTGTAAGGGCTGATAGCTGGAAGCAGGCTCTTGTGTTTCTATTTTACTGGTTTAATTTATTTTCAAACTATGTATGAATTGTTGTCACCTATTTAGTGGAGCTCATGTATTAGGGTGACTAAGCCATGCCTGAAGATTGTTGAAGGGTTTTCTGTTATGTCTTTTCCCGCTGCATTTGTATCTGATGAAAAGATCTTGATAGTTGGTGAGTGCCTAAGAAAGATGTTCTACAAGATATTGGAACATCCGATTAGCAATATGTGAAGATTCCTGCCGCACTAAGGATTGGCATGGAAGATGCTTTAGGTGCTAAGAAAATGTGTGCCGATCATATTTGGTTAGAACCTTATCCTAGTTTGAAAGAGGAGGCATCTAAAGAATTATATTGCCACTTGTTGGATTAGTTTTCTTCTGCTCCAAGAAAGTAGGCATGCAGAAGTTGAGCTACCCTGCTTAATGATGATTTGCATATCTGTGCAGGTTGATCTGCTTCAAGTGTATTCTCTTGTGTCCCCTGCAAGAGTTGTGTATGGACTTCCATGAGTTTTTGTCTCCATAACCACGAAAAATAGTAAGTCCATGTATTTTATGCTGATGTTTGAACTGATTTTCATCTCTTTGTCCCTTCATTAAAGGAAGGATATTTTGATCAGTGTGAAGTATAAAATTGAGTCACGGAGATAAAGATTTACATATGACTACATGAAAATACTCTGTCGGGAGTTGAGTAATTGTATGATGTAATTATGTTTTGGATAATATGACTCAAAGAATGATTGAGAAGAGTATAATGTGTGATATCCTCATCTGTTATGAAGATATAATCCTCTGATGAAGATGTGTATACAAATGATGAAAAATATCTTGACGGGAGCAGGATATTTGTATGATTAATGTATGCAAGTCTACAATTTGAACTCCGTGTATAAGCTAATATGTGAGAAGTCATGTCTTCTTGTTATTCAGGTGTCTGAGATAACCTAAATAAGCCGCACTTACTCTTGTGCTTCTTAAAAGTCTTCTGGATAATGTACCAAAAACCAAAAGGTTGGTTTCTAGAATATGGAGAAGCTGATGTTTTATATGATGTTGTAACATCATAGCTGATGAAGATACCAGATGTTAAAATAAATTTGAATAAATTTGGATCTCGAGAAGAGATATCTTTGGTTGTATGGATTGTAATGTACATATTCTGGTCTTGGTGATGGTAAAATATGGATGGAATAGATGAAAAAGAATATCAGACAAGGTGATCTGATTAATATGTTTGTGTATAATGTGGTTTCTTCTACTACAAGTGACATAATATGGAAATTTGAATCTGGTATAGCAAGAAAACTAAGGACCTCTAGTTTGGAACATGTGAGAAATTCCAAATCAAGGGTTCTTGAGGTATTGTGAGGACCTTAAAAAAGATGTACTTATGGTGTGTAACTCAGGGATTTTGAAGTGTATGGCTCAATAGGGGTATTCATGCAGATGTGTGAAATAGTTGTCACTCACTGGGAAGATCTGAAGGTTTTCATGTATTCTTGACTTGTACCCAAATGGTTATGCTCATCAGAAGCATAACTTATCTTTGATAGGGGGAGTCAAATAAATGTTTTTAAATCAATATTGCAGTAGTGCATATATGATGAATCTGGGATGTGACTCAAAGTCAGAGAAGATTTTGATACAAGGAGTAGTTGCTGCCTTTATTTGTGTGTATATGATACTATCCAGGAGAAGCTAGTATGTATTGTTATACTCTAAGAGACAGTGTGGTTTATCTGAAAAGACTTATCCTTCCCTGCAGTGCTTGATGGCGCCTAGTGCATTATCTGTGTGGAGGTAACATTTGTGATGGTTTAGCATCCTGTATTATAAATCTCTTGAAGAATGAAAGGAGTGCATTTGAGGTTCACTAGAAACACTGTATACATGATTCCATACTTATGAATAAGTCCAATAATTATCTTAGACCATGCTGATGAAGAAGTTTGTTTATGCTGGTATAATTAGTGCCTTCCTCGTCATATTATGCCTAAAAAGAGGGAGTTTTATAAGGGATATTTGGGAAGTTTATTAAGGGGCATGGATGAAAATAGATCCCTTAGATAGTGGCTTCAGAACCAAGGCAGATAGGTTTTGTGGTAATGTTTTGAATGTCCCAAATAATGTTGCAACATCTTTTTTAGTACTGAGAATCTCACTATTCTAACTCCACACTCATCAGTGGCAGTTCTGTCAATTGTGTTAAATGAAGATATGTTGAAGAGGTAGTATGCTCAGATAATGCATAACTACTATGTTAAATTTGAAACCTCACTAAGTATCATCAACCACTAGTGAAGGGTTTACACAGAAGAATAATCAATTTGCAAGGTTATTGAAAAAGGAAATTCTTCTGTTGAATAGTCTGAATATTAGTGAATTCCTTTTTGTACACTAAGAAGAAGTTAGTGGGTAGGTTTAGACTATAGTAACATGACAACTTAACCATTCAAAAGTCATGAAAATGTGTGGACACGTGGGAATATAAATCAGAAGTGTCCTTGAAAAGTTTACGTCTCTGAAGGAGTTATGTGGATATATGTAGATTGATGCTGAAACGACACAAATATTATTAAGCTAGAATATTATTCTCCATTGATGAAGGCCTATGAAAGGATGATGTGAAGCAATATGTTATAACACTGTGAAATCATGGATAACTTAGTGACATATACATGATTGGTGGAATAAGAGGTGTTGGTCACATAATACAAGAAAGCAATGTTTGACTAAGTGTCAGAACATTATTCATTACTTGATCCTGCATGATTAACAAGGATGAAATGACCTATGCATTTAATTGGGAATGATTTCTCTTCATCAGAAACAATCAAAAGCTATTAAAGGTATTCAAAGTTAGCTTGGACGGTGCACATTGATCTACACAACAATTTCTCATCCTTAATTAACGATGCTTTGATCATGAAAATTAAAGAAAATCGTTAATTCATAAGAAATTGGTGTGTTATTTAAAGAGGCCACCTCTACCCTCTATTGCCAAGTGAATATTTTCATTCATCAGCTATGACCATGAGTTTTGTTCGAGTCTGTGCAAACTGTTACATATGTACTGCTCAGGAACTCAAATAGGAAAGGGTGGAAATGTTGTTTACAAGCCTTGTGTCAAACATGTCGTGTCAAATGCTTGAACAACATGTAGCTTAAATCATGCGACTTGTGATCGAAGTTATGAACACAATTATGACATGTGTTCTGAGTTACCTGGGAAAGTTTCAAGATACCTCTTGAGTTTCTCCTTATGCTACTTAAGGGGTATTTTATCTCCCATGGTCCTCTTTTTCCACCACCTGTGACAAGATCTGGTCTTGGGTTAAGGGGGAGTGCAGGCTGTAATACGGTGAACTAAATTTGTAGGATTTTTGTATCCAAATGTGCGGATAGCAAGAGTCGCCACCGACTTTTATTTTTATCCAATTAAGGGAAGGTAAAAGTAACAGAAAAAGACCTTCGTTAGATTCTGAGTTCGGGAGAATGGTTATGAAAAGGGAAGGTATTAGCACCCCTTTCCATCCGTAGTTATCTACGGGCTCTTAGTTGCTCTAGATCACTTTTTAAAATTGCTTTCTGTGTGTTTGACAAAGATGTTTTGAAAAGGCATTTCGCTTTGACTTTGTAATGACTCATGTAGGACTGTATACAAAGTGTTCGGAAATGTTTTGTTTTGAAAAGAATTTGAACTTTGAAAAAAGTGTGTGGTGTGAAAAGCATTTGATAGAGCAAGCAACTAAAAGACTTATTTACCTGTCATACCCCAAAATTTTCCCTCCATCTACTCAAGAGATTTCATACATCCATACTCAAGGATTCCTCAAGAGTTGATCAGACAAACTCTCTCCTAGACAATCAACCCAAACTAGGGTTTGGTATCTCCCAAGTCAAGATGGATTTCCAACATCTCCAATGGCCTTCATGCCTCCTCATATGCTTCAAAGATTCTCCATGTCAAGTTTCAAGCCTCACAAGTCAAGTTTCCTCAAACAATGGTTCAGATGGTTGAAAATCGGGTGTATTGGACAAAAAGTCAACGTGGTCAACATACAACAAAACTTCGATTTTTGGTCAACATCCTCATTTTGAAGTTACATTCATCATTTGATCAAGGGTTGATCATGATTCATCAAGAAAACTCAAGATTTGCCCAAAAGTCAAACTTTCTAAATTAGGGTTTCTAGATGAAAAGTCAACTGAACTTTGACTGATCATAACTTTCTCATACTTTCTCAGAAATTTTTCCACCACCTCTTGTTTTGAAGGAAATTCAATTCTCTACAACTTCATGTCTCACAAGAATGTCCAAAAAATGCTTCATTTGAGAGGTATAGCTCAAAACATTACAGGTCATTTTCAAAGTCAACAAAAAGTCAACTTTTTGTTTTGAAGATATTTTGAGCATGGTAACTCCAATTGAGATGAGACCAAAGACATTGGTTAGAGGACTCTTAGAGATTTCCAAAAAGTCCAAGAACACTCAAAAATGTGGAAAAATGAGCAAGATACACTATTCAGAAGTTGGGCAATTTTGGACAATTGCACAAAAGGACATTTTGGTCAAAATGCAAAATTTTCCAAATGGGCCTATAATCTTTTGATCCAAACTTGTTCATGACAATATTTTTGACCCATAAATGCTTGACCATGGCAATTTTCTATTTTATTGATTTTATTTTGAATTCTAGAACATTTAATTCAAAATTAAATTATATAAAATATGAAAATCATATTTTTCTAAGAAGGGCTGATTTTATATGTTCCTTAATGTCCAAGAAAGCCCAAGATACTTGCCAAATTCGTGCTTGATCATGCATTGAAGGAGAAAATCAAATTTCTTTCAAAATTTGATTTTTATTTGAAAAATATTGAATGCTCCAAATCAAATCTTTTCCATTCCTTTTTTCCTCTCCAATCCTCTCTATAAATACCTAGCATTGCAACCAGCACAAAGGACGAAACCCTAACCTAAAAACAAACCCAAAACTCTTGCCAAATTTTCCAAGAAACCAAGAAATTCGAATTTCGAATTCCAGCCCTTTTCAGCCCTCAAGAACCACTCCATTGCCTTCAGGAGGTAGGTTTGAGTAAGTACACACTCTTGCCATGGGTTAAAACAAGCTGAATCGCACCATATACATGCATACATAACTGATTTTTTCTTGAATTCGTATTTTTATTATCAGCATGTTTTAATTGATTCTAACGTTTGCTATGTGTTCATGAGGTTCCAATGGACCGATCTGGGCCATCGTTTTAATGCTTGCACGTTAGAAACATGATTTGCCATTTTTAGGGTTTTCTGGAAGCTTGAACCGGCTTATCGACGATTCAGGGCAAGAGAACTATGCCATTGAACTCGCAGCCATCCAATTAGGGGGGTAGGGTATCCTTTTTCTATTTATTTGCGTGATTTTTGCAGATCCCAAAATCGACTCTCGGAGAAACACGAGCCCTAGCTCCGGCGTCGTTGACTCTCTCTGACCGGCGAGGGACTGGCGTGGCACAACGGGCGTCTCTGATTCGCTCATTCATAAACAATGGGGCCCACGCGTGCTGACTCTGATTTTCAACATATCCAGGACGCGTCATCGCTTATGTATCATTGTTTCTCACTTTCAAAACACCAAAGACACGTTGTCCAGTGGTTAAGGCTTGGCTTTTGAAAGATGCTCTAGCAGTCACGGGTTCGATCCTTCCCAGAGCCGGTTTTACCTTTTCTTTTCACAAACTCAAACTTAACTCTATTTTCTATATTTCTCTTACTTTTAATATTTTCCATTCATTTTAATTTCTTTTCTATATTTTATTTATGCATTAAAAATTACCAAAAACATTTTTTCTTCTTACATTATTTTTCTAAAAACCTTTATTTAATTTAATAAATTAAAAAATATAATTTTTGCATGCATATTTATTTTATTTATATTTTAGCATTTAAATCATTATAAATTGCATTTTAATTATTAAATCTTTTCCAAAAAATCCCAAAAAATTATTTTAACTTATTTATCTTATTTCCAGCACATATTAATTTTCTCATATTAAAAATTGCATTTTTCTAACATTTTTCCTCTTATTCAATTCATCTCGTATTTTCCGATTTCCCATTCTTTCACAGGTTGATCCGATTCAGACGATTCTTCCGTTTTTATTTTACTTTTCAATAATGTAATTGCTCATGGGTTGTAATAGTTTAATTTAGGACTTTTACTTTCCGCACTCCTAATTATGTATCTGCCCCAAAGCCATGTAATAGCGTAGGTTTATTTTCCGCATTTTACATTCCGCATTTTACTTTCCGCACCCTTATCAATTGCTAGTAATTAGGCGTGTATGGCAAGATAATAATCGGACATAGCTCACACTAATTTCAAGATAAAATATCTGAATTTAACACACTTCTCTCACACACGCACCCCTTAGGGAAATTCTCTCTCGATGCCTTTCGATTCAAAATGGTCATGTCCCTCGAACGTAGAGGTAGTCTAGCACCGTTGCCTTCCAAACAAATCATCATAGTCCCTTCGATACAAAGATCATAAGACCCACGATGTCGCCTCCGAATACATGATCTTGACCCTCGATTGTCGCCTACGAAAAAATGATGATAGTCCCTTCGATATGTGCTAGGATACTTCCTACAAGTTGCTTTCTATGACCATCCGATGTCCCTTCGAATGTCCCGCTTACATCCAACGAATGGAGCTACCTACTAACTAATGGTATGGCTAGCGCTATTCTAAAGGAATGTAAAAGTACGAAAACGACCAATTCTGAGTGGGTAAATAAGTCTTTTAGTTGCTTGCTCTATCAAATGCTTTTCACACTACACACTCTTTTTCAAAGTTCAATTTCTTTCAAAATAAAACATTTCTTTGTATACACTCCTACATGAGTCATTGCAAAGTCAAAGCGAAATGCATTTTCAAAACATTTTGTCAAACACACAAAGCAATTTTAAAAGTTATCTAAGAGCAACTAAGAGCCCGTAGAATAAATCATGGATGGAAAGGGTGCTAATACCTTCCCTTTTCATAACCATTCTCCGAACTCGAATCTAACGAAGGTCTTTTTCTTACTTTTACCTTCCCTTAATTGGATAAAATAAAAGTCGGTGGCGACTCTTGCTATCCGCACATTTGGATACAAAATCCTACAAAGTCGGTTCACCGTATCACGTAATCGACTCTGGGATAACACCTAAAGAGAGAATTGCCTTAGGGATTTCTAGATAACCTTTATTGCTTTTTGTTTGACTTGTATGCTTTATCTTTAAGGGTTGCTTGGGTATTATATTGTTGGGGATCCTACACCGGATCCGGTTTCCTTTTAGGTAAGTGGCATTAGATCATCGCGACCGTTAGACGATAACTACACGGTCAACATGATGGCTACGTTAGCGTGACACTTTGGTTGCCCGATACTCTTCATTCCCAAGTTGAAGAAAGTATTTGGCTTCGCGTGGTGTCATCGCTAACTAAACTTTTAGAACCTTAATTGACCCATCTTGGCCATTAGAAGGTAGTGAGATGGCGGCTTTGGTGTAGACCGAGGTTGGTTGATACCGATGCTACGCTCATTGAGATCGACTTTTGGGACATTTTCGATCGACCACTTGGCCGTGGTATTGAAATAAGCGCCTACGAAAGATCGATGATGTGAGATTCCTAGAACCCGTTACTATTATAGGAGGATGAACCAACTCAAACTTTTGGTGGGGTAATCACCTATACCTCATGCAAGCCTTAAACCTAGGCTCATTGTGTGAATTGTTTGTGTGTGCTAAACATGACATCATGACATCATCCGCATTGCATATCATTTCTAACTATTTCAAGGACCTAGGATTTATCTTTGCTCGCTTTTGTAGGGATTATGGCTTCTAGAAAGACTATCCGAATCAACTTCATGGGTATCCTTCTCACTCAAAGAATTGGTTTGAAATTCCGACCATGCTCGGTTCATCAAAAGACATGGTTATCTGCTTGATTTGGTTATCTCCGGTTTTGAAGAAGATATGATGCATGTCCTATTCTTCTTTGATCCAAACACCATTGCTTCACATTTCCAGATTATCGCTTGGTTCCTACCTTAGAAGAGTTCTAAGCTACTTGGGGTATCTATTCTTGATCAAATGCCATTCACCGGTTTAGAAAAGGTCCCTAAGTTCAAGACATTGCATCCGCCTTACATCTTAAGCGCCGATGAAGCCAATTGGGAAACTAGAAGTGGAGTTAAGGGTTTACTTTCCAAGTTCTTAATCAAGAAAGCCCGAGAATTCCTCAAAGTTATGAGTTTCCATGCATTTGAGAACATTGTGGCCTTGCTAATTTATGGTTTGGTTCTATTCCTAACTCGGATCAATTCATAGATGTCAATGCTATCAAGTTGTTTCTTACCCGCAATCCAAAGGCCTACCTTACTTGGAGACATCCCATTCTCTCCACACTGCACTACTAAGAGGCAAGGAACTCTCATGTGTTGTATACCGTTACTTTCAAGGTGGTTTATTTCGCACCTTCCTCCATCTTTGAAGAATGAACAAAGGTTGAGGTGGTCTCAAAGATTGATGTCACTCTCATTCGGATATCCGTTGGAATCTTTTCTCTCAAAAGGATTTCACATTCATTGAGTTGGAGAGTTCCTAATGTACCACTACTTGGTATAAGGAGGTATTACTTACAACCCTTCTCTAGCTTTACGTTTGGTTTTGCTCAAGAGATGGTCCACATGATATGCTTCTCCAAGATGTTGTGTTCGACTACAATCACGATCTCCGCATTACGACGAAGGTTTATACATGCTTGGGGCATGGTAAAGAAGATCGATACCAAGACTTTGGGGCACCAACTCCATTCCTTGGGAACCTTACCTCAAATGGGTGCGAGCTCGAGCTCAAAACCTCATGATGCCATTCACACTGCTCTACCAAGAATTATGGAACCTGTATAGGTGACGTACCATATGTCGTTCTCCACCGACATGCCTACCGATTTTGAAGACTTGAAGAGATCCCGATTCACTTAAAGAAGAAAGGGATACCTTTGAAGTTCAATGTTATGCAAGTGAGAAGAAAGTTCTAGAGTTGACCAAGCTACTTCACGAGGAGCGAAACATCAACGCCTACATCGGCACCAAGAGGAAGCGCCCATGGGAGACTTAGAGCTTTAGGACGTTCTTGTTTTCTTTATTGCTTTGAACTATCTCTTGTATTTAAAAAGAAAAAGAATAATAATGAGAAGTACTAATAAATGTTTGTTCATTGCTTGTTTAACAAATTTAAATCTCTTAGGTCCTTGAAAACATTGCATTGCATTCGCATAAACATTGCATATCATAGCATAACATTGCATCACTGTACATTGAGATTGGTTTTCTCATTTGCTCGCTATTTATTTTAGGAGAAATGGCTCTTGAGATGTCAAAGATCTCGTGCTCGTAATGCTCGCCAGCAGATGTTCACCAACTTGGTCCAAGGCCAAGAAGATTTGAAGAAGCTCATCAACAAGAAGAAGAAGGTTGTTGGTCTCCTCAACATGGGTAGACGCTTCAAAGGGGTCCTAAAGTGGTCACGTATTGAGCTCTCTCAAGGAAGTGTCCATACCGAGGGAGTGCCAAGGGTGATGAAGGTGATCGCGTGAGCCAAAGAAAGGAGGAGAGGATCATCCGATTATAGCCAACACTGAGGAAGATGACAAGTACAAACAACTCAAGACCGTCAATGTGTGGAAAACTCAAGATGTCCGGCTGAACTTTGATGATCCGAGTCTTATTCTGTGTTGTGATTCCTCCCAAGTTCAAAGTTCCAACTTTTGCTAAGTATGATGGCATGTCTTGCCCTAAGTCGCATTTGAAGTCCTATGTCCGTAAGATCAACCCCACACCGATGATGAAAGTTGTGGATGCACTATTTTCAAGAGAGTTTGTCCGAACTCGGTTGGAATGGTACTATCACTAGAGAATGACCGTATCCGTACTTGGAGTGACTTAGTGATGCTTTCTCATAGTATGGGTACAATGTGAATTGACACCCACTCGCATGCAACTACAAAGCATGTCTATGGGTCGTGACGAGAAGTTCAAGGAGTATGCTCAGTGGAGAGATCTAGCAGTCAGAGTTCAACCACCCTTGTCCAATAGGGAGTTGGTTGATATGTTCATGGGAACACTGACAGGCCCGTTCTTCAATCATCCGATTGGGAATTCTTCATCCGGATTCACCGAGCTAATATTGACAAAGCAGCGATGAAGTGGTATCAAGAGTGGGAAGATTCATGTAGAGTCATCTTCAAACGCCAAGAAATCTTTGGTGGTAAGAAAGAAGCTAATGTGTATGGTCGAAAAGCCGAGCCAAGACCGACCGTGCTCAACTGTGGGGCGCTGGATCTCCAATCCTACATCAACACAACCTCCGAGACAGCAGAACGTAACGCGCCACGAAGATAGTTTACGAAGATCAACATGCCTTTGTCGCAAGCCTTGCAACACATGTTGAAAGCAGAGTGACACCTTGAGGATCCTCCTCAAAATGTCAACACTTCCTCTCCAAAGTACAATCCTAATGCTAAGTGTGCCTACCATTCCAACAGCCTGTACCATAATCGACAATTGTTGGGCTCAAGAACAAGATTCGTGATATGATCAAGCTAAGCATTGAGTTTGACCCTCCCTGAGACCAATGTGATCAATGCGCCTATGCCTAATCATGACAAAAGTTCCAATGTGGTGACGATACTTATGTTTTCAACATAGATGACTTGACCATTCCTCCGATGATTAAGAAGAATTTGTTACAAGCCGTGTCAATCCAGATGTCCAGAGAATTGTCGTTGGTGCCCATCCGCACTGATGGTTGTGCTTGGTTGAGAAGACGTGTTCGCATGATGGATAACCGTGAGATACTATTTCGAAACCACCGCGTAAGTGTGTGAAGAAATGTCTAAGTTGAAGATCGACAATCGAACGAAACTGTGCCATCTGTGGGATACCTTGGGCAGCCAAGTGGAAAGTATGATTACATGGTGAAGTACATCGCCCCGATAGTTACAAGATTCCTATTGAAGATGTTAAGGCGACCGGATGGGGTGACGATTTCGTAAGACTATGCCGATGTTAACACAATAAGAACTCCACTCTCCGTGCTAGGGTGGCACCTCTCATTATCACTTCTCCAAGACAAATTCCATATTCCTCGACAAGGCTATCCTTGAAGTATGGAGTCGATGTTTACTATCATGGCGTCAAGCAAGACCTCCGACTATTGAAGATCTTACCATTGAAGTTTCTATTCCGACATCGACAACGCCACCGGATCAAGCAAGGTGACCGAACCGAAGGGTATTTCTCCAGATCTCTCCTCCAAAAGACATCGACTCCAACTCGCATTCCACTACTCAATCAATATCCCCTAGAGGGAAAGAACCAAGAACTCATCCCGCTCAACCAAGTGCCAAAGGAAGTTATCAAGGCACCTCCAAACAAGAAATGGAGGAAATTCAAAATTATCAAGAAAAGTGATTACAATGTTGTGGAACAATTGGGACAGATCCAAGATCTCCATGCTTGCTCTCGCTTATGCTCGAGGCTCATGCTAACGCCTTGGTGAAGTTTCAAGAATGCTCATGTGCCGCAAGACACTACCACCATCAAGTTTGTATTGCTAGCCCGGCTGCCAACAACGGCCTAGGCTTCTCGATGTCGATTTGACTCTCGGAAAGAAACATAACAAGGCCTTGCACATCTCTTGAATGCAAGGGTACTACCTTATCTCATGTCTTGGTTGATACCGGTTCGCCGAATATCCTTCCAAGATCTTTTGATCGACTTGATGTCGAAGGGTTGGTTCGAGACCCAGTGACATTATTGTAAGAGCTTTTGATGGTTCTAAGCAGATGGAGAGCTATTCGCTTTAAAGTCGGTTCCCACTTTTGATTCCACTTTCTTTGTCATGGACATCCGTCCTTATTCTTGCCTACTTGGACGCCCTGGATACGGGCGCCATACTCTACTTTGCATCGAAACTAAATACCCGTGAAAGGGAAAGTTGTTATGATGTATGGGAAGAAGAGTATATGGTCACCATCTACATCATTCCGCTACCTTGAGATGGAGGGTGAATTCTTCGAGACTCCCCAAGCTTTTGAAACAATACCCAGTCATGCCTGCTGACTCTCCCCACTCCGGTTATGCAAGCTCCACCTAGAATGGCCTCACCGAAAGATGCTCAAGCCATCATGAACAAGGAGGTAGTGCTATTTGGGGACAGCTCCTAATCTTCCTTTCAACCGACAAGACCGGTTTAGGCTTCACCATCAAGGGTCAAGATGATACGCGAACGTGCCGCCAACTTCCTTTCCGCATCGCCAAAGTGGAATCCATGCTATAGAAGACGACGACAACGGCTTCGACATCGCAAGTGGATCTCCCAACCTCATCATGGGCTCAAGAATTGGAAGATCAAGACGCATACCAATCTCCTTTAGTCGAGTAATTGCTCTTATGTTTTACTTTTCGATTTCTTTATGTTTCAACAATGAACTTTGAAAGCCTGTGCCTTGCCCGGCCATGGCTCGCTTATGAGGTTTTATCCGTCGCATATTTTCATTTAATAAATTCTGGACTTTTGCATTCAATTGTTTGTTTTCTTTCTTTACTTTATCACCCTTCAAAAGGCTATGTGTTTCACACACCCACGTGATACATCGCAGAATCACTCCGAATCTAATAACATGCATGCTAGTGCTAAATATGACTTGATAATCCGATCTACCAAGTCAAGACGAAAGTGAGGAAGATTGTGAAGTGCCGGAGAACTTGCGACTACAAGAAGAGCGAGTTATACACCACACGAAGAGCAGGTTGAGGTTGTGAATTTGGGTACTGACGAAGACAAAAAAGAGATCAAGATAGGAGCGAGTCTTGAGAACAGTGTTAAAGAAAGGATGGTTCAGATGCTACGAGATTATGTTGAGGTTTTTGCTTGGTCATACGAAGACATGCCGGGTTTAGACATTGATATTGTGGTACATCGATTGCCGACAAAGGAAGGTTTTCTCCCTGAAAGAAGGTTCGTCGCATGCGCCCCGAGATGTCGAGAAAATCAAAGCCGGGTTATGAAGCTTCAACGTTTCTTAGTCACCTCCTATCCCCAGGGTTGCAAATGTGGTACCCATGCCTAAGAAGGATGGTAAGGTACGAATGTGTGTGGATTACAGAGATCTAAACAAAGCAAGTCCGAAAGACGATTTCCCACTTCCTCATATTGATGTTCGTCGACAACACCGCTCAACATAAGGTTTCTCCTTCATGGATGGTTTCTCCTACAATCGATCAAAATGGCTCCTCAAGACATGGAGAAGACTACTTTTGTTACAGTGGGGCACTTTTTGCTACAAGGTTATGCTCGATCGAAGAACGCAGCGCCACTTATCGCTATGGTGACATTATTTCATGACATGATTCATCACGAGATAGAGGTCTATGTTGACGACATGATAGCTCGGTCATGATCAAGAAGAACACCTTGATCACTTGTAAATTGTTTGATAGGTTGAAGAAGTACAGATCGAGACTTAATCCCAACAAGTGCACCTTTGGAGTCGATCCGAAAACTCCTAGGGTTTGTAGTCAGTGGAAGAGGTATTGAGGTTGATCCCGCCAAGGTTAAAGCTATTCAAGAGATGCCAGCCCCGCACCGAGAAGGAGGTCAGAGGTTTCTTGGCCGATTAAACTACATTGCCGATTCATTGCACACCTAACTACTACTATGAGCCAATCTTCAAGTTACTAAAGAAAGATCAAGTGGTGGAATGGAACGACGATTGCCGATCGCTTTGACAAAATCAAAGAGTACCTTAATCCTCCTATCCCGATGCCACCGCCAAGGAAGACCTCTTATCATGTACTTGATGCTAGAGAACTCAATGGGTGTGTGTTGGGGCAACATGACGAGTCCGGTCGAAAAGAGCATGCAATATACTACCTTAGCAAAAGTTTACCGATCGTGAAACAAGATACTCACAATGAGAAAACTTGCAACGCTTTGGCTGCTCACGACTAAGACAGATATGTTGACTCACACTACCTTGTTGATTTCTAAGATGGATCCGATAAAATACATCTTTGAGAAACCAGCTCTCTCCTAAGAATAGCAAGATGGCAAATGATCTTGACCGAGTATGACATCCAAGACACTTCTCGTAAAGCGATCAAAGGAAGTGTAGTAGCCGATCACTTGGCTCATCGTCAGATGACTATCGCCTATGCATTCAATTTCCAGATGAAGATGTTTTACTAGTTACAGATTATGAAGAACTGTGCCCGCATTTAAGGACCCGAACAAGGATCCCGATGGACTATGGTCTTTGATGGAGCCTCAAACTCACTTGGCAATGGCATTGGCGCCATCATTATATCCCCTGCAGGCGGACATACGCCTTTCACCGCCAGACTTTGTTTCAGTTGCACTAACAACATGGCCGAGTACGTGCATCATGGGTCTTAAAGTCGCTATTGACTTAAGAATCAAGTTCTTACAAGTGTATGGAGACTCGCTTTAGTGATCACCGATTATGGCGAGTGGGATACGAAGCATCCGAACCTCATTCCAGATCGAGATTCGAGTTTGATTCCTACTTTGAAGAGATTACTTTGATCATATTCCACGAGAAGAGAATCACGGCACGATTGGCTACTATGTCGCCTATGTTCAAGGTTAGATGGGACAACGAGGCATCATCAGAGGTTCGACTAACCAACAGATTGTGAGCTTGACGAAGAGAAACCTTGGTACTTTGACGTGAAAAGGTATCTTGAGACTCAGAATATCTCGCAGGGCATCCGTTAATGATAAGAAGTTCATGAGGAGATTCGCTTCAAATTCTTCCTCAAGAACGACATCTTATACAAGCGCAACCATGACTTGTGCTTATCTACTGTAGACCAAAACAGAATGCGATCATGGAAAAGTTACACGGCGAGTTTGGTACCCACTCCGGACACACTATGGCTAAGAAGATTTTGAGAACAAAGTTACTATTGGTCCACCATGGAAGCCGATTGTCACCGCTTATGCTCGATCTTGTCACAAGTGCCGATTTATGCGCAAAGCACATACCTCCAAGACTCAATGTTTTAACTTCTCCGTGGCCTTTGCAATGTGGGCATTGACATGATTGGAGAGGTTAAGCCCACGCTTCCAATGGACATCGCTTCATCCTTGTGGCAATTGATTACTTTACCAAGAAGCAGCCTCGTATGCATCGTTACCAAGAATGTAGTGGCTCGATTCATCAAGCATAATCTTATCTTCGGATGGCACTCGAAAGGATTATCACGATAACGGTTCCAATCTCAACAACAAGATGATCACCGAGCTCGCACGCAGTCAGATCAAACATCACAACTCTTCTCCATATCGGCCTAAGATGAATGGCAGGAAGCCGCCAACAAGAACATTAAGAAGATTATAAGATGACAATGACTTACAAAGATTGGCATGAGATGTTACCATTTGCTCTTCATGGTTATCGCGACTACAAGACGAACATCGAGGGCAACCCCTTCTCTCTGATATAGAAGCCGCTTACCCATCGAGGTTCGGATACCTCAACCGAGTCCTCTGAAGCGCGAGTTGCGAAGACGATCGTTCGCACGCTTGACCGATTAACTTGATCGATGAGAACGACTCGCCCATCCGCCATGGATGATTTATCGAAACGAATGATCGAGCATTTAACAAGAAGGTCAAGCACCGAGTCTACCAAGTCGTTGATCTAGTAGTCAAGCGCATCATTCTTCCACAAGGTGATCCTGGGCAAATGGACTCCCACCCATGAGGGACCATTTGTAGTCAAGATGATTTTCCGCGGAGCTATGATACTTAGCACCATGGATGGTGAAGACTTCCCACACCGTGAACGCAGACATAGTCAAAAATACTACGCATAGAAGAGACCCGCTAGGTCGATGCCTAGGCAAAAATAAGGGATCCTGGCGAACCAAAAGGTTCGGCAAAAGTTAAGGATATATACAAAATATGTACACCCAAGTCGAAAACCCGAAAAGGCGGCTTGGGCAAAAAGGGTATCCCAGATGAAAACCCGAAAGGCGGTCTAGGCAAAAGTTAGATTTAAGCGCACTATGTCTCTTCCGATCATCCGCCTGCACTACTATCAAGATTCAAGATTCAAATGGCGAAGATCACTATTCACTTTCTCGACAAGGAGATGAGATAGTTGAAATATATGAGTACTAGCATAGTTGGAACTTAACGAGATTGTTTCCGCATAGCTTTTACCTTTCTTGTGTACAAACTACTTGGCCATACGCCACCGTCAAATAAATACCTTCTTCTCTTTACAATTTCGTTGTTGTTATTTGCAATAAGTCCAACGCTTGCTTTGAATGATTATACGATTTGACAAGAAAATCTCCGCAAACATACGAAAAGTGAATATGCAAAAGTACTTACTAAGTGCTCTAGGATTTGGGACGACGACGAAAGTCACCCATACAATTCCCCACCGAGCATAAAGGTGTCACCCACAACACACCTTCCCCAGCGGAGCATAAGGGAATCCACGAGCAACGATTTCGCTCAACCAAGCAACGTTACATCGCCTCAAAGAACACTTCATCCCCGGACATTTCTCAATCCTCCCCCTCCCAGCAGATCCAGACTCAAACTTGGTCGATAGTGCATCGGAGGAAACATATACCTTTTATTCCCAAGCCAGAGATTACAATGGACTCTAGACTCTTCAAGCCCGGTCTCTCAGTAACCATCAAATGCTCTCCAGCGAGATCTACACTCGGAATCCCCAGTAGAGCATCTCTTAAATTTCCTCAGCAGGATCTAAATACAAGGTCCCCAACGGATCGCCTCCCAGATTCTCCTCAGCAGGGTCTATATGTGAGATCTCCAACAGCGAGCTTCTCAAATCTCTACTTTCCTCAACAATGTCTAGGCCCGGACTCGATAGTGCATCGGAGGAATCCAGGATATCTTTCTCCATCAAAGCGTGGTTCTCACCTACTCAAATCCCAAGCGGAAGTTAGAAATCTTCAAAAGTAATATCCGCATCTTCTTCAAGATGGATATGTTTTGAAATATCATAACATTCATCATTCATACATTTCTCATAAAGTCATAATTCATGCATATGTCATTCATATACATCGTCATGCATCATACTTTGCATAAAACTAACGAATATTCTATCAAAGTTTCTCTTGTTTTCTCAAAAGTAATATCATTTCGACGCAAACAGTCCAGATTAAGCCCGAGCCGACGGAAAACTATCAAAGACTTCGCCAACAGGTCCAGATTAAGCCCCGAGCCGACGGAAAACTATCCGAAGACCGCCCGCAAACAGTCCAGATTAAGCCCCGAGCCGACGGAAAACTATCCGAAGACCACCTCCGTTATCCTCCGATAATGCAATGGATCAACACCGATGCACAACAGAAGCTATCCACATTCGCCAACTACAATCTCTCCCGAGTAATCGCGAAGATTTATTCGATTATCAACAAGAACTACAGAGTCTAGCGTACTTGCCTTGGATGGCATCTTAAGCCCATCTCCGACTATTTGTCAACATCTCTTCACTATCGAATGCATATATGGTTAAAAATCAATACACCAATAGCTTCATTTAAAGTGAACACGAAGTCTAACGTGACGACTCTCGGATGGCATCTTAAGCCCATCTCCTCTCCATTCCAGAACATCTACAGAGTCTAACGACGACTCACCCTCCAAAGATCGACCTTTCTAGATGGCATCTTAAGCCCATCTCTCAGCCTCTTATTAACAACCTCGAGTCTAGCGACGACTGCTCCCAAGTCTCCAACTTCTCCAAATGGCATCCGAAGCCCATTCCCGCATCATCCACCAACGGTGCAAAAAATTGTAGTGTTCAATCATCTTCACCTCCAGTCACGAAAGACAAGCATGTCAATCTAACCCTTCCAAGACAAGAAGATTGAACAGGGCAGTGTCATACCCCAAAATTTGCCCTCCATCTACTCAAGAGATTTCATACATCCATACTCAAGGATTCTCAAGAGTTGATCGACAAACTCTCCTAAACAATCAACCCAAACTAGGGTTTGGTATCTCCCAAGTCAAGATGGATTTCAACATCTCCAATGGCCTTCATGCCTCCTCATATGCTTCAAAGATTCTCCATGTCAAGTTTCAAGCCTCACAAGTCAAGTTTCCTCGCACAATGGTTCGGATGGTTGAAAATCGTGTATTGGACAAAAGTCAATGGTCAACATACAATCAAAACTTCGATTTTTGGTCAACATCCTCATTTTGAAGTTACATTCATCATTTGATCAAGGGTTGATCATGATTCATCAAGAAAACTCAAGATTTGCCCAAAAGTCAAACTTTCTAAATTAGGGTTTCTAGATGAAAAGTCAATCGAACTTTGACCGATCATAACTTTCTCATACTTTCTCGTAAATTTTTCCACCACCTCTTGTTTTGAAGGAAATTCAATTCTCTACAACTTCATGTCTCACAAGAATGTCCAAAAATGCTTCATTTGAGAGGTATAGCTCAAAACATTACAGTCATTTTCAAAGTCAACAAAAGTCAACTTTTGTTTTGAAGATATTTTGAGCATGGTAACTCCAATTGAGATGAGACCAAAGACATTGGTTAGAGGACTCTTAGAGATTTCCAAAAAGTCCAAGAACACTCAAAAATGTGGAAAAATGAGCAAGATACACTATTCAGAAGTTGGGCAATTTTGGACAATTGCACAAAAGGACATTTTGGTCAAAATGCAAAATTTTCCAAATGGGCCTATAATCTTTTGATCCAAACTTGTTCATGACAATATTTTTGACCCATAAATGCTTGACCATGGCAATTTTCTATTTTATTGATTTTATTTTGAATTCTAGAACATTTAATTCAAAATTAAATTATATAAAATATGAAAATCATATTTTTCTAAGAAGGGCTGATTTTATATGTTCCTTAATGTCCAAGAAAGCCCAAGATACTTGCCAAATTCGTGCTTGATCATGCATTGAAGGAGAAAATCAAATTTCTTTCAAAATTTGATTTTTATTTGAAAAATATTGAATGCTCCAAATCAAATCTTTTCCATTCCTTTTTTCCTCTCCAATCCTCTCTATAAATACCTAGCATTGCAACCAGCACAAAGGACGAAACCCTAACCTAAAAACAAACCCAAAACTCTTGCCAAATTTTCCAAGAAACCAAGAAATTCGAATTTCGAATTCCAGCCCTTTTCAGCCCTCAAGAACCACTCCATTGCCTTCAGGAGGTAGGTTTGAGTAAGTACACACTCTTGCCATGGGTTAAAACAAGCTGAATCGCACCATATACATGCATACATAACTGATTTTTTCTTGAATTCGTATTTTTATTATCGGCATGTTTTAATTGATTCTAACGCTTGCTATGTGTTCATGAGGTTCCAATGGACCGATCCGCCATCGCTTTAATGCTTGCACGTTAGAAACATGATTTGCCATTTTAGGGTTTTCTCGAATCGAAGCTTCGAAACGGCTTATCCGATTTATCTGGCAAGAGAACTATGCCATTGAACTCGAAGCCATCCAATTAGGGGGGTAGGGTATCCTTTTTCTATTTATTTGCGTGATTTTTGCAGATCCCAAAATCGGAGCTACCGGAGAAGACGACCGGAGCCCTAGCTCCGGCGTCGTTGACTCTCTCTGACCGGCGAGGGACTGGCGTGGCACAACGGGCGTCTCTGATTCGCTCATTCATAAACAATGGGGCCCACGCGTGCTGACTCTGATTTTCAACATATCCAGGACGCGTCATCGCTTATGTATCATTGTTTCTCACTTTCAAAACACCAAAGACACGTTGTCCCAGTGGTTAAGGCTTGGCTTTTGGAAAGATGCTCTAGCAGGTCACGGGTTCGATCCTTCCCAGCGCCGGTTTTACCTTTTCTTTTCACAAACTCAAACTTAACTCTATTTTCTATATTTCTCTTACTTTTAATATTTTCCATTCATTTTAATTTCTTTTCTATATTTTATTTATGCATTAAAAATTACCAAAAACATTTTTTCTTCTTACATTATTTTTCTAAAAACCTTTATTTAATTTAATAAATTAAAAAATATAATTTTTGCATGCATATTTATTTTATTTATATTTTAGCATTTAAATCATTATAAATTGCATTTTAATTATTAAATCTTTTCCAAAAAATCCCAAAAAATTATTTTAACTTATTTATCTTATTTCCAGCACATATTAATTTTCTCATATTAAAAATTGCATTTTTCTAACATTTTTCCTCTTATTCAATTCATCTCGTATTTTCCGATTTCCCATTCTTTCACAGGTTGATCCGATTCAGACGATTCTTCCGTTTTTATTTTACTTTTCAATAATGTAATTGCTCATGGGTTGTAATAGTTTAATTTAGGACTTTTACTTTCCGCACTCCTAATTATGTATCTGCCCCAAAGCCATGTAATAGCGTAGGTTTATTTTCCGCATTTTACATTCCGCATTTTACTTTCCGCACCCTTATCAATTGCTAGTAATTAGGCGTGTATGGCAAGATAATAATCGGACATAGCTCACACTAATTTCAAGATAAAATATCTGAATTTAACACACTTCTCTCACACACGCACCCCTTAGGGAAATTCTCTCTCGATGCCTTTCGATTCAAAATGGTCATGTCCCTCGAACGTAGAGGTAGTCTAGCACCGTTGCCTTCCAAACAAATCATCATAGTCCCTTCGATACAAAGATCATAAGACCCACGATGTCGCCTCCGAATACATGATCTTGACCCTCGATTGTCGCCTACGAAAAAATGATGATAGTCCCTTCGATATGTGCTAGGATACTTCCTACAAGTTGCTTTCTATGACCATCCGATGTCCCTTCGAATGTCCCGCTTACATCCAACGAATGGAGCTACCTACTAACTAATGGTATGGCTAGCGCTATTCTAAAGGAATGTAAAAGTACGAAAACGACCAATTCTGAGTGGGTAAATAAGTCTTTTAGTTGCTTGCTCTATCAAATGCTTTTCACACTACACACTCTTTTTCAAAGTTCAATTTCTTTCAAAATAAAACATTTCCGAACACTTTGTATACACTCCTACATGAGTCATTGCAAAGTCAAAGCGAAATGCATTTTCAAAACATTTTGTCAAACACACAAAGCAATTTTAAAAAGTTATCTAAGAGCAACTAAGAGCCCGTAGAATAAATCATGGATGGAAAGGGTGCTAATACCTTCCTTTTCATAACCATTCTCCGAACTCGTAATCTAACGAAGGTCTTTTTCATTACTTTTACCTTCCCTTAATTGGATAAAAATAAAAGTCGGTGGCGACTCTTGCTATCCGCACATTTGGATACAAAAATCCTACAAAGTCAGTTCACCGTATCACATTACCCACTCAGAATTGGTCGTTTTGTTGTACTTCTACATTCCTTTAGAATAGCGCTAGCCATACCATTAGTTAGTAGGTAGCTCTATTCGTTGGATGTAAGCGGACATTCGAAGGGACATCGGATGGTCATAGAAAGCAACTTGTAGGAAGTATCCTAGCACATTCAAGGACAATCATCATTTTCGAGGCGACAATCGAGGGTCAAGATCATGTATTCGAAGCGACATCGTGGGTCTTATGATCTTTGTATCGAAGGGACTATGATGATTTGTTTGGAAGGCAACGCTAGAATACCTCACGCTCGAGGGACATGACCATTTTGAATTCGCAAAGGCAACGAGAGATTACCCTAAGCGTGTGTGAAAGAGGTGTGTTGATTTCGAATATGTTATCTTGAAAATTAGTGGGCTATGTTTATTGTTATCTTGCCATACACGCCTAATTACTAGCAATTTATAGGGTGCGGAAAGTAAAATGCGGAATGTAAAGGCGGAAATGTAAATGTCCTACGCTATTACAAGGCTTTGGGGCAGATACATAATTTAAAATGCGGAAAATAAAAGTCCTAATTAAAACTATTACATCCCATATATAGTTACATTATTGGAAAATAATATGATAAAATGATAAAGAGAAAATCGCAATCGGGTCAACTCATAAAAAGAAGAAATCGAAAATGCAATATGAATCGATCAAGAGAAAAATGTTAGAAAATGCAAATTTTAATATGGGAAAATTAATACATGGAAATAATATAGATATGCTAAAATAAATTTTTTGGGATTTTTTAAATGCAATTTAGTAATTTAAAATGAATTTACAATGATTTAAATGCTAAATTATAAATAAAAATAAATATGCATGCAAAAAGGTATTTTTTTAATTTATTAAATTAAATAAGTATTTTCTGAAAATAAATGCAAAAAGAAAAATATTTTTGATAATTTTTTTATGCAGAAATAAAATGATGAAAATAATTAAAACAATGCAAAAATATTAGAAAATTAGAAAATATGAAAATATTGGAAAAATATGCAAAGTTGAGAAAAAAGAAGCAAAACTGGTGCCCATAGGGATCGAACCCATGACCTTGGAGCGAAATCTCAAGTTCACATGCCTTGACCAACTGTAGCGTGTTCATCGTTTGAAACGGATTGAATGGAATTTACACGCCGCCTTCGCTTCATCTCCGCGCCAATTCATCGCTTCTTCGTTTCAAATATTCAAAAGCTCGTCGGCCTTCTTCGACGCTACAAGCCCCGGCAAAATCAAAACGCAGATACATAATATAAATGAATTCTAAAGGCATGGTTCGATTCCTTGAAGCATTCCGAACACACTGGTATGGGTCTTATGGTCCAATTTTTCCTAATAAGAGAAACCCTAAAACGGCATAGGAACCCTAATCATGGCATATCGCTTTCACCATGGAAACTCAATCAAAGTGCCCAAAGCTTGTAAACTCATCACTAATCACAAAAACAAACACAAAACAGGTTAATAATGCATGATGATTGAAACACGATTTTGAAAAAAAAAAAAGAAGAACAAACCGATTCGTGATTTCTTGATTCTGGATGGTTTTGAGCAATGTGAGGGTCTGGATCGACTCAAGAGGTATCAAGGAATGTGTTAGACACCTCAAAATCGATTGAAAACGGCTGGAACTAGGGTTGCAAATTGCTTGTGTACCACGATTTTTCTTGAATTAGGTTAGGGTTTCTGAGGCAATTTTTCCGTCCTCTTGTGATTGGTATGCATCAGGTATATATGCTGGATGGATTTGGCGTTGTTTTGGGAAAGATTTGATCAATAATCAATGATAATCAAATTTGATTTTTCCATGAAAATCAAATTTTCAAAACTTGATCAATTTCAATCCAATCTTGCCTTTTTTGATCCAATTTCGAAATTGCTGGCTTTTAATGAATTTCTTGAATCTCAAGGAAGGAATAAAATCAATCTTTCAATTAATTTTGATTTTATAATTTATTTTAAAATTTAATTTGTATTTAAATGAATAAATTCAAAATTAAATAGAAAAATAAATCAAAAATCCGTGGCATTGGGCTTGGATATTCCTAATTGTATGAGGAATAAGTTTGGATGAAGAAAAGCAAGCCCATTTGCAAAAGATTTGATTTTTGAAGTATCTCTTTGTGCATTCTTTCAAAATTGCCCAACTTGTGAATGGTGTAACTTGCTCAATTTTCCACATTGTTGAGTGTTCTTGGACTTTTTGGAAAGCTCTAAGAGTCTTCTAACCAACCTTTTTGGTCTCATCTCAATTGGAGTTACCATGCTCAATATATCTTCAAAGCAAAAGTTGACTTTTGTTGACTTTGAAAATGACCAGAATGTTTTGAGCTATACCTCTCAAATGAAGCATTTTTGGACATTCTTGTGAGACATGAAGTTGTAGAGAATTGAATTTCCTTCAAAACAAGAGGTGGTGGAAAAATTTCGAGAAAGTATGAGAAAGTTATGATTAGTCAAAGTTCAGTTGACTTTTCACCTAGAAACCCTAATTTAGAAAGTTTGACTTTTGAGCAAATCTTGAGTTTTCTTGATGAATCATGATCAACCCTTGATCAAATGATGAATGTAACTTCAAAATGAGGATGTTGACCAAAAATTATGAAGTTTGATGTATGTTGACACAGCTTGACTTTTTGTCCAATACAACCGATTTTCAACCATCCGAGCAATCGAGGAAACTTGACTTGTGAAGCTTGAAACTTGACATGGAGAATCTTTGAAGCATATGAGGAGGCATGAAGGCCATTGGAGATGTTGGAAGTTCATCTTGACTTGAGAGATACCAAACCCTAGTTTGGGTTGATTGTCTAGGAGAGAGTTTGTCTGATCAACTCTTGAGGAATCCTTGAGCATAGATGTATGAAATCTCTTGAGTAGATGGAGGGAAAATTTTGGGGTATGACGCAGGCCATATTCTTCCTCGTGTACATCAGAACTTTTCTTCCATTTATCCTGCATGTTTGGTGTTGGTTCAATGGAGAATCTCCAGAATACTGCAAAGAAGATGTCGAACATGATATTGAGACATTGTCTTCAACTGAAAGCCTGTAGATGTGTGTCGTAGCCTCATTTTTTATTTACCGGTTCCACCATTTTTTCTTGCAGGATATCCGACGAAGGATGAAAGGTTTTCTAGCGAGTGTGTTAAAATAGCCTTCTATATTATTCATTTCGTCGAGGAATTCCCTCTTGTTGAACACAAATCTTGGTAGTGGAGGCTTTGATTCCTTGAAAGCCTCTTTTTTTGTAGCCTTGTATCTTTCAGCTGCTTTTCAGTCATACACAACATTACACCTGAGGCACAATCAGGATTTTGATTAGTTTACTATGCATTTCTCTTGGAAATCAGCCAAACTTTCCTCATGTTGAGGATACATTGCTGGTAATTTATCTTATGTTTTCACATCAAAGCCTTATGTAAGTTCCTTAGTTTTGAGGATTGGCATTAATTTTGTAAAATAAATAATAGCAGCAATAATGTAATGTATAATAAGATGTATAAACTTGATAATAAGAATATGTACAACAAGAAGTCCTATTGAAATCTTAGAACATGTGTTGAACTTATTCAACAACTGGAACAACATATCGAATAAGATGTCCTATGAAGGAGCCTTTGACATCGCGCCTGCTGAACTAAAATGAGACTTAGTTCTGATTTAAATTATGCAGAATATTTGGAGAATATTATGCACCTTATACATAGCATATTTATAGACATAGTTAAAGGTCCAGAAGATTCAATCAGAAATCAAGGAGACAAATTAGGAAACTGAAGATTGAAGACCTTACTTGTAGCAGAAGTTTTTTGCGGTTTGTTACAGCTGATTTGTTGTTGTTTAAAGGCCCAAAATCCAGTTGGGAAGAGGTTATATTGTAACCTAGTTTAGTAGCTAGCCAAGTATATCAAACATGTAATCATTAGGGCTAGATGTAGTGAACCACCCGGTTTTTGGGATGGTCACCATACTCCTTGAAACCTTTAGGTGAGAGGCAATATGTATTTGAAGGAACTGGACAAACTCATATAATAGAATATTAATGAAGTCGCCATCGAAAGTTTTTTATTTCACAAAAGGAGAAAGGTAAACCTCGAGTAAACTTGAAAGAGAGATATCATGGTCTTATGACCGAAAGATTGGGTAAGGGAGTCGGTTACGTGAGGGAAATATATTAGCATCCCACACGTTTGTAGTACTCTATAGGATCCACTTCTATTTTCTATCTAATGGGTGTGTTTATCTATCGCTTAATTGCTACGTCTATGTCTAATGCTTAGTGCTAAGGGAAATGCATGTGAAAGAAAGAAAATCACAGGGAAAAGAAGGAAGTATTTACAAAGTTTGCTCGGTCGAGCCCCGTGACCAGATGCCTACGTATTCCCTCATGCAATGGGAAAGTCAAAGCATCATAGTCCGACTCACATTTTTTGGTGGGTTTTGTGTTTTTTAATGGAACGATGCTAAGTTCGCTTCATGTCGCAACCCGACCTTTGGGGTATTACACATCAGCAAAGAAAGGAATTAACACGTCTGTTTGAAAATCTTGATTGATAAGCCATGAAGGTGAAAAATAATTTGAATTGGTTGGTTGTTTTTACCTTGAAAAATGAGTTTTAAACCATTATTAAGTATTTTGATTTTCAATAAAAGTGAAAATAATTTTTAGTTTTAATGCAAGTATGCAAAAGAAAGAAGAGAACAACTAAGGGAAACTAACTAGTTCTACCATAATGTTATCATACAATGATTGATCCCAAGGTTAAGGATAAAGGGGAAATGTCTACCTAGGTTAGCATGCATGGATGGAAATCCTAATGTTTAAGCTTGAAAACTACTCTAGCCGAGCAATCCTAGGGAGACTATCCTAATATCCACCTTGGTTGAAAAACCAAGGGATACAAAGGGAGGAGACAAGAAAGTGCTTTGGTAGAAGCACACAAACAATGCAATGCATACACAAATGATACACACATGCGCGCGGAAGATGAAAGAATTCCCATAGCCTCAAAGGTAGCTAATCACCCGAGTCAACCAGGAGCCTTCTTTAGGAGGAAAACCATAACCATCGGCGAGACAAACCGTTGTCAACCAGGAGTTTCCTTATAGGAGAAAGGCATTCACGCCTTAATATGAATTACCAAGTGTGAAGAGCATATGAGTGCGAGTATCAGCGTGTCAGCGCAAACCCCATGACAAAGCATGGAGGGTCATAATAGGGAACCCTTGCCACTATATATATATATATGACTCTATAAAGGAAGCTTCAAGATTCGCATGAGCTAAGCTGACATGGACTGAACTGGGCGGGGGTTGGTTGCTAACTCTTTTTCACGTGCCTTTCATCATCATTGGGACTTAATGGTAGTGTCATATCAGGTAGCCTAACCATCCATACCTCTACACGAGCATAAAAGTAAACAATTACTTAAATGTACCTCCTCACAGGTAGGATTTTAAACAAACCAAACACAAATAGCACACAATATGCAAAATTTCCCTAAATGGGTCTTTAAATAAACCAGAGGGGTTCCTAACATGATCCAACAACGGATACCCTATCATGCATCTATATTCCTACTTCTCATGGCAAGGAAAGAAATAAAATTCCTACTTATCATGATCTCTAGAAAGCAGTAAATGCAGAAAGATAAACCAGAAGCAATATAATACCAAACGAATATAGATTCGTAGCAAGCAATATATGCGTGTAGCAGACACGTCCTCATAACAATCGGAACACCTGCACAAAGGTTCATATCCAGATAAAATAGCATAATACGTGTTTCTCGTAACATGAGAAAACACGAATCAAAGTGCGTTTAAAACGCAAGCAAAACCACGGGCGAAGTGGTATGTTAGTATACCAAGATTAGGTAACTAACCAAAATATCATCAATGTATCTTGCACAAGTCAACAAACACGTCAAAAATAACAAGGAGGCGTGAATATAGTTACATACTCACATCACAAGTCAAAATGTGATCCAAATACGAAGAAATGAATTATAAACATGTATAGCAACATAAGAATGGAAAATAGGGCAGCCACACGCACATAATGCAAAATAACCCATGAATGATATTAAAATCGAGCTAAATCCATCACAATAGTCCTAAAATAAAATGCTAAGCATAACTAGCAATCAAGAGAAGTTGGAAACCAAAATCTACACTAAAATAGCCTAAAATGCATTATTCACAAAGAAATCGAAGCATAAAGTGTAACTTCCAACTACAGGGCATCATATACACATTCTAAAGCTAACCTACACATCTCTCTAAGATAGAGAAAAAGATTGCAAATAAACATGCAAGAGGAACCTAGAAGAATTATACAAGTATCAAACTAGTCCCTAAGAATTATACCGCTAAGAGTTAACTTTAAATCTCTATTTACAACACTAAGGTTAGATTACATTTAGCTACAATTAAATGGTAGAAATATCCTAAAGTTTCTAAGAAATATATGGTATCATACTCCTACAACTAGTCAATTCAAATGACAAAGGGGAAACATGCTTTTAAACAACACAAACTACTTGAAACTTGAGAATTAAGTAATTATTGACTTAATTATGTATAGAACTTCACAAGTCAGTAGTTAACCTATAACCAATGGTCTCAAACAAAATCTACAAGAAAAATCATGATTGAAACAAAACTATGCGTCAAACTAAGTCAAAACAATCAATCGTCGCTCTAGCGGTCAAATGTCATGGTACCCTAATCATACGACTCAATTATGGGTTCTAAATGAAGGTAAGAACTACGTAAACATGTCAACAAACTAATCAAGAAGTTAATTGAGGGTTAGTAACTTAGTCTTATCATGACAAGGAACTAGCATGAGGAATACACGAAGTTTCAAGAAAACTTACCAAACAGAGAGTGTCTGTTGCACCTCTAAACTTGCGCAAGATTCAACATAAAACTCAACAGCTATTCCAACAGAAACCTGAGGGTCATTGTGCAGGACAACTTCCAGCCACTGCCAGCGATAGCAGCGGTGGACTGATATCGTCGGAGGAGGACCTATCCCCTTTAGTTTTTCGCGTAAATTCCTAATTTAGTGTATGTTTGCGCTAATTCTTACTCTATCACCCCGAAAATGGCGCGTTCAGAAATCACACACTTAAAGAAAACCTCATGAAATCGCATGTAAATTGCGTACTTCGCAATACTTACAGGGATAGGTCTTCAGATGTAGTAAATGAGTCTTATCATGGCAAGGAACTAGCATGAGGAATACATGAAGTTCCACGATAACTTACCGAACAGAGAGACCGTTGCACCTCTAAATTTGTATATTAATTTAATTTTGTAAATTTAATATATTTCCCCATATTCTAAATAAAATGATTATTATTTTATATTATTTCCAAGGAAAAAATATTTAAATATGGATTACATTTCAAACCTAAATATATATAAAAATGAAGTATATTATTTTAGACAATAATTTTAGTATTATATTTATTTATATATTTATTTATATTAGAAATAATTTCTAATAGTAAAATTATGATTGTTTGGCTTTTGTTATACAAGTTACAGTTTTTTATTATGTTATAACTATATTTTTAATAAAAATACTTTAATATTTTTTCTAAAAATATTATATTCATTTTAATAAGTACAAGTACATATTATTATGAAACCTTTTATATATTTTCTAAAACACTTTAACACAATATTATAGTAAACAAACAAAAAGTATAACAAATTATAAGGATTCAGAGTTAATTGGTTTATTTGCTAAGACATATTTTTGATCTTATAGTTTATATTTTATAATTTATAGACTTATATGAAAATTTAGATATGTTTAATAACTATCTTTTCATTATAAATTTATGGTTTATTTTGTTAATTTAAATTTTACTTTTCAAACACTATTTTAAATAATTTAGGACAATTACTATTCGGGTCAAGAGACACTACAAGAAAAAGCAATATTTACTAGGGGAATATCCCCTCACAAATGTCAAAACCCCCTCACAAATAGATAATTTGCGAGGGGACAGCTCCCCTAGCAAAACAAGGGGTCGCAAAACAATTTGCGAGGAGCTTAAAACCACGCTATTTTCTCAGGGGTTAATTCCCTCGCCAATTGTCATTTATAAATAATGCATTTCTGCATAGAGTCAGATGGTGCAGGCTAGTGTGCAGAGTTGTCTAAAGTACGTCAGCATTTTGCCATGGGATTATCCCCTCGCAAATTGCAAGGATGGTGACATGTACAAAGGACTTTATCCCCTGGCAAATTGCAATGATGTTGACATGTTCATAGGAGTTTATCCCCTGACAAATTGCAGAAAAATTTTCAAAAAAAAAAAATTTAAAATTATATATAAATTTGAAAAGTATAATAATAGAATAATTATATATAATTAATTAAAATTTATATAATAATTAAAATTTATATAATAATTAAAATTTATATAATAATATAAATTTAAAATATAATAAAAATTCATCAAAATTAAAATAAAAGATTTAAGTTCAACATACTTAAAATAAAATATCATACAAATTTAAAAAAAAACTCCAAATATTCAACATAATTATATAATTACTCTTCATTTTGATCTTCTTGATCATCTTCTTCAACAACCCCTTCATTAACATTACTTCCTCCAAATCCACCACCAGAATTTTGTGAAGCAAAAAATTGATCAAATCTTAGAGCCCGCTCATTTGCAATCCGCATTGCTTCTTGATACTCTTGTGCTTGCCTCCTCATTTCTTCCCGCAACTCAATTTCTCTTCTTTGCATTTCTTGTTCCATCTCTAATTGTTTTTTCTTCATCTCTTCAATTTCTGCATTTCTTGTTGCAACTTGTTGTGCTGCCTCAGTATTAGCCAAATTTCTCACAGTTTCAAGCATTTCGGCGGTTAAGATAGGTTGGGCTGATGTTCCTTCACCATCAGCAAGTCTCATTCTGAAACACCTATCACGCCTCTTTATAGTTTTGGCGTAACCTCCAGCACCATACACTCTCCCATTTTTCTTCTTTCCACCTGCAGTATCATACCATGTAGTAAAAGCCAAACTAGGATCAACTGGATATCCTGATTGTGGTTCAGCTAATTCAGGGTGATTTGATAACTTTATGGCAAGTTGTCTATCAAACTCCTCCTATAAAAATAAATAAATTTTATAATTATTAGAATAAGTTAGATACATATAAAAGAAATAAATAAAATATTTTTAATATAAGAAAAACTTACTTGAGTGTTTCTTGAGCAGTCGTCAATAAACTCTCCATTTCTCTTGAGATGAGTCTCCAAATGGAGCTCATTAAGAAGTGGATTTCTACCCAACCAGGGTCAACCATTGGGCCAAGCTGGTAAAGATAGGGCTTTAGGCCCCTAAATATATTTTTAGAATCAAGCCTAAAAATAAGCCTCAATTAATTAATTTAAATTAACTTAATAATTTTAATAAATTTATTTACCAGTCATAAAGCTGTCATTACTTTTTCAATTTTGTACTTTTTTGACTCTTTCTCTTCCAATCCTAACGTTCTAAAATAGTTAGTATTAATTGATTTAATATTTTCACAAATCTCATTATTCCAATAATAACTGATTCTTCTTCTTCTTTCCCTATCAAACACTCAAACTGCAATTGAATATTTTCTACAGAGATAAACACCATTTTCTCCTATTCTAGTTTATTGAGTTCTTTCTAATTCTCTATCTTCAATCAATCATCGATTTATTTTTTTGATTGACGGCAAATAAGCGGTTCTTTCTTCTATTCTGTTTTTGTCGACAAACAGGTTCTATTTTCTTTGCTACTACTTGTTTTGTTTATTTTATATTTTTTATTCTCTTTTATTTCTTTAGTTTTATTTTAGTTTGTTTATTTTATTTCAGTTATTTTATTCTGTTTGTTTATTTTAGTCTTATTTAGAGATTTATTTTAATTATTTATTTTATTTATTTACTTTCAAGATTTGATTGAATTGTTTATTTGTTTTAAAATATATAAATGTCGACTCGAAAATATGAATCGGGTTATTCGAAACTCAAGAAAAAGAAAAGAGTTGAAGCTTTGATTGAATCACAAAAAGGGGCTTTAGACAAATTTGTTAAGACAAACAAAAAAAGTGAAATCGAAAATAATAGTGATTGTTCGCTGAATGAACAAGTTAATAATGTAAACCATGATGAAAATGAAAATCGAGAAGAGGTAGTTGATGAACAAGTTAACAATATATATGCTAATGAAAATAGAGAAGGAATAGCGGGTGATAATGAAATTATAGTATCGGTTAATAGGCAAGATAATATTGATTCTGACACTAACAATGAAGATAGAGAAGAAGTATTAGAAAAATCATCTCATAAAAATATATATGACCCAAGTCAATGGACAACTATTGATACAAATTTGAGAGATTTATTAGTAGAAAAGGGTCCTATTAAAGTTACCGATATAGATTTTCCTAAGGATGCATATGCAAGACACTTTTCTTCATCACTTTACATTCAACAATTATCCAACGGAGAGAAGCGTGAAAGAAGATGGTTGGTTTATTCTAAAAAATTGGATAAAGTGTTTTGCTTTTGTTGTAAATTATTTAATGCTCTTTATAGTACAAGTAAATTAGCACATGAAGGTAGTAATGATTGGAGAAATATTAGTGCTAAGTTGAAGAGTCATGAGATGAGTAATGAACATATTATTAATATGAGTTCATGGATTGATTTAGAAATGAGATTATTAAAACATAAAACAATTGACAAGAATGTTCAAGAAAGAATTAATAGAGAAAAAGAGCACTGGAGAAATTTATTACTTAGAATCATTGCAGTTGTTAAAACTCTTGGAAAAAATAACTTAGCATTTCGTGAAACAAACGAAAAGATTTATCAAGAAAATAATGGAAATTTTTTATGTCTAATTGAAATGATTGCAGAATTTGATCCTCTAATGCAAGAGCACATTCGTCGAATAAAAAATGATGAAATTCATAACCATTATCTTGGACATAGAATACAAAATGAATTAATAGATTTGCTAGCAAATGAAATAAAAAAAAAATTATAAAAAAAGTTGTGGAATCAAAATATTTTTCAATCATACTTGATTGTACTCCTAATATAAGTCATCAAGAACAAATGTCTATTGTATTACGATGTGTAGATTTTTCTTCAACTTCGATACAAGTAGTTGAGTATTTTTTAGAATTTTTAGTAGTAGATGATACAACTGGAAAAGGTCTTTTTGATGCTATTATGAATGAACTAAATATACTTGGTCTTGATATTATTAACTTAAGAGGACAAGGTTATGATAATGGCTCTAATATGAAAGGAAAACATCAAGGTGTTCAAAAAAGATTTTTAGATGTTAATCCTAGATCATTTTATACACCATGTGGTTGTTATAGTCTAAACTTGGTACTTTGTGATATGGAAAATTGTTGTTCCAAAGCTACATCATTTTTTGGAGTGGTGCAACGTATTTATACAATATTTTCTTCTTCTACTAAAAGATGGAAAATTTTACTAGACCATATCCCTAACCTTACTTTGAAGTCATTGTCACAAACACGTTGGGAAAGTCATATTGAAAGTGTAAAAGCTATAAGATTCCAAACTTCACAAATAAGAGATGCTTTATTTAAATTAGGTGAAATGAATGATGAACCTAAAATAAAAAGTGAAGCTGAATGTTTGGCAACTTATGAGCTTGAAAATTTTGAATTTTTGCTAGGCATGACTATTTGGTATGAAATATTGTTCGCTGTAAACTCAGTTAGTAAACACTTTCAATCAAAGGATATGAGCATTGATGTTTCTATAGAGCAATTGAAAGGGCTTATTTCTTTTTTCGAAAAATACAGGGAATATGGTTTTGAAAATGCCATAATTTCGGCTAAAGAAATTGCTACCGAAATGGATATAGAACCTAAGTTTCGTGAAAAACGTATTATTCGTAGAAAGAGACAATTTGATGAGATTATTGACAATGAAGTTTTAAAAACTCTTGAAGAATCATTTAAATCTAACTATTTTTTGTACATATTAGATCATGCAATTACATCATTTCGAAGTAGATTTGAACAATTTAAAATATATCAAAATTTTTTTGGTTTTCTATTTAGTATAGAGAAATTAAGGTCATTGGAAATTGAAAATTTAAAAGAATATTGTCTTAACCTCGAATGTTCGTTAAAACATAACGATAACTCTGATATTGATGGATTAGACTTATTTTTAGAATTGAAAATATTAAGAGAAATCATACATGTTGAGAATGATACGCCAATTGATATACTTAACTATATAATAAGACTCAACTCTTTTCCAAATGCATTTATTGCATTTATTACTTAAATATTAGTTAACGATTCCTGTAAGTGTTGCTTCGGCAGAAAGAAGTTTTTCAAAACTAAAATTAATAAAATCTTATCTAAGGTCAACAATGTCTCAACATAGATTAAATGGATTGGCTTTATTATCGATTGAAAAAGAAATGTTAAATGAAATTGATTACAATAGTTTAATAAATAATTTTGCATCTCAAAAAGCTCGAAGAGTAAATTTTATATAAATATTATAATAATTTAATTTAATTTTTTTTAATTTTTTAAATTAAAATATAAAAGGCCTCAATTTAAAATTTGCTTTAAGCCTCGTAGAGTGTTGGGCCGGCCCTGTACCCAACTCCTCACGCTAATTAAAAAAGTGAAAAATAATTAATTATTTATAGAATAAAAATGATAAATTAATTAAAAAATAAATAAACTTACGTACCATCCTTCGTGCAACTTCAGCAACACTTATACTTCCGCCTGCGTAATTGCAGCCACCAACTTCAGATGCTCTATTTTTCTTTGTCTTTTAAGATATTTCCTTAAATTTTTCAGAATTCCAATGGGCAATAAGCTGCTCAAATATATCATGTTTACTCTAAAAATAAATCATATTTACTATACAATTATCCTAAATATCCATACTCTAATTAAACATATATCTTTATAAACATATATTTATATAATGTCATACCTTATATTTTTACAATGTATCTATGTTATATTTCTACATATATTTTTACAATGTATCTATGTTATATTTCTACATATATTTTTACAAGATATTGTACAATTTTTTTTTTAAATAAACATATTTTTACTTGATTGATTCCTAAAATACTATGATGTTTTTATATACATCTATTTTTTAGTCATAAACATATATTTTTAATGCTAAACATAAATTGTCTTCTTTCAACATTAAAAAAAATTATTCATCATATAATGTCCAATTAAAAAAAATTATGTATACACTATTATACATCATATAATGTATATTTATCTCCTTATTAAAAGTAAATTAGTCTCATAATTTTTAAACATTATACATATTTCAAAAAAATTTATTTACCCAATTATTCATAAACATTAACAAATTCCAAATATATATACTATTTACCATAAAAATTTATATTTTTTATATATTATTTATATATTATACATATTGTTTTTAAAAATTAATTATAAAAGTATTTTTCAAATTTATACGTATTATTTTTATCCATTGAGTATTTTTAATGTAATATTTTTATAAAATATGCATACTGTTTTTTAAATATATTTTAATGTTTTTCTAAAATATATACTATAAATTAATATACTGTTTATTTAAAATAATTAATATAATTACATACTATTATTTAAAAAATTACATATTGTTTTTAAAAATATTTATAACATAATATTTACAGTAAATATATATATAATTTCGTTTTTTTTTATATTTTAAAACCTAATATTACAAAATAAATATATATCAAACTTAAACATTTATATGCAGAAAAACGAAGAAAAAAAAATTAAATTGTGTACCTTTGAAGAAAAATTATAATCGTTGATTGGAGCTTTCTCTGAGGTTTGTGATTAATATCTTAAAAATCAAAGAATATTATAACATAGTTAGATATGTAATAAACATAAAATAAATTAACAAAAAACACAAAACAAATTAGACACATACCTTGTAAAATTATTACAGATTGAAGAGGATGAATATTAATGGGGAGGAATTGAATATGGAGGAATGGGGAAGATTGAAGAAGAGAGTGTATGGCTGTGGCTTGAATTGGGAGAAGAAGATGAATGAGTATTATTAATTATAATAACATGCACCTTCATTGGAAAACTGAAACGAAAAGCAATTAATTGCCTTACAAATGGCGAGGGGCAGCCCCTCGGAATTAAAACGACACACTTTAGCGAGGGGTGCCCCCTCGGAAATGGAAAGAATCATCATTACAGCCTGCACGCGCAGTCTGCGCAGCAGGGGTAGGCATAAAGTTGTTTATTTTAAGTGGGGTATCCCCTCGCAATTTGCACCCAACTGTTTGCTAGGGGTATCCCCTCACTAAATGCCTTATTTTTTGGCGGTTTTTTCTCTTTCTCAGGGGTAGCCCCTCACAATGTAAAATTTTAAATTTCAAAAATTAGGTGTTCCCTATTTGCGAGGGGATACCCCACATAATTTTTTTTTAATGGAAATTTACAATTTGCGAGGGGATTTACCCCAAGCAATGTTGTTTTTTTTGTTTGGGATTTAACCCCTGGCTAATTCTCCTAGCAATTTAAGAAAAAATATTTTATCAACATCAGCGCATTGTGCGGGTCATAATCTAATTTTATCACTTAAACGAATGAAATGTGCCCACATAAACTCAATAAGGAATTATATATAGTCAATATAAAAAGTGCGATGATGGAAAAAGTATTCAATACTATATCACCTCTCAATAGTCAATATAAAAAGTGTGATAATGGTCCTATCTTACAAACCTTGTGAACTTCAAGGAAAGACTCAAATGCTCTTCCTCCAACCCATTTAGAAGAAAGAAATTCAAATCATATAGAAATGAGGATTTTGAAGGATTCAACACGGGTATAGAATTATGGCAAAGATTTGGGCCTATACCAAGCTAGTTCCAATTCCACAAAATGCGTAATCACATTCTATCTGTAATAATTTGATTTGATGGATCATGTTGAAAATAGTTCAATATTTTCATGAACTTAATCATTACAAGAAGAAGTTAGAACACACCTAGATTGAATTTTAATCGTCACGATTATTATATTTGGCTGGCTACCTCTTGATATTTCAAAAATATTTTAGTCCATGCAACCCACATAAACTAATTTGTCTCTTAATTCTCCCACCACTACCTTCACTCCACCGAGACCTAGTCCTTCAATTGCGGACAAGAAAGTGGTGTGGTGCAATAGTGCTTCCTTCGTGGAAACTTCAATCTTTAATCAATGGAAGTATGCACACGATTTGGTACTTAATCATTCAATAATTACTGCAAAACGAAGACAAAGATTACTTTATATGATTTTGCAGCATATTTTAAGCAAAGAGATTAATTATAAGAAGGTGAGGGGGTAAAATATTCATAAAGACATGACACTAATAAGTAGATGATATGTGTAGTTAACTTTCAAATTTTAATATCTAAGTTTTTTTTTTATCTTACGTAAATTTTAGTAATTTTAAATTTAATTAATTATACTTTAGGATTTTAATTTTATACATTTACATTTTAGTCATCTTATTTTTAAAGTATTGAATTTAACCAAAATTATGATTCTAAGAGATTATAACGATCTTTCTTCTTCTTTTTTATTTTTCTTCTTTTCATTCAATTTATTCTTTTATTCTCGTTCAAATTATTTTGTTCAATTTGAGAGTTTAAGAGAGTTTAAGGAATTTCATGTTTGATATGGTTTCTTTTGCATTATCTATCTTTTTTGAGATATTATAAGGATGTATTTTTCATACATTAGAGACACGTTTTGCAAGACTTTATTTTTTTCCATAATTAGTATTAACTATTAATTTTGTGCCTATAAATTATAAATTTTGTCTTTGTGAATGGATAATATGATATTCAAATGGAGAATTACACATTAAATCAATTAAATCACTTCAAGAAGATATATCAAACAATAAGTAAGATAATTAATTTCAAGAGTGTTATCATATCTTAAAGTAAATGAACTAAGATTTTTTATTAATTTATATTGTTATTTTGTTACATTATTAATTAATAAAAAATATATTTTAATTTCAAAAACATGAATTAACTTACAAATTTTTTTTAAAGAAAAATTTGATAATTTATTATTTTTCTTCGACTCATCATAATTAATCAATTAATAATAAGAAATTGTTTCAATTATATTTTTGGCTAACTAAAATAAAATTAATAAATGCTACATTTACAAACAAAAAAATTGTTATTTTAAAAGATAGTGAATCATGATTTTTTTATTACTTTTATTACATTTATATTATATTAATTACTAATTTATTATATTTACTTATTGAGAACTTTCATAAATTTAAACTTTATTGTTATAAATAGAATCAATAACTTAATTGGAAACTTGATTTAAAAACATATTAATTAACCATAAATTGTGATTTCAATAGTTAATTCAATGATGAGACAAAATTCTATAAAAAATATTTAAGGTAAAATTATATAAATCAATATCATTGTTTGATGCAAATTATTATAGTTTTTAAATATTATCATATTAGTTATTCTTTTTATAATATCGATTTTGGATTCTAATATTGACGTTGAAATTTTAACAAAAACTACTCTAATTTTACAAATAACATTATAGAAAAAACAACATGTAAGATAATTAATTTCAAGAGTGTTATCATATCTTAAAGTAAATGAACTATGATTTTTTATTAATTTACATTGTTATTTTGTTACATTATTAATTAATAAAAAATATATTTTAATTTAAAAAACATGAATTAACTTACAAATTTCTTTTAAAAAAATTGATAATTTATTATTTTTCTCCGCCTCATCATAATTAATCAATTAATAATAAGAAATTGTTTCAATTATATTTTTGGCTAACTAAAATAAAATTAATAAATGCTATATTTACAAACAAACAAAAATTATTTTAAAAGATAGTGAACCATGATTTTTTTATTACTTTTATTACATTTAAATTATATTAATTACTAATCTATTATATTTACTTATTGAGAACTTTCATAAATTTAAACTTTATTGTTATAAATAGAATCAATAATTTGATTGGAAACTTGATTTAAAAACATATTAATTAACCATAAATTGTGATTTCAATAGTTAATTCAATGATGAGACATAATTCTAAAAATATAATATTTAAAGTAAAATTATATACATCAATATCATTGTTTGATGCAAATTATTATAGTTTTATAAATATTACTCCCTCTGTTCCTTTTTAAGTGTCGTTTTAGAAGAATTTTTTTGTTTCTATTTAAGTGTCGTTTTAGAGTTTAATGTCATAATTTATCAATTATACCCTTACTTTCTCAATAAATGAGAGAGAATGCATGAATGAATTTATTAAGAAAGAGAAAATAAATGAGCGTATAATAGAAAATATAACTCTAATAATCCACTATCTTGGTTGAAGAGCTTTATGCTAAAATGACACTTAAAAAGGAACGGAGGGAGTATCATATTAGTTCTTCTTTTTATAATATCGATTTTGAATTCTAATATTGACGTTGAAATTTTAGCAAAAACTACTCTAATTTTACAAATAATTTTATAGAAAAAACAACATGTAAGATAATTAATTTCAAGAATGAACTATGATTTTTAATTAATTTACATTGTTATTTTGTTACATTTTTAATTAATAAAAATATATGAATTAACTTACAAATTTCTTTTAAAAAAATTGATAATTTATTATTTTTCTTCGCCTCATCATAATTAATCAATTAATAATAAGAAATTGTTTCAATTATATTTTTGGCTAACTAAAATAAATTAATAAATGCTACATTTACAAAAAAAGAAGAAGTTATTTTAAAAGATAGTGAACCATGATTTTTTTATTACTTTTATTACATTTATATTATATTAATTACTAATTTATTATAGTTACTTATTGAGAACTTTCATAAATTTAAATTTTATTGTTATAAATAGAATCAATAACTTGTTTGAAAACTTGATTTAAAAACGTATTAGTTAACCATAAATTGTGATTTTTCACATTCTATAGTTAATTCAAAGATGAGACATAATTCTAAAAAAAAACATTTAAGGTAAAATTATATACTTCAATATTTCATATAATATAGGAAAAATATGATATTTATTAATTTATATATTTTAAAACTTTATGTGAATTATTCAACTAACGAATTAGTTTTATCATTAATATTTTTGAAATTATATTCTTTATTTGTTAAATTAGAACTAAAAAAGTTTATTTATAATTATTTAAGTGTCACTTTGATGAAAATAAAAGCTTAATAATAATTTGAAAGATTTATAAAAAAATTATTAGATTTGAACATTTGTCCTCATAAATTCATTTTTTTTCTTCAATAATTAATATTATATAATTATTTTTAAAATTTAAATAATATACTTAAATTTGGAAAGTAAAATAAATATTCTCATAAATTTAATTTTTTCATTAATTAATATTATATAAACTATTTTAAATTTGTAAAAGAAATAATTAAACTTGGGAAATAAATTTTTTTAAACGTCTAATTTAAAGATACACTAGACAAGTTAAGAGCATACATAAATATATTAATACATTTTTTGTAATTAAATAAATTTTAAAAAATTCACCATGAGTATTAATTTGATGTTACTGTTATGTTATTATTATAATTTATTGAAATTGTTTTTGTGTAAAAATAATAAAATTAATCACAATTGTGTAAAAATAGTAAAGTTAATAATGAATAAAGGTTTTTGTGTAATTGTCTCAAATTCATATAAATTTGAAAATGTTCTATTGATTTAATATTCTTTTATTAAACTTGAAAAATTCGCAGTTTGTTGTCCGATTTTCTTCTATTTCGGTGGTTCACACATAAATGACAATCTTTCATGGATCTCTATCATAGTTCACACATAGTTGATCATCTTCAATGTATCTCTAACATAGTTCACACAAAGTTGATCGTCCTCAATGCATCTCTGACATAGTTCACACATAGTTGATCATGTTCAATGAATCTCTGACATAACTCACACATCATGGGCAGATATAACATACGTCTAGCTTGGGCAAATGCCCAGGCTCAACTCAGCCTAATTTTTTTTTAGTATTAAATAAAATTAAAAGAAAAAGAAAAAATAGTGAAAGTTAGAATCGAAAAAACCTAGAATTAAAAAAATCTACAGAGAAAAAAATTGACGTTGTTCACTTTTCTTCTCTCTGTTCAATCCGTGTTCTTCTCTCTTTTCAATCCGTGTTCAATCTATCATCATTCCTATAGGCTATATCATTTCAATTTGGTTATTAAATAGTAGATGCAATGTGTGTTCTCTTTCTTTCTATATAATATAAATATACTAGAAACTATATGTGTTTTATAAAATACTATTTGGTATGTTATGTTTGTCACAGTAAGAGATAATATAGATTACTACTATGTTGGCATAGTATTAGATAGACACATATACAATTATTGTCTTTTTGTACTTTTAGATAGACATACATAGACACATATATGCTTAAATGCTTTGTATTTTTAAGCCACCAAATTAATACAAAATTGAATTGATATACTAGATAGACATAGATACTTAATAACTTGTCTTGTTTAATTTCATGTTTGATTCTAATTTATTTATTAGAGCTTAGGTTGATTGATTAATCATGTAATAATTTATTTATTTATTAGAGTTTAGGTTGTTTGATTAACCATATACAATTACAATTACAAATACTAATTTATTTATTAGAATTTAGGTTGTTTAATTTTTATTATTTTTAATTTAATTTTATTTATTTGAAAAACATTGTTTATTCTTATTTTTTTATCTGATTATTATTCTTTTAAATTTTGAAACTACAATTTTGTAATTATTTTATGTTTTGTTTAGAGATGAGGAAATTTTTGGTTGCTAAAGAAAATATTGAGAATGTGAATGTTATGCAATCGGAAGTCAAATTAGAACCACTATCTAATGTGGTTAATGAGTTTAATCCAAATGAAATTGTGCGAGATCCAGGTCATAGGAAACAAATTAATGAGTATGCTCCGGATATTCAAGACCAAGTGAGAAGGGCATATATATTGAAGGGTCCAATGCAACCAGATTTGCCAAGCTTTTCTCGTACTACATTTGAGAGTGTTAAAATATCATTTAGTAAATCATGGTATAAGAATTATACATGGTTAGAATATAGTGAGATAATGGATGCGGCTTATTATTTTTATTGTTTTCTCTTTAAGAAATCAGGGAGGGCCGAGTACTTTGGTTTTTAAGTCTTCACTAAAAACGGATATAGAGATTGGAAGCATGCATCTCAAGGCTTGAAAGGTCACGTTGGTAGTCATAATAGTTTACAAAACTCATGTGTCAAACACTATGATGATTATAATAATCAAAGACAAAGTGTGACAAGTAAGTTTGCTAAAGAAACCAAGGAATCAGAAGAATTATATAAGATTCGTTTGACTTGTGTTGTAGATTATTCAAGATATCTCTTAGCACAAGGCATGGATTTCCGTGGCCATGATGAATCCTCTACTTCTCTAAATAAGGGTAATTTTAGAGAGATGGTAGATTGGATAAAATCTCAGAATGAACAAGTGAGGGATGCTTTTGACCGTGGTGGAAAAAATTGCATAATGACTTGCGGTGACATTCAAAAGGAGCTTGCAATGTGTTGTGCACATGAAGTTACCAAGGTGATTATGGAAGAGCTTGGTGATAGACAATTCTCTACGCTTATTGACGAGTCACGTGATATATCCGTCAAAGAGCAAATGGCGGTGATGTTGAGGTTAGTAGTTGTATTTTTCTAATTTTTATTACCTATTATTCTTTATGCCGCCAAGTAAACTTGTTGAATTTATTTTAGGTTTTTGAATGACAAAGGAAATATTGTGGAACAATTTATTTCTCTACATCATGTCAAAGATACTGCATCTGATTCATTAAATAATGCTCTTTATGGTATTCTTGATAAGTACACGTTATCGATTTCAAGGATATGAGGGCAATGATATGATGAAGCTTCAAATATGAGAGGTGAATTTAATGGTTTGCAAAGAAATATTCTAGATAAAAATCCTTATGCTTTCTATGTTCATTGTTATGCTCACCGCTTGCAATTGGTTGTTGTGTCTGTTACTAGTAGTTGCTCATCTATTCATGATTTCTTTGAGTACATCTCCTTGATTGTGACCACAACAAGTGCATCTTGTAAGAGGAGGGATGCTTTGATAGAGGCACAACACCAAGATATTTTAAATAAACTTGAGAGTGGTGAGATATCTAGAGGAAAGGGCTTGCACCAATCATCTAATCTCACAAGACCCGGGGATACTAGATAGGGTTCACATCATACTACATTGCTTCGTTTGGATCAAATGTGGCCCTCTGTGTTAAAGGTGCTTAGTATGGTTGATGAAGATGGACGTGGACCATCTCAAATAGAGGGTTTGATAGAAAAAATGGAGAGCTTTAAATTTGCTTTGAAATTAGTTAAAGTTGTTTGGTATCACAAACGAGCTTTCAAATGTCTTGCAAAGAAAAGATCTTAATATTGTGATTGTCATGGAATTAGTTGATGATGTCAAATCTCGATTGGCCACAACGAGAGAGAGTGGTTGGGATAATTTATTTTCTTATGTCCAAGATTTTGGTTTTGCTAAAGGTATTCCAATTCCAAATATGGATGATGAAATACCGGTTCGGGGTCGTTCAAGGGTAGAAGGGAGGATTGTCACTAATCTTCATCATTACCGTGCAGAGATTTTTTATGTTGCTATTGACAAAATATGTGTGGAGATGGATCATCGATTTAGTGAAGAAAGTAACATTATCCTTAATTTCTTTTCATGTCTTGATCCCAAGAACTCTTTCTCCGAGTTTAATGTTGATAAGCTTGCTCGTCTTGCGGATATTTATCGTGCAAAATTTTCTGATGATGACCGAGGAACAATAAGGGATCAACTTGACACTTATGTTCTTCAAGTGAGAAGAAATTCTTCATTTTCCACTTGTGAAGATGTTCAAAGTTTGGCTATGAAGATGGTTCAAACTGAGAAACATTTAGTATTTCCATTGGTTTATAAACTTATTGAGTTAGTTTTGATATTGTCGGTGTCGACATCATCCGTTGAAAGAGCTTTTTCAACAATGAAGATTATCAAGTCTAAATTGCGCAATAAGATCAATGATGTGTGGTTCAATGACTTGATGGTATGTTACACTGAGCGGGATATATTCAAATCACTTAATGATATTGATATTATTCGAACATTCACCGCAAAGAAGTCTCGGAAAGGACATTTGCCTCGTAATTTTATTTAACCCGCTATTGTAAGGTTATGCTTGTCTCTTTTATTTTAAACTATTTTTTTTTTACAAAATAGAGAGTCTCTGTTATTTTGATTGATGAGTATTTATATATTATATACAATGTGAATTTGCGATCTTTAATTTTTCGCCCAAGCTTTATAATATTTCTGGCTCCGCCACTATCACACATAGTAGACCATGTTCAATGCATCTCTGACATATTTTACACATAGTTAACCATCATCATATGGATCTTTGACATAGTTCACAGATAGTTGACCATGTTCAATGCGTCTCTGACATAGTTCACACATAGTTGACCATGTTCAATGCGTCTCAGACATAATTCACACATAGTTGACTATCTTTAATGGATCTTTGACATAGCTCCCACATAGTTAATCATCTTCATTGCATCAATGACATAGTTCACACAAAATTGACAGTGTTCAATGCATCTCTAACATATTTCACACATAGTTGACCATGTTCAATGCATCTCTGACATAGTTCATACATAGTTCACACATAGTTGACCATGTTCAATGCATCTCTGGCATAGTTCACACATATTTGACTATCTTCAATGGATCCATGACATAGCTCACACATATTTGACCATCTTCAATTCATCTTTGACATAGTTCACACATAATGGACCATGTTTAATGCATCTCAGACATAGTTCACAAAAATTTGACAATCATCCTATGGATCTTTGATATAGATCACACATATTTGACCTTCTTCAATGCATCTCTGACATAGTTCACACATAGTTGATCATGTTCATTGTATCTCTGACATAGTTCACACATAGTTAACCATCATCCTATAGATCTCTAACATAGTTCACATATAGTTGACAATCTTCAATGCATATCTGACATAGTTCACACATAGTTGACCGTCTTCAATGCATCTCTGACATAGTTCACACACAGTTGACTATCATCCTATGGATCTCTAACATGGTTCACACATAGTTGACTGTCATCCTATGGATCTATGACATAGTTCACACATAGTTGTCCACCATCCTATGGATTTCAGACATAGTTCGCACATAGTTGATCATCATCATATGGATCTCTGACATAGTTCACACATAGTTCACCGTCTTCAATGCATGTATGACATAGTTCACACATAGTTGTACGTCTTCAATGCATCTTTGATATATGTCATACATAGTTGACCATAATCCTATGGATCTATGACATAGTTCACACATAAATGACCATCCTCTATGCATCTTTGACATAGTTCACACATAGTTGACCGTCATCCTATGAATCTCTGACATAGTACACACATAGTTTACCATCTTCAATGCATCTTTGACATAATTCACACATAGTTGACAGTCTTCAATGCATCTCCGACATAGTTCACACATAGTTGACCATCATCCTATGAATCACTGACATAGTTCACACATAGTTGATCGTCTTCAATGAATCTCTGACATAATTCACACATAGGTGATCGTCTTCAACGCATTTCTGACATAGTTCACACATATGTTCAATTATCCTATAGATCTCTGACATAGTTCACACATAGTAGACCATCTCCCATGGATCTCTGACATGGTTCACACATAGTTGACCATCATCCTATGAATCTCTGACATAGTTCACACATAGTTGACCATCTTTAATGTATCTTTGACATAATTCACATATAGTTGACTGTCTCAATGCATCTATGACATAGTTCACACATAGTTAACCGTTTTTGATGCATCTCTAATATAGTTAACACATAGTTGACCATCATTCGATGTATCTCTGACATAGTTCACTCATAAATGACCATCTTATATGCATCTTTGACATAGTTCACACATAGTTTACCGTTATCCTATGGATCTCTGGCATAGTTCACACATAATTGACAATCTTCAATGTATCTTTGACATAGTTCACACACAGTTGACTTTCTTCAATGCATATCTAACATAGTTCACACATAAATGAAAATCTTCCATGGATCTCCGATATAGTTCACACATAGTTGATCATCTTCAATGCATCTCTGGCATAGTTCATATATAATTGGCCATGTTCAATGCTTCTCTAACATAGTTCACACATAGTTGACCATCATCATATTAGATAATAAATAAATCACATAAATTACAATGAATATTCACTTTTATGAAGACAAGGAAGATAGATTCCCACAGACGGCGCCACTGATATGGAGTCTTGATCAGAATCTGAGATGAGCAGAACAATGAAGGTTCGTCGAGCGGGGATTGATGAGGATGGGGTGGTGTAACTGCAAGAAACTCTGATGATAAAGTAAGCAAATGTTCAAAGTGAGATTGGAAATATATTAGGGTTTTTAGGGTAAGCATTGGATACTTGGCCCTCATATATGTAAGGGTTTATATAATGCTTCTAGGAGTGTTCTCATTGGTTGTTATCTTTGGGCCTAGATATGTGAGTCTGCAAATATAGCTAACCAAGTTGACCTGGTCAAATCGGGCGTTAATGTATGAAACTAGCTGTGAGCCTCTGATGCAGTGGATGATGATGGTAGACTTGCAAGGCTAGCACTTCAATGACCAAGTCAGAGATAATGATCAAGAAGGTTTCTTTACTTTTCATAGATTAGTCAAGGGATATTATAAATATTGCTTGTGTAGTAAGCCAATAAGTGTTGATGTTTAGAACTTAAATCATGTATATATATATATATATATATATATATATATATATATATATATATATATATATATATATTGATCATACATAAAATCCTATCCGAGCTATAAAGACGGAAGAGACAAGGAAGAAGCCGAGTAGGATCCTTGGCCGAAAAGCATGGAGATCGAAATATGGTCCGGGCATATAACCCGGCCTTACGAGCCAGGATCTAGCTCGGCAGATAAAGCGAGTGTTACGTCCAATCCAGGTGAAACCGCCACATTAACCCTGGCGGTGCGCGTTACACATTAAGGCCATCATTTGAGAACGATGGACGTTACTCACCTTTAAGGAAGTTCAGTTATGTAACTGGGAAGACATAAGTCGTTATAGGGCTCCTGCCGGCTGAATAAGCAAGACAATATTTTAGCTTGGAGTTCAAGATACTTAGTTTGAGCCTCCAAATCCCTAAATACATTTGTATAAGTTTTTCCAGCAAGAACATTTGGCGCCCACCGTGGGTCCTCAATGAAATCTATCCCAGGCCACCGCACAATATTCAATAACACGATGTCAACAACACCACCAACCGATCCATCGGACCTGGCACAGTTGTTGGCCATGATAGAAGATCTGTGTCAGCATAATGACATCCTACAAGATAGTGTTCATGCTCTTCAATAGAGGAGTTTGGACGAAATAGAAGAACAAGAGGCAAAAGTCTTGGAACCACAACTTCTCTCTCATGTCATTTGGGAGGATGTTGTTCTTGAGAATTTCAAGCCTCTCGTCCTAGCAACATACGATGGAAAAACTGATCCTCAGGAGCATATCATTTTAGTTAATAACACGATGGCATTAATAGGAGCAACAGATTCCTTGAAATGCAAGTTGATGGCTGGCACTTTCAGGGAATCCACGTTGCGATGGTACATGGGCTTGCCACTATTCTCCGTGGTTAGTTACTAGGATTTCAATAAAAATATAATCCAACAATTTTCTACAAACCGTCACCGGAAAGTGGCCACTACCTCGTTTTTCAACGTCAGGCAACGTCTAGCAGAATCACTGCAGGATTTCATGGCCAAGTTTAATGAAGAGACCAAAAAGGTTTCTCACCCCAATCAGAAGATCTTTGTGGCGGCATTTCAGCACGGACTCAAGGCCGAACAATTTAATGAGTCTTTGGCCAGAAACCGACCAAGAGCATGGACGAAATCATTACCCGGGCTGAATGTTATGTGAAGGGCGAAGAAAGAAATATGGAGAAGAAAGCCCAAGCTGCTAAAGAAAAGAGCAAAGGGCGAGATAATAGCTCAGACCAAAAGGCCCGACCTCGGGATCAGTCAACATCCCGAGATCGTTCCCGGGATAAACGACCTCTATCATGGAGCCGTCAGGCCTTAAGACCAGGCGAAACCTTCACACCGTTGAACGCCAAAAGGGAAGATATTTGGAAAGACGTGAACCATTTGAATTTTTTCCCTAAGCCATGGAAGCCTGACGTAGTAAATGCCACGATGGGAAAAAACCTGTAAGCTTGGTGTTAGTACCCCGATATCAGAGGACATACAACCGAGGCCTGTGTTCAATTACAAAGAGAGATAGAAAAGTTAATCCAGAGGGGTAAACTTTCATCCTATGTGAAAGATAGCCTGGAACAAGGCGGAAAATGCAACCCGCCTCCAAAGAGAGAGGAGGCTTCTGGTTCACCATAAAAAAAGAAGGGCAAGGCAGTTGAGGAAGTTCGTGAGGTAAGAATAACTCGGCATACGCTCAACACCATTTCTGGAGGGTTTGCTGGAGGCGAATCCACCAGTGCAACTCGAAAGAGGTATGCGCGGGGTGTAATGCATGTGGCTCAGGGTGGACCAACCAATGATGATCACAGAGTGATAACTTTATCCCGGGAAGATGCGAAAGGCGTTTTGCCTTATGAAAACGACCCCATGACCATTAAGGTACAAATCAGAGACTGGGGTGTAAAGCGGGTTTTAGTTGATCCAGGTAGTTCAACTGATGTCATGTATTGGGAAGCCTTCAAAGGAATGCATTTTGACCCCAAGGAGTTACTTCTGTTCAATGGAACCTCTGTAGGCTTCTCCGACGAATAGGTTCAGGTGTTGGGTCATCTCCTAGTGTTAACCACCTTTGGAACCAATGAGAATGCTAAGGATGTCCGAGTTTGATACCTAGTAGTCAATGCTTCCTCTCCCTACAATATCATCATAGGTTGGTCCTTGCTCAATGCTCTAGAAGCGGCTTTATCAACCTTATACTTCACTATGAAGTATCCGTTGGGTGAGGGCCGCGTCGGGATTGTCCGGGGAGATTAGGGTTTGGCCAGGAAATGCTACAAAGACAGCATGAAGATTAAGAAAAAATAGGTACCTGTTGAGAGCCCTCAGACCATAAAGTTAATATGGTGGACATCGATCTTAGGGAGGACCCTAAAGAAGATAGCCTGACTCCTCAAGAGGAGACAAAAGAAGTGCAGATCGGATCTCAGCCTTCAGAAATTACTCACCTGGGAACACAACTTTCCACCGAGGAAGAGGCCGGGATAATCCAGGTTCTGAGGCAGAACTTAGATCTTTTTTCTTGGAAACCCACGGATATGCCCGGGATCAACCCAAAAGTTATGTGTCATCATCTGGCTCTTGACCCAGATGTGAAGCCGATATCTCAGCGAAAGAGGAAAATTTGTGAAGAAAAGAGGAATGCCATTGCAGAGGAAGTTGAGAAGTTGGTCAAAGCCGGATTCATTGGCGAAGTTCAATATCCAACATGGATGTCTAACGTGGTCATGGTCAAGAAGAAAACTTGGAAGTGGAGAATGTGTGTGGACTTCACCGATCTTAATAAAGCATGTCCGAAAGATCCTTACCCCCTACGACACATAGATCGGTTGATTGATGGGGCTTCAGGGTCCTGACTTCTAAGTTTCTTGGATGCCTACTCGGGATACAATTAAATTAGAATGAACCCGACAGACACTTTGAAGATATCCTTCATGACAGACCAGAAGAACTATTACTATCAAGTGATGCCGTTTGGATTAAAGAATGCTGGCGCGACCTACCAGAGGCTCATGGATATGGTTTTCGCTCCACAGATAGGGCGAAATATTGAGGTTTATGTGGATGACATGGTGGTCAAGACAGTGGCAGGTTTCAAACATGTTATAGACATTGAAGAAACTTTTGCAGCAGTTCGAAAATACAACATGCGCCTGAACCCAGACAAATGTACTTTCGAGGTGCAGGCTGGCAAGTTCTTAGGCTTCATGTTGACAAGTCGGGGAATAGAAGCTAACCTGGATAAATGTCAAGCGGTTATTAATATGAGAAGTTCAACTACAATAGGCGAAGTGCAACCACTAATTGGCCGATTGACCGCGTTGTCTCGTTTTTTATCTTGTGTAGGAGACAAGTCGATTCATTTCTTCGTGGCTATTAGAAAGAGGGCAGATTTTGAGTGGACTGATGCATGTGAACAAGCATTCCAGGAGGTGAAGCAATTTCTGTCAACTCCTCCAATTTTAACCAGACCAAAAGAGAATACACAACTGGTGTTATATCTTGCCATATGAGATCATGCCATTAGTTCGGTGTTAGTACAAGAAGGAGAGGCCAGAGAGCGTCCAATATATTTTGTTAGTAAAGTGCTGAAGGGAGTAGAGTTAAGATACCAAAAGATTGAACGGTAGGCACTAACATTGGTGACAACTGCTCGGAAGTTAAGACATTACTTTCACGGGCATCCTATCCTGCTGAGAACGAATTTTCCCTTAAAGCAAATATTTAAGAAGCCAGATCTGGCAGGAAGAATGGTGTCTTGGGCAGTGGGGTTGTCCGAGTATGATACCGACTTCACTATGTGCATAAGCATAAAATCTTAGGTCCTGGCAGATTTCATGGTGGAATTTAGCTCCCCGCCTATAAATGATTCGCCTGCAAGGTGGATTCTTTCCGTAGAAGGATCATCGAATTTGAAAGGGAGTAGAGCTGGTATAGTCCTGGAGGGTCCTGGTGATATAATACTGGAGTACTCGTTACGATTTAGTTTTCAAACAAGCAACAATCAAGCTGAATATGAGGCCTTGATAGCCGGCCTGAAGTTGGCTTTAGAAGTTGGAGTGACTCACCTGCTTATTCGAACGGATTCACAACTAGTTGTCGGGCAGGTGAGCGGAAGTTTTCAAGTGAAGAATATCATTCTAATAAAGTATGTCCAGCAGGCACTGTCACTATGTAAGAATTTTGAGGCTTTTGAGATTTTTCATGTCCCAAGGGAAGAAAATACCCGGGCCGACCTGCTAGCTCGTCTAGCCAGCACCAAGGGATCCGGGATGAACAAATCGGTGATATAAGAAACATTAACTTTGCCAAGCATTGAAAAAGAGGAGGTGCTTGTAGTCGAGGAGGAAACCGGTTGGATGACTACCATCATCAAGTATCTTCAGCTGAATGTTTTACTTGATGATAAGGAAAAAGCCCAACAGATAAAGAAGATTTCAGTAAGGTTTGTGATGGTCGCGAAGAAACTATACAGGATGGGAAGAGCTGCTCCTATGCCGCGCTGGGTGTCCGAAAAGGACACTCTTTTAGTGATGAAAGAAGTTCATGAGGGTATTTGTGGAAACCATGTTGGTGGTCGGTCTCTATCTAGCAAGATATTGCGCGCAGGGTACTTTTGGTCTACTATGTTGAAGAACTGTATTCATTTTATTACTCATTGCATAAAATTCCAAATGTTTGCATAAAATTCCACACTACCATTTATTTAACAACCCGTGAATCGCCTTACAAAATGGTTTTTGGTGCCGATGCTATGATCCCTGTGGAGGTCACCTTACCATCATGGAGACGAGAAAGTTTTGAGGAAAGAACTAATAACCAGGGTTTGGATGCTGAAGCCAACCTTGTTGAAGAAGTAAGAAATACAACATACCTCAGAGAAAGCGTTGCTAAACAAAGAATAACACAACGTTTTAATTTAAAGGTGAAGCAGCGGGGTTTCGAGGTCGGAGACTTGGTTCTTAAAAGGGTTACGGATCCAACCAAGAAGGGAAAGTTATCTCCTAATTGGGAGGGTCCATTCCGAGTACTAGAGACTACATAATGGCGCCTACAAGTTAGAAACTCTGGAAGGGATAGAGATACCTAGGACTTGGAATGTAGCTAGTCTCAAAATGTATTTCAGTTGAATAATGTAAAATACATGAATAAGGATGGTGTACTCTTTTCCCTAGGCAAGGGCCAGGGTTTTTAATGAGGCACCTTAAAATTAATTCTATCTTGTAAAGATCAATAGGTTGTAACATGATCCCTTCCTCGGAATTCACCTTTGATGATTCGGCTCAGGTATAACCCGACTTAAAGCCAAAATCAGGTGAAGATCTTTAATTGGATTCCACCTGGCTTAAAGCCAAAATCAGGTGAAGATCCTTAATTGGGTTTTGCCCGGCTTAAAGCCAAAATCAGGTGAAGATCCTTAATTGGATTCCGCCCGGCTTAAAGCCAAAACTCGACTCACTGCCTTGGTTCAAGATACTTTGCTTGAACCTACTTAAGCATTTAGCCCGACATTTCGCCAAAATTAGGCTCACTGCCTTGGTTCAAGATACTTTGCTTGAATCAACGTCAGGCATAGCCCAACATTTTGCCAAAATTAGGCTCACTACCTTGGTTCAAGATACTTTGCTTGAACCTACTCAGGCATAGCCCGACGTTTCTCCAAAATTAGGCTCACTGCCTTGGTTTAAGATACTTTTCTTGAATCGGCGTCAAGCATAGCCCGACATTTCGCCACAACTCGACTCACTACCTTGGTTCAAGATACTTTGCTTGAACCTACTCAGGCATAGCCCGACGTTTCACCAAAATTAGGCTCACTGCCTTGGTTCAAGATACTTTGCTTGAATCAGCATCAAGCATAGCCCGACGTTTCGCTAAAACTCGGCTCACTGCCTTGGTTTAAGATACTTTTCTTGAACCTACTCAGGCATAGCCCAGCGTTTCGCCAAAATCAGGCTCACTGCCTTGGTTCAAGATACTTTGCTTGAATCAGCGTCAGACATAGCCCGGCGTTTTGCCAAAATTAGGCTCACATCCATGGTTCAAGATACTTTTCTTGAATCAGCATCAGGCATAGTCGGCGTTTCGCCAAAATTAGGCTCCCTACCTTCAAGATACTTTGCTTGAACCTACTCAGGCATAGCCCGACGTTTCGCCACAACTCGACTTAAATCCTTGAGACATTTTAGAAAGCTTGATAAGCTATGACTTGGAGAAACCTCGAAAAACTACTAGGGGGCTAGTCTGCCTACAAAGATTAAGTATTCTCAATGAACATAGGATTATGCCTTTCCAGCGAAGTCTTCATGGCTTAAAATAAACCATTTGACTCGGGGGGTGATAACACGAATTTATATAACATATTTGACTCAATTTTCATAGATAATGTTACTATTTTTATTTAATTATTCTGTTTTATTTCTGTATTACGTTGGTATTTCTTTTGTTTCAGGTATTTGCATTAAATAAAGATCAATTGAGCAAAGAAATAAAATTGAGGAAAAATTGGATTAAAAAGCCAAAGAAATGAAGTAAAGGGGTGATATAGCAAAAAGGAGGAGTTAAGAAGAAAGAAATAATTATACAAAGCCAAAAGACTAAGCCCAGAAGAGCAAAGCCCAGCAGCAGTTCCACCCACAAGGTGTGACGACCGTCACAGCCTCGTGACGACTGTCACGCGCTGTTTGAGAAACTAAGTCCGTCACACAACTTCCACGACCGTAACACGCTATATTTCAACTTTCCTCACATCATGGAGACGCCCACCTTCTCCACTTGGAGACCCACGTCTCCTGATCCTTCATGAAGTGAGACCCACGTCTCACACTTCTTCTCTTCAATGAGACGTCCGTCCCCACGTTCTGGCAGTTTTTCACACATTCGCCACTTGCCTTCGTACAACATTGGAAACGGGAAGTTACATGAAGAGGCTATAAATACAAGTTCAAGCTTCAGAGCAATGGTCGACAATTTTTACCGAACAACTGTTATTACGTTTTTCCTTCGCATTTCTATTTTCTTTTAAGTTTTGTATTTCTATTTTATTTATTTCATTTCAGTTTCTTTTCTTAGATTTTATTTTAGTTTTAAGTTTCTGTAATTTTCTCACAACAATTTCTACACCGGAAATTGTTGTGTATTTTTCACTGATCTAACCTTACGTTAGATCTAGTGCTTTTTATTATTCTTGTCGCATTTTCTTTTCGATTCAAGAAGTCTCCAAACAGATCCAGCCGACTTGTGGTGGAATGTTCGTTTATTTTGAAGAACAAGATTATTCCAGTATTCTCATTTTCAGGTTTTTAATATAATTATTTTATTTTATTTAAAGTATTGTTGCTTGGTATTTATTTACTTGATTATGGAAATGTTTAAATATATTGAACCTTATTATTTATGCATGTCCGAATTAATAAATATGTCCGGCTAAACCGTGTAGGTATCGGTAAGTAATAGTAGTAAGAGTAGGAATTTAATTGTTTCTAAGCTAAAATATTAATTAACTTAAATTCTGGTTATGACTTTTTATAATTAAAATCAATCTTTTCGTTACGAAAGTAAGAAAAATAGAATAGGTTAGGATTGAGACCACGAAAGTGTGAGGTTTTAACCGGATAGCTAAAGTTAGGCATTCGATTTAAATACAGCGAGAGCGCTTTAAAACGAATTAGATTTTATTAAGTTTCCAAAGAATATTTTCTAAACACTTATGGGCTAGCGAGAGCAGACATAGGGCTTTAGGAGTATAATCCGAGATAAGACCACGGAAGTGTGAGTTGAGGGTTTTTAAACTGATAATCTCTACAGAACAATTAAGTTAACCATCTTTATACGCTTAGGTTCAATTTAATCCGCTTAGGTTCACTATATTACGTATCGATATCCGTTTTATTTATATTATTTCCTTAACCATTATCTAAAAGAATTATCCGCCTTAGCTGTATACCGTAACTTAGGATAACAATAGATCGATTTATAGTCTATGTGGGTTCGATATCTTTTTAAAACTACGCGATAGGACTGTGCACTTGTAGTCTCCCGATTAACAGACGAGAAAGTCGCGATCAGGGGGCTACTATATATCACACATCTTTGTTCACGAAATTAAAGCATTAAAATAGTATGAAAACAATTCATGCAAGAAAAAATTAAACATATTTTCATACCCTAATTTATGACCTAAGATACCACATCATATCATTCACATATGCATCATTGCATCACTAACAGTTTTAGAATAGGACAGATCGTGTGTGTGCTCCTGAAGCCAAATTAGGGTTTTATCAAATTTTTCATATGTTCAAGATGTGATCAATTAGGGTTTGAGTCTCCACTAACCTCAATTAATATATCTTCATCAATCATCAACATTTGATCTTCAAATTCCCAACATTTTCTCATGATCTACCTTGAATCGACCAATTAGGGTTTTGATCGAGGATAGTGAATCATTGACTTTTTGCTCAATGAATGACCTATTTGTTTGGATATTGATCTTCACATCATCAATGAAACATCTTGACCTAATTTGTTGATTCAAAACATTCCAAAATCCATGATTGATCATCAAACAAATTCTGAATCATCTGATGAAAATTCAACTGTTCAAAAAAAGTCAAACTTTGACTTTTGGTCAACTTTTTCAAATCCAAATTTTTTCAATCATAAAATCATTTCAAATTATCCATCATGATCATAAAAAATCAAGAAATGTGAAAAAGTCAACAAAAAAGTCAAAATAGAAATTTTTCTAACACTTGGAAAAAATTTCAAAGTGTTAAAAACATGGTTTTTCCTCACTTACATGGCCATTTTTCACATAGATCCATTTTGATTCAAGAAAAACCCAAAACATGAAAGTTGTAGATCTTGTTACAAGCTTTCCAAAATGTCCAAGAACTTGAAAAAACACTTTGTGTAGCTAGGGTTGTGAAATTGAAACTTAGAGCTCCATAACCATAAATTACAAGTCATTTTCCAAGTTTTTAGGTCATTTTCGCAAACTTTCTCTTCTAGAAGCCTTGTCACCATTGAGAGATAAGTTATAACTGATAAATATCAGATGGAAATGATTGAGAGAAGGATTGGATCAAGAGAGAATTTTAACCATGGTTAAAGAAGTTAACCATGTGCATTAAATGTAAAAGATTCTTTCTTACCTCTTAAGCCAACTTGCAAACTCTTTCAATTAAATCCTTGCCTTGTCATTCAGAACTTTTGGCCTATAAATAGAGGTCACTTGTTCATTCAAAATCACACCAAAGCATCATAAACCAAGCTTTCCTTCTTTCTTTCTTGTTTTTCAAGTTTTAAGTTTTTTTCAAGTGGGAGAATTTGCAACTTCCAAGTCTTGCAATTTCTAAGCAATCTTAGGCTTCAAATAATTTCTAAACATCATTAGAAAGTTGTTGGAATCATTAAGCTAGCCCAAGAACTAGCCAGACTCAGAAACCACCTCCAACTTCCTAAACATGTCATTTTGAGCCAAAAGTTTCAAATTACCATTTCACTCGTGCTCTTCACTTTCCAATCATTCAAAAACCTTCCATACACTTCATATGAGTGATCCTAGCACTAATCACTGACCTGTAACAACTCCATCATCAAATTGGTTTTCAACTTGAGCAAACTGCAGTTGGACTTGGGTACACTGATCCAGGCCATATCCAAGCAAGACAAGCATCCATACACCTTCCATAAGGTCCAGTGGTGTTGTAGCAATCATCAAACAACTTTTGGAAACACTCTAAGCAAGGATCAGATTCTCACTTGAAGAGGTAAGTTGCTCAACTTTGAACTCTTTAATTTCTGAATCCTAGTTCAAATATTGCTATGCCATCTTGTTTCTACACTATCACTGAGCAATAACCCTCAATCAATTGCTTAAATCCATGCACATACGTGATTTCATGATCAAATCTTAGAATTAGGGTTCTTTGTATTCATATGAAAATTAATAGTTCTAAGCTTAAAATAAATGAAATTAATCATCACCATCGTGTTCTTGGGCTCAAAACGAGCAAGTTTGATGTTTACATCATTCAATTTCATTGAGAAATGAAGAATCCATAGATCAAAGAAGGATGGAGGAAAAAGATGAGCCGCGCGCATTTTTCAATTTTTCTGGAAATTCAAAAAACACGTTTTATAATATATATTTATGGTTTGAGTTAAGTTAATGGATGTATCACCGCCCCAACGGTTGCCAGCACGCTCTTAAAACTCTTGCCATGCCTAAGACCCAGGGTTCGAATCCTCCTGGGACCTTTTTTTCCAACTTTGCTTCAGAAGCTTCATCTTCTGACTCTAAAACTCTGCTCCAGAAGCTTCATCTTCTGACTCTAAAATTCCCCTTCAGAAGCTTCATCTTCTGACTCTAACTATGCTTCAGAAGCTTCATCTTCATCTTCTGACTCTAAACTCTGCTTCAGAAGCTTCATCTTTTGACTCTAACTCCGCTTCAGAAGCTTCATCTTCTGACTCTAAACTTTGCTTTAGAAGCTTCATCTTCTGACTCTAACTCCTTCAGAAGTTTCAACTTCTAACTCTCCTTCAGAAGTTTCAACTTCTGACTCTCCTTCAGAAGCTTCAACTTCTGAATCTCCTTCAGAAGTTTCAACTTCTGACTCTCCTTCATAAGTTTCAACTTCTAACTCTCCTTCAGAAGCTTCAAATTCTGACTCTCCTTCAGAAGCTTCAACTTCCGACTCTTCTTCAGAAGCTTTAACTTCTGACTCTTGATTTCAGCTTCAGAGTCATCTTTAAACTCTGACTCTTTTCTTCAAAACTTCATTTTTCACTTGTTTTCAAATATTTTTCAAACTTGTTTTCAAATATATTTAAATCAAGGTGATTAAATGACAAGCCACGCACATGGCTCAGTGGTAAAACTTTTCACTTCTAAGCCAAGGATCCTGGGTTCAAACCTCCCTAGGACCAAAACCTTCTTTTTATCACTAATTTTCTTAAGTTTTTTAACAAAACTTCAACATTTTCAAAAACCAATCAAAACTTCTCATTTTGAGATGATTTTTTGCACACTTGTCATTTAATATACCTATTTTATGATTATGTCAAAAAAATCCAAAAATATTTTCTTTTTGATTAATTTTAATTAGGTTTAAAAATGAGACATTTTAAGTATTTTTTTAATACTTTTCAAAAATGTTTTCTTTCCGATTTTCAAACCTAATATTTTTTCAAAACTTCTTGTGAATATCCTTCACTTTTCAAAATCATTTTCAAACCTTTTCAAAAGCATTTCAATAAAATTACACACTTTTTCCATGATCGATTTGAAGATAAACCGAACTCGATTTTTCCTCGAATTTCTTTCAAATTGATCATGGGCCTCCCTCACAATGTAAGTCTCAACCCTCCTATGTACGTACTTATTTCCTTGTACATATTCACCTCTTTTATGTACATATTCATTTCCTTGTACATATTCAATCATTTTTGTAAATATTCAAGTATAATAAACTTCGTTCGTTTGTTTTCATCCACTTGTTTATACATCGATTCAATTGGTATTAAGAGGAGCATTATTCCCGGTGAAACTGATCTTAAACCAATGGGCCTCTCTTAAGGTGTAAGTCCTAACTCCTTTGTATATATTCAAGTTACACTTGCTTTAATTGCTTGTTTTATACACTTGTTTATATATCTCCTTCATAAACTCTTGTGAATACACATCACACACTTTATCATATACTTGTTCATATAATTGTTCATTTATAACATAACAACTAGTTTAACAACTAGGTTCCCTTTAGCCTCCTCTTAGGATTCATATAAGACAACTCACCTGTTGAGTTTAGCCTCCGCTTAGGCGTCGTATAAGACAACTCCCCTGCTGAGTTAGCCTCCTCTTGGGCTTCGTTCAAAAGAACTCCCTCGTTGAGTTTAGCCTTCTCTTGGGCATCAGACAAGAAAGAGACCTGCAAATATCTTAACAGCCTCCTATTGGGCTTCCAATGCAAAGAATCACCTGCGCGAGGATAGAACCCTAAGAGTATGATTTCCCAGTGAAATCACTCTTGAATCCTAAGAGGATGGTTTCCCGCTGAAATCACTCTTAAAGTCAAAGCCAGCCATACCCTACAGGCTCCTCTTGGGCTCACAATACAAGGACCCTCGATCTCCCTCGGAATGCCTCATCTTGGGATCACAATGCAAGGACCCTCGATGACCCTCAGAATGCCTCCTCTTGGGCTTACAATACAAGGACCCACGGGATTCTTAAAAGCATCCCCCTAATCAATAATCAATTTCTCCTAGAGATTTAGACATTTATCATCTCTATGGAAGAAGTATCTCATCTATAACATCACATACAAATCAAACACTTTTTCAAACAAAACATCTTTTAACTGTAAGTGGTAATGCTTGTACACTCAAGCAAAACTCCCAATGCTTACAGTTAAAGATTCAATCATCTTTTGAAACATCTTTCTTAACTCGTAAGTGGTAACGCTTGTACACTCAAGCAAAACACCTAATACTTACGATGAAAGATTTAATCAATCAACCCTTCAAAAATGTATGTGATGAAATAGATTATATATATTTTTCATTAAGATGACATTTATCTTTGTCTCTTAATAACACTCTTTGCTTCCACTAGCATAAGTGGGAACTGCGATTGCTCTGACTTTCTCAACCTCCCTTTGAGAATACGTAGGCACAAGATCTCATCCTTGGCGAGCATACTTCTTTCTCCCTAAAACCAAACAAATCATAGTTCCCTTAGATCCGAGCTACAAATGCTCTGATTCCCACTAGGGGATATGTATGCAGAGGATCCCAATGATCTTTGGGAGCATAATAATAACAAAACTTAGGACCCCGCCTAACCTACCTTTCTTAAAACCCAAAGGAGAAACTTTCCCAAGAATAGAGTAGAAAATTAAAACACACAAACATATCAAAAATATTCATATATACAAAAGATGCTATATATAACTATATATATATATAGGGTGCTAATACCTTCCCTTTATATAACAAACCCTCTTACTCAGGTCTCTCCCCCAATGCGTTGCATCTAGTTCACGCTAGTCGCATCACATATCTTCATTTATTTAGGGTATTTCAGCTTTCCCCTTTTTCATCTCATTTTCTTGTTTTGGAAACAATAAAGCTTGATGCTCGCGACATATTTTTTAAAAAAAATCAAAAGAGTAAATTGTTTTGAGCCTGAGATTTGAATTCCGATTCGATTCCCTCGTTCGTCACTTTTTACCGCGAACACATATGAAGTATGAAATACACTGTGCTAAAATTTAAACGCCCAGAGGGCAATTGTTTTAAGTCTTATATAATGCTCCCACCAAAAAGGGGTGACTAACTTGAGATTGAAAATGCAAAGGGAAAAAGCTAAAGTTTGAGGTGAGAAACGTCCACGGTAATCGGCTCTTCATTCAGTATGGCGTCACTATCATCATCCTCAACCTCCACCAAATTTCCATCCACTATGGTCTTGAAAAAGTCAACTTCAGAGATGTCGAGATCCGGGTACAGACATGAGACTTGGGCCTTTGATCGGTCAAAAGCCACGTCCCTGGCATTAAGCACATCCATCTGAGACTTGTCCAAATCTTCTTTCAACTCAGAGCATGATTTTTTTGAAGCCTGTAGACTAGATGATTGCTCGAAAGCAGAGGTCTTTACTATGGCAAGCTCTTTTTCCAAGGCCTTTATCTTCTCATCACTTTCAAGCGCCTTGGTCTTAAAGTGGGAGTTTGCCTTATTGAGAGATTTCTCATTCTCGGTCAACCTTTTGACCTTCTTCTCGAGCTCGAAGTATTTATTGTCTGCATCATCGCCGGACTCGAAGAGACCCTGGGTCAGAATGACACACTTCATTAAGTATGAACTTAGGTGTTGTGTGATTTTTTTAGGACCAAGGTTCTTCAGCTTGTTCACATCTTCTGTAGCATTAAGATGGTCATATTAAAAATTTGATACCATCGAAATCAGCAGATCAAAACTTGTTCTCGGTTGAAGGTTAGTGTGAGCTATTGCCAATTTTTTTTAACAGAGCAGAGACCTCCCAATCCTCCTGATTCACCTCGTTTTCCATTACGGTCTTGAGTTTCTTTGGAACATTCTCACCAGCCAGCTCAGCATCTGAGGGACGTTTGACGAGGGATGCCGTGATCACTACAGTTTCTAAAGCACTTGGCTTAGAACCCGTGTTCTTCTTCTTCTTGGGTACCCAGATCTCTAGACTGGCCAGGTTTTATTTGGCCTCAGAGGTGCCACCACCACCCATCCGGGATGCGCGAGCCGCTGCCATCAACTTCTTCTATTCTTTCACATACATGTCAGTCATCTTATCTGCATGCAGAAAAGTATGAAAAGAGGTTAATTAAGAGAGGTAAACCTAGCAAAAAGGTAATACGTAACAAGAAACTTACCCCAGGCTTGAAGGAAACTTCTCTTTGGGATACCGCTTATAGCAACCCAGCTTCTAGAATCCGTGTTCTTTATTTCATAGAAAGAGAAAAATAACCCTATAGTTGGGGTTATAGTCAGAGCCCTACAAATCAACTCAAAAGCTCTTATAAATCCCCAACTATTCGGGCGAAGTTGAGAGGGGGCTACGTTCAGTGTTCGGAGTATATCGGTTTCAAAGTCAGTAAAGGGAAACTGTATGTTTAACTCTTCTACGACCCCTGCATAGAAATAAAACCACTCAGGGTTTTCTCCCTTGGGACGAGATATACAAACATTCTCCCCGGTCTCACAGGGTTCTAAGATTACATCATTTTCGTTTCCTGTGGAGGAAACATTCCAGAGAGACCAGAGGGTAGCAATTTCCAAGTCTTTAACAACGCTTTGTTTGAAGCCTAGGGCTTCTCCTTTGAGCAAGTTGTTGGTTTCCATTAGGAGCTCCATGAAACCTGAAGAGTCATGGTCAAAATCATTATCAGAGGTTAGAACTTTAGAATCGATCTTGTTCATAACCCTCTCTAGTTCCTCTATCCCTAGGGCATCCCTCATATCTTGCATGCATTCCTCCCACAAGACTCTACGCTCATCACTACTTAAATGTTTCCTATGACCTAAATCTTCACATTCTCTAATGATCACCATTCTATGATTAAAATAAAAGAAGAAGAAAATGGAGAAAAAAGAATGAATACCTGAAAGTACGATTGAAGGACTTGAAAGGTTTCAGATTGAGTAGAAGGCAGCGAAGGTTTTGTGGAGAGGAGTGAATAAGGAAACAGGGTTTGAAAAAGGAAGGGAACATTATAAAAGGAAAAAATGAAGAGGTAGCATGTTGGAAATAAAAACCCACTAACGATAATCATTACACCTATACCTAGATAGGTGACTATTCAGTGAAAATAGCGGGTGTAACACACGCGCTCACAGGTCATCTAAACCGACATGCATCTCGTCTAAAATTCATGATTCTTATATTTATCGACCACAAAACTTCAAAGCATGAAGTCGTATGCTCGGGGGGCTTATGATCATACATAAAATCCTAGTCGACTATAAAGACGGAAGAGACAAGGAAGAAGTCGAGCAGGGTCCTCGGTCGAAAAGCATGGAAATCGGAATATGGTTTGGGCATATAACCCGGCCTTATGAGCCATGATCTAGTTCGGAAGATAAAGCGAGCGTTACGTCCAAGCCAGGTGAAACTGCCACATTAACCCTGGCGGCACGCGTTACACATTAAGGCCATCATTTGAGAACGGAGGACGTTCCTCACCTTTAAGGAGGTTCAGTTATGGAACTGGGAAGGCATAAGTTGTTATAGGAATTAAACATGGAAGTCTGGATACTTCTATAAAAAGGACTCCCGCCGGCGGGATAAGCAAGACAATCTTTTAGCTTGGAGTTCAAGATACTTATCTTGAGCCTCCAAATCCGTAAATACATTGGTATAAGTTTTTATATATATATATATATATATATATATATATATATATATATATATATATATATATATATATATATATATATATGTGTGTGTGTGTGTGTGTGTGGTGGGTTGAGATGATGGACTCTAAATGTGATGTTGTGAGCCTCTGATGTAGTGGATCACGATGGTGGACTTGCAAGGTTAGAACTTCAATGGCTAAGTCAGACATAATGGTAAAGAAAATGGTATAATGAAATCTATAAAGTATGAACATACCAATAGTCTCACGCACGTGGGAGTATTTATCCCGAGATTGAGTGGGTTCTTGGGCTTCCTTAGGGAGGTGAATCTGCCTTTCTTTAATAGGCATTCAACCTGTCTAGAATAATTTTTTTCCAAGGATTTATGAGAATTATTGAATGAGAAATCTTCTAAAAATTGTGTTGGCCTGATATCTCTAAATCGACAGTAGATGAGATTCACCTTTGGTGTATATCATGAAAATTTCATCTTAATCTCACCACAAATATGTTTCCCGTTGAGTGGGCTAATAAAGTAATGTGGATTTCATATTCATAAAAAAGTGAGTAAGAGGAAAGAGGAAAACGGTGTAAATGCATACATAAGCCTGACATTAATCCAAGCCCAAAAGCCAAAAATACTTCAATAAACTGGTCTCAAAATTGGGTGCCACACGTCGTGGGGGAGAAGTATTGCCTTAAGCTTGTTGGATGTGGTTATCAAAGTTGTGTTTTTATTAGGTAATGTGTTTCCCCCCTCTTTATTCTAATACCAAAGGAAGATAAGTATACTCTCAGGGGGAGTATCTTCTATACTTGTCCAAGACAGTTACAACTCCATTTTTCTTAACATTTCTTATAAGCCACTTCTTTAAGAGATGCTTTGTTAAAAGTGTCTTTGAATTCGAACACAAACCCTGATACTTGTATAATAGACCATAAGCAACCAAATCTGAATGAACAATTTAAATTGAAATGGTAGGGCAAATTTTAGGGTGCGACAACAGTCACTATCTTTCCAAAAATGAATGAAATGAAAAAAATAAAAGACATGCCCGCTAAGTCAAAACCGATGAAGGAGACTTAGGAAAAATTCAGGCATCCTACTTACTGCAAACTCAAATAAAACAGTTCAGGAAAAAGTTAGGGATAACAAAGACAAATTGAGTTAACCAAAGTCCTCATCAAAAAGAAAATTTTGTGACTATGAAAAAGATAGAAGTGACTGCCATCTCAAAAAATCCCTTTATTTTTGAGCCATCATCTTTACCATTGTTGCAACTCCAAAATCTTTTCGAACCTGAATATATAGGTTAAATTAAATGAATGTGGTACTGAAGATCATAACAAAGAATGGGTTGGGTACAAATTAAATTTTGAGCCTTATATCCTTTGTTTCAAAAAATCGTGACTCAGACCACGCTACGAACCTCAAAAGACCTAATTGGAACAAGGTTTCTTTTTAAAGCATGCAACAGCAAGGTTGCGTAAACTGACTCTAAAAATATATTTGCTAATCATAGGTCTTTGGTTTTATACCTTTTCCTTACCTTTCACTTTGAATGTTTAAACTAATATGTATTGACCAAGGATCCTTTTGATGTACATCAATAATATCATTGCAATAATGATTTTGATTTCAAAATTGCATGAACTTTGCACTTAAATTACCAGTTTAATGAACCATTTTGCTTGCAAACAACACTCCTCATTTAGTAATTTCAAAAAAATTGGGAAAATTGGTCAGAGATCCTATCAGGGGCATGTTACTTCAAGATCATGTTGAGAATCAGTGCAAGACCTATCTTTCAGTGTAAGCGATTCTCACAATTGTTTAACCATGAGATCTCTTTCAAGACTCATGGTGGAAAGTTAACCTAAAGTAGTCAATCAATATGGGGAAAGTTACTTCAAGAATCCCAGAGCATAGCTCAACAGTCTTTCTCAAATGGATCATCAGCCCAATACACTTGATAAGTATGGCAAGAGTTTATTCAAGACATCTTTTGGAAAGTAGAGTTGGAAAAGTTTCCATGTGTTGTGGAATCAGAGTCTCGATCTTACCCCACAAAAAGTCTAACTAAATGGTCGTAAATGTTTGCATTGCATGCATCGATCATATATCATGCATAGAAAGAAAATTGAAAAAACTAGCCACAGGGTCCTTTAAGTTATTTTATTGCAACAAGTCAGTCCTTTATATTTTTTCCGCTACAAGTTGGTTCTTTATGTTAACTAATGTCTGCAAAACCTTATTCACAAAATTTTAAGTTATTTCATTGTAACAAGTCAGTCCTTTATGTTTTTTCCGCTACAAGTTGGTTCTTTATGTTAACTAATGTCTGCAAAACCTTATTCACAAAATTTGTTCCAAAAAAACTAAGTTGGCATAAATGACATTGATGTGCCACTTAACTTTGTTGAGGTGACACTAATGTTGCTGACATGGAATTTTTTATATTTAATTTAGGTAGAAATTAATCAATACTTTTTAAAATAAATTGATTGGGCCCAAGGCCTATATCTTTCCAACTCATAATTATTCACTAATGTATAATTGTGTGAGTTATATAAACACTAAAATTAAGTGTAAAGGAAATGATTTGGGACATGGATTTCTTGAAAGTATTACCTTGCATATCCTCTGATTGGCAAAATCTTCATTTTGTTATGCTCGTTGGTGTTGTAAATCTCGCAAGCAGCTGTTGCTTTCATATGAAAATTGATATGTTTATACACTTTGCTTTTCATGAAGAACCAATTTCAGTTATCCTACTTCAGCTCTAGTAGTTTTCCAAATTTCTCTGACACTTAAATGTCTTGATTAATAATGTAAAAATTAAACAAAAATAGATGATAATGTAAATCGTGATATGTAAGGGAAAACCATTGCTTATAAGTGCATACGATGTGGTAGCGGTAACCGTCGATAGCAATTATTGAGCAGAGTTAGCTATCATATGGGCTACTACTCTCTCTTTTAGTGTAATTTTTTAATACAAATCTCTATAAAACTACACAAATCCTTATTTTCCTTTTCCCAAATTGATAATGTTTTATTGTCTATAAACAAGACCAACCTCGCATGTTATTATTTTTCATTTTATTATTCGATGCCACTCTCAGTTATGTGTCACATCATATTGTAATAGTCTTCTAATAAATATCGAATTTCTCAGAATATGACAGTTGTGGATCCTGCAAACAAAATTCACAGTGAGTCGGCTTCTTATAGGTTAATATTGTTATTACAGTATTGATATTAGTATGTTTATACGCGATCTGGTGTAATACATGTGCATACTGCTGCCGATTGTCCATGACATGTTGCTGATTCAGGCCAAACATTCCTTCTCTAGTACCACGAATTAAAGAACGTGTGTCATTAAGTAATTGACCGTAAGTCAGTTTTCATTCAACTTTCATGGTAGCCGAGAAAAAAAGATGCAGCATTACTAATACTAACTAATGTCTATGCTCACTTCTATCATTGTTACAAGATAAAATGCAAAGTTGCAAACTGCTAGCCCACCTCTTGAAGCAATTTTTGTTTCCTTAATTCATGTAGGGCAACACTTTTGAAGGTTTCAATTCTCTAAAGGATGTATCTTTACCAGAAAGTGTTAGAATCTTTACGGCACTTAGAGAAGGATTTAATTGGTTTTGTTAAAATTGTTGTTTAGTTTTAAATTAGAGAAAGTGAAAGTCCCACATTATTTTCTCTGTATGAAACTAAGTCTTTATATAGGTTTAAACAACAAAATTCAATGAACATTTGTGGACTGTAATAAAGTTACAAAGATTTAGGTTTTAAACTAATAAAAGTTCTTTTAAGTTTTATATCAGAAAATTTCAAAATATATTAATAAATAAAATTACATGTCAACAATGTTAGTGTCACCACAGCAATGTTAAATAATGTTAAATGACATATAAGTGTCATTTGTGTCAACTCAGTTGTTTTGGAATCAGTTTTGTAAATAAGATTAATGTTGTAGATGTTAGTTAACATAAAATTAAAAGGACTGACTTGTTATAATAAAATAACTTAAAGGATCCTGGGGGTAATTTTACCTAGAAAATTCAATATCATGCATAGTTGGAAGTTAATTTCGTGCTCATTTGCATTTACCAAGGTCCTGTTATTATCAACATCTTACTTTGTTGTCAAAGTATAACTTACTTAGCACCTACCAAAGCAGATGTTTGTTCATATGTTTCTCTTTTCCATCCAGTGCTAATTTTGGATGGGTTGTTTCTTTTTCCGTCCAATGCAAATGTTGGATATCCTACTTCTCTACTCCATACAATGCTAATCTTGGATATCATATTTCTCATTGTCATCCAAAACCAATATTGGATGTAATAATCTTTGTTGTTATTCAATGCCAATATTGGATGTCATAATTTTTTCTTGCTATTCAATGCCAATACTGAATATCATAATTTTTCACTATCATCCAAAGCAAATATTGGAAGTCATAATATTTTGTTGCTATCCAATGCCAATATTGGATGTCATAATTTTTTATTGCTATCCAACACCGATTTTGGATGTCATAATCTTTTGTTGTTATCCAATGCCAATATTAGATGTCATAATCTTTTGTTTCTATCGAATGCCAATATTGGATGTCATAATCTTTTGTTGCCATACAATACCAATGTTGGATGTCATAATCTTTTGTTGCTACCATCCAAAGCCAATATTAGATTACATTATTTTTCACTGTCATCCAAAGCAATATTGGATGTTGTTGTTATCCAATGCCAATATCGGATGTCATAATATTTTGTTGTATCCATCCAATGCTATTCTTGGATGTCTTCCCTATCTTTCCAAGTATCACTGGTACTCCTTGTCGTCTTGACGGATCTCCAAAATATCGTGTATTCCCCATCATGTCTTTCCACATCATCTCATTCAATCTACCATAAATTTCCTTTTCGAGTCTTGTCCATTATACCTTCATAGTCGGTCTTTCATCTCATATTATATACAATAAAAAAATATGTCAAAAAAGAGTTCATGCATTTTATTGCATTCCATTTCTACCCAAGAGACAAAATTTGGGTCTTTATGTATTTAATTATCTTTCACTACAACGTTATCTAGTTAAGGATAATTAAATAAGGGCATATGCCATACCCCAATTTTTTCCCAGGGTCATTCATTCACTATATTTGCATCATTAATCGATCATCCATGCATTTAGGTTGGCCAAAAGTTAACGTGGGTCAACATTTGCATCATTTTAAAGTCAAAATATCTAAAATTTCACTTCGTGCATTTTTATTTCTTTACATCGCTTCATGCTTTGTGCAAAGTTGATCAAAATCCAAGAATATTGAAATTTCAGTTCTATAAGCAAATCGTTAAAAATGATTCGACACAATGCAAAAAATTAGCAGACAAAATATTTTGAATTTTTATCTTTAACTGACTGTTTTATGAATCTACGTTTCACTTAGATCATGTTGGTGTGCTCGCTTTATTTTTCTATGCAGTTTGCAGTCACATTTTTTTACCCTCAGTGCTTGTTTAACCGAGTATTTTTTATTTTCAATTTTGATAATTTGAAGTCTTTTTTATTAATATTTATTGCGTGTAGTTTATTTTAACATACTCATTTTCTTTTTTCCAATTAAATAGGTGTTTGTTTTTTTTATCGTTTTTTGTTATTTCTGATCCCATTTTTTTATTTAGAAAAAATTAAAACAAAAATATTTCTTCTTAATTTTATTTTATTCTTTCAGTTTTTATTATTTTTATCATTTATACTAATATTTTTTATTTAAATTTATTATTATTAGTATTAGTTGTATTTGGTATTTTTAAAATATGAGAAAAACAAGTACTTTGGGACCACTTGCATGTAGTACATTTTGCACTAAGAAGAAAAAATCAAAGTTACAAATTTCACTTTTCATCTCATTCAGTAGTCACTCTTCATTATTTTTAATCAAGGGTCCATATGTGTTCTTACAACATCACATGGATCACCAAACTTCACAAAAGAAAATGTATCAGAACACACTCTTAAAGCATCAAATGGATTGATACATAATTCCCTCTCAACTCTAAGTTTTTCACTTAAAAAATTTTCTCCCGAGATTTTATTTTCTCCCACCCTTTTCATCCAAATTTTCACATCATTCTGTTTATAAATTCAACATCTCAAATCAAAGAAAAAGAGAAGAAAAGAAAGGAATGCTATGCTTCCAAATTAAAGATTCAAACTCTTCCTCCAATTTCCATCAACTTTCACTCTTCTTCCATAGCCTACTTCATAACCTTCCATCATCATTCTTCATTCTCAAAATTTTAAGACACTAAAAATCGTCTCTCAACATTTCTTCCTTGCTATTTTTCTTTTCTCTTTGATTTTTAGATTCATTTTAAATCTTGATATTTGTTTTTTTTTAAGAGTTTTAGTCCAACTTGTTGTAGTATTTTATATAGCTTTGGTACCTCTTTCTACTTTAATTTTTACTTTTATAAATAATTAATGTTAGCTTGTTTTGCTTTTACATTATAGTATATTAATTATATGTCAATTATGATTGTTTTAAAAATTAACAAAAAAAATGAAAAGAAAAACAAAAGAATAGTTTAGATTTATAATAATTTTTCTATAGTTTATTTATTTATTTGTCTTTATTTATTTAATATGTGTCAATAATTGTATGGTTGAATTTTAATTTATATTTTTTGTATTAAGTTTTATTATATTGTTGATTTTTCATTGCATTGCAATTTCAGAGCTAATTTCAATTTAGCTCTCGAATACGTTTGTGTGCATAGATTTCATTGAAAAGGCTATTTTGTGGCTTTCAATATAAATCATCTCAGGCCCAATTCTGCTTTTTTATGTTTTTTTTGTGTTAGCTTATTTTATCTTTGTTGTTTTCGTCTAAAAAAGAATTCAAAAAGAAATATATTTTGCTCTAAGATGTATGATAAGGCTTTGGTTTTAATAATAAAAACATCAAAAAGATGTTCTTTTAGTTAGGATTAGTTGTTTCTACTTGGTTTTTATTTGATTGTTGCTTGTTTAAATGTTTAATTTTAATATGTTCATTTTTTTTTTGATTAATTAGGTGTCTGTTTTTGTATTGTTTTTTGTAATTTCTGATCACATTTTTTATTCAAAATTTTTTTTTTAAAAAAATTCTTCTTGATTTTATTTTATTCTTTTAGTTTTTATTATTTTTGAATCATTTATACTAACATTTTTTATTTCATTTCATTATTATTAGTATTAGTTGTATTTGTTATTTTTAAAATTGGAGAAAAATCAAGTATTTTGGGACCACATGCATGTAGTACATTTTGCACTAAGAAAAAAAATCAAAGTTGCAAATTTTACTTTTCATCTCGTTCAATAGTCACCCTTCATTCTTTGTTATCAAATGTCCTCATTTGTTCATACAACATCATATGAATCACCAAACTTCACAAAATAAAACTCATCACAACACTTAATCTACACCATTCATTCTTTTTCATCAATGACTCACATTTATTCTTGCAACATCACATGGATTGATACATAATTCTCTCTCAACTCCAAAATTTTCACTCAAAATATTTCCTCCCAAGATTTCGTTATCTCCGATACTTTCATTCAAATTTTCACATCATTCTCACTATAAATAAAACATCTCAAATCAAAGAAAGGAGAAGAAAAGAAAGGAATGTTATGCTTCCAAATTAAAGATTTAAACTCTTCCTCCAATTTCCATCAACTTTCACCCTTCTTCTATAGTTTACTTCATAAACTACCATCATCATTTTTTATTTTGAATACTTTAAGACACTAAAAATCACCTCTCACAATTTCTTCCTTTGATATTTGTTTCTTTTGAAGAGTTTTGGTTGAACTTATATTGTAGTATTTTATATGGCTTTGATACCTCTTTCTACTTTAATTTTATGCTTCTTTAATTAATTAATGTTAGTTTTTTTTATTTACTTTATAGTATATTAGGTATATGTCAATTATGGTTGTTTTTAAAATTAACAAAAAATATGAAAAAAAGAAAAGTTTAGATTTCGAATCATTTGTTTCAATAGTCTTTTTTTATTTAGTTCTCTTTATTTATTTAATGTGTCAATAATTGTATGGTTGAATTTTGGTTTATATTTTTGTAAATAAACTCAATTATGTTGTTGATTTTTCATTGCATTGCCATTCCAAATTTAATTTTAATTTAGCTCTCAAATACGTATGAGTGCATAGATTTCATTGAATGGAGTATTTTTTTGGCTTTCAATTCGATTCATCTCAGGCCCAATTCTGCCTTTTTTTTTTTTTTTTTTTGTGTTAGCTTATTTTATCTTTGTTATTTTCGTCTCAAAAAACTCAAGAAATATATTTTGCTCTCAGTATGTTTAGGCTTTAGTTTTAATATTAAAAATATCAAAAATATTTTCTTTTAGTTATAATTAGTTGTTTCTACTTGGTTTTTATTTGATTGTTGCTTGTTTAAATGTTTACTTCATGTTTCGCTTGTTTATTTGTTCATTTGTGACTTTGACTTGACTTTGATACATGACTTTAACCACTTCACTTGGATTTATCATTTCATCTAACACTTGGATTATTTCTCTGTGATTTCTTGGTTATGTCAGTTTTGTTTTGATTTTCATATGATGCATGAATTCTTATATAATATCTTGATGATCATTTGATGCTTTAAGCATCGTATGTACCTTGGGCTTATTTGATGTTTTTTAATCCATCTTTTTATGTGAATATTCATCTGATATTTGGTATACAATGTGCTTAATCTTTGCTTTTTGCTATAATAAAAAGAAGTGAGAATGTCTGGCTTGAATTATGTCAATTGACATGTTGTAATTGTGGTTAGCTCACCTTGCACACTCATGGCTTCCTCTTGGACTACCTTACAATAAGACTATATATTTCCCACGTTTATTTTATGCTTAAGGATAGTCTCTTCATCTCCTCCCCCTTCTTGTTTATTACAACTTGAACCACTTTTATAATAAACCTTGACCTTGTCAAGTGGCTTTTTCAAACTTTATTTTCTTTAATCAAACTTTAATTCATCTAAATATATTCAACATTTTTCAAAAGACTGAAAAACACTTCAAGTCACTTCAAACCTTTTTGCCGCATGGCTTTTCCATTTAAAACCTTTTCAAGATTAGACATGAGCCATTCATAGTTGAGATGTCATTCTCCTATCCCCATGATCGTGATTGAAAATTATTGACTTTTCCACTTGAGAGTTTGAGATACTTGTTGATCTTATCCAAGTGTAAGACCTCTCTCATGCAATTCATTGTTCATTTTCTCAGACTTTATGGGCAATTAGTTGAGTTTTCTCCTAAAAATGATAAGTTACCTCTTTATTTAAAATCAACCAACACGCAAATTTTTACACTTGTTTTAGCTAAAATACGAGGCTTTTATTCCATTGCACATGGAGGATAGTAGGCACAAGACTCATGAAGTCTTTCCAAGCCAAAAAATTATTAAAACAACTTATTTTCTAATCGCCGCACTCATTTGCAAACAACCAGTTTTAGCCTTAACACTGACTTTCAAGAGGTTCCTATTTAGTACTATAGATGTGAGGGGTTCTAACACATTCCCCTTGCATAACCAACCCCTGTACCCTTATCTCTTTATTTTGTTGGGTTTTATCGATATTTTCCCATTCCTTTGGAAATAATAAAGTTCAATGGTGACTCTTGTTTTATTTGAAAGTTAAGTTAACCAATAGCTTAATCTCAATTTTCCCGTCGCGACACTGCCCTACGCTCAAGTTGGATGATGCCTATATTGTGTTATCTGCATAAGGAGAAACTCCCTTTTAAGGAGATGGAGGCGAATAAAGTTTGGAAGCAAGCTGTTAAATACACCTTTTTGGTAAGAAAACTCTACAAGAGAGCAAAACCCTTCCTTAAGCTATGATACCTATGGGAGAATAAAATTGCCTTAGTCCTTGTTGATGTTCATAAAGGAGCATGTGGTAGCCATATTGGTGGACGAAACCTTGCCCATAAAATAATGAAGGCATACTACTATTGACTCACCTTAATGAAAGACATTGTGGAATTTGTCAAGAAATGTTATTGGTTCCAAAGTCACGTCGATCCATATCATTGCCTAGTGAGGTCCTTCACTCTATGAAATCGCCTTGGCCTTTTTATCAATGAGGTATGGATATTATGGGCCTATTCCCTCTAGTGCCTAGAAAATTGAAAATTTCATTTTAGGAGTCGGCTAATTTACGAACTAGATAGAAGCGAAGGTTGTCGCCAAAATTACAATGAAAGAATCTGATGTTTCTACTAGAAAGAAATCATGTGCAGGTTCAGGATACTAGGCATCATAATATCTAAAATTGGAACCTAGTTTTCCAGCACTGCAAGTTACTGACTTCTATCACGAACATGAAGTGCAAACAATGTTCATCTCTATCTTCCAACGACGTGCCAATGGTCAAGCAAAATCAGCAAAAAATGTGATCTTAAAATTGATCAAGAGTAAATTAGATGATGCAAAAAGGGTATGTGTTGAATTACTCCATGAAATATTGTGTTCATATCATACCACCATATTTAAACTACAAAGGATACTCCCTTCACCATGTTATATGGAGTAGATGATGTGATATCCATAGAGATCATCACACCTTCATGGCGGAAATCTCATTTTAACTCGTAAGTAAATGAGTCATGGCTAAGGTGTTCTACCAATCTAATCAATGAAATAAGAGATGTCACTGACATCCAAGAGTTTATTGCCAAGCAATGGGAGACTAGAAGATACAAATCTAAGGTAATTCCAAAAGAAGTGTAGGAAAGCGACTTGGTGTTAAGATAAGTTGTTATGCTTGCTCAGCACGGAAAGTTGCAACCCAACTAGGAATGATTGTGTAACATATTCCATATTCTACCATATAGAGCATATAAGTTGTAGGATCTTGATGGGAGACTCATCCCTAGAACTTGGAACACCACCCGCTTAAAATATTATTATAGTTAAGTTATTTGTGAGTTATTAAAGGGGATGTGTTGCCAATGTATGTATGAATTTCTAAATATTTATAAGAAAGAAGAATATATTAGTTTCCCTTTTATGTATGTTGGACTTCCACAAGAAGATCATTTCCTCCTTTTAAGGAAATACGTAAATGTCATAATTTGACAAAAAGATCCTTGTCATCCCTTATTACAATACATTGATGAAATTCCATATAAATATATTTTCCTCCTCTTAAGGCAATACATGAATATGTGATGGACTTTGACAAGAAGATCTTTGTCGCTTATTAAGGCAATACATGACGAAGAACTTACCCAAGAATATCCTTGACGCCTTCTAAGTCAATATACCAGTATTGGACTTCCATTGAAATATCCTTGCCACCCTTGATCGGTAAATTCCGCAAGTGCACGGAAATATCAAAGTAATATAAAATATTGTCGAACCACAGAGATCAATGTCAACCTACTGTAACCTATCGTTACATTGTAAAGCTAAGGCTAATGAATAATTGGATTTTGGGGGAACTAAAACTGAAATAAATGAACTTTGCAAATAATACTAAATCGAGGTCGGAATATGATTTCCGCGTTCCTGAAGGACTTATAAAAAATGGTTACTAATTACGACTATAACTTAGTTCCGTAGAATATACCAACTTAAAGACTTCGCCTCATGCTCTCGCGGTATTAACTAAAGTCATACTTCCTAATCCCAAGATTTTTCTCTCGCTCGCACGGTAACTAAGAAATATATTTTAAAAGCCAATAATATCCTAAACGCATCTAAAGCGCTCTCACTTTATTTAGATTTGTTGCCTAATTTCCACTATCTAGTTTGATCCCCACGCTCTCGCAGTGCCGACTCTAACCTTAATTGATTTCACACTCTTGTGACAAAATCGTGTTAAATAACCCCTCACTCTCGTGACAAAGCTATTTAAATTAGACATGGAAATTAAAACCAAAACAGAATTCTAATCATAAATTCGCACCTATTATTTTCTACCGAGTCCCGTTTTTAACAACGGTCCTCATATACCGGACTCTCAACTATTTAGCCAGACATAATGACTGAAAGAAATAAGCAATTTTGGGTTTTAAGATTAAACAAAAACATGAGAAGCAGTTTAATATAATTTAAAGCGATGTTTGAAGAAAAATGGTAAAATCCTGAAATGATAACAATAGCTGAAAGATAAAGCATAAATATAAATGGCAGAAAATAAAAGCAAGAAAATAAATTGTTGTAAAACTAAATGAACTTGTAATTAATTCGAAACTAGAATTGTAATATATTGGTTGACTTAAATCCAAAACATAAATTAATGCAAAGATAAATCCTAAGACTATCTTAGGAATAGTCCCCGATGTGGAGAACTATTCCGTTTACATCGTGAATGAAAACTGCCTAATAACTATGAACAAAATCTAGACAAAACAATGGAAATATGGTGCAAAACGTCTGCGCTCCACAAAGTTTACTGCCTTCCCTTTTATAGTAGTCCTAGAACTGAAATTGTTGAGAGAATTCAGGAAGTAGTTTGCTTCGTGGAGAGAGTATTATGGGATACTTGGCTAATGAGAGAATATATGATGGTTGGAGAAAATATAGGAGCTTCGTGTACAAACCTTTTAGGCCGTTCGCCACAAGGAGAAAATCTCTCCTTCAAAAGTGTGACGTTCGTCACAAGTAAGAAAGAGGCGCGGTGGGCCATGGTGAAGGGTATGTCGATCGGCACGGTTGCTATGAGGGGGTGTGACGGTCATTACGGCTTGGCTTGTGAGAAGACTTCGCCTTGTAACACATGGCGACCGTTAGGGCTTGCGTGTGAGAGGTGTGGCGATCTCCACACCTTGTTGGTCTTGTGAGAAGTGCATCTTCATGGGCTGGGCCCGTGTGCTTGTTCCAATTATTTTATTCAATGATTCACCTCTCATTTTTCTATCATACCCCATGCTATTCATTTTACTCTTTTTGTGGTTTTTGAGCTCGATTCTTCTCCATTTCCGTGACTTTCTTCATACATGCCTTGTAAATAGTAAATACCTGAAAATATAGAAAATACCGGTATAATACGAATATAAAAGCAACATAATTAAGATAAAGTAAAGATATAATCTATGTAAATCAAGTCAAACATGTGATACATTTTCGTGCTATCAAATACCCCCACACTTAAACCAATGCAGTAAAAGAAAATGATTAAGCATGGTCTTTGAAACAAAGGGACGACACGACTCCAAGTGATACGTGGCTGCTAGGCTAATGTTAGATCGATGGGTACTAAACGTCAACACTAAGGATACCGTGATGACACGAAATCACAATACGCGATCAAAAAATCTCACCCTATGCAAACTAGTCTGAATTATTCTATTGTAACTCAACCTATTTCTTTTTCTTTCTTTCACCGACTTTCACTCGAGCGCAATCACGTTAAGCCTTTTATCCTTGCATGCACATAGTAGAGTAACCAGTTAGTAATTATGGTCTTTTAAGCACGGGGTTCTAGTACATAAGTTGGTAACCCCTTTATTTACCCAATTGCGAGCTGCGGGGGATCGAACCGTAGTCCTCCCTACCAAGTTCAACACCAGACACCTTTGAACCACCAACTCACAACGGGTTTTTATGACATATTTTTGTAGGATCCGCAACCGTTGGATTAAGTGACAGTGTGAAGGTCATCTAACTTAATTAGCGCATTCCCTGCTTTCAATTTATTAAGGCATGGTATGCTTGAATTTTTACGACCATTCACTTATATTCATCGGCTCTCTACGTAGTTTGTGATTAAGACGGTGCCAACTGCTAATATAAACTAATCGTGGATGATCTAAAACTAAAACTTAAGGTTTCGGCATAATAGGTACTCCAACTGGTTCACATACTTAAGGGTTTTAGGGTGTCAAAACAGTATCGATTTTATCGAAGCTTTCCCAAGTCTCTCTAACACAGCCTAAAGTGACAACCTATATACTTTCAGAGTGTGTGCGTCATACATCAAAAAGAAAATCACGTACATAGACTTGACAACACATGCAATTGCTCAACGGAATACTTTAAAAAAAAATTCCTAAAAACATCAAATAAACTATAAAGCAATAAATCAAACTAAAAAAATGATAAATGAAAGCGGTAAAGTCTCTCCCCCACACTTAAACCAAACATTGTCCTCAATGTTTCGATGAAAGTTGGAAAGAGGAAAAATGGAACCTGAATGAACGACATTGCGTGCTACAACGACCAACTTTTGCTCTGATCCTTCCCTTGTTGATCATGTCTTTGTTGACGACTTCTACTCCGAAGTCTTGTACTACGATATATCTGAATTTTCTAAAACTTCTCTTTCCTGAAACCGCTCATCACATTGCTCATTTTCGGAGGAAGTACCATACTCACCATCGGTGTCACCACCAACACCGACTTCGTAGGAATTTACGTGGGCACCAGCTCATTTTTTATATGATCAACTATAGATTTTTTTGCCTTGATATGGCTGAGACGTGACAAGCGATCCATATCTTTATTTTCTGCAAGTTTAAACAGTAAAAGGAAAACATTAAATTGAAAACTCGTGGGTTGCCTCCCATGCAGCGCTTTGGTTAACGTCAATAGCTCGACGGATCAGGAGTGCAAGCACTCATGGTGGTTCTCTCGAGAATAAATCCTTGATCGAACTTTTAATAATCTTTGGTTTCCATGGTCACTTATCAATCCATTTCGCATATCCCTCACATTTTCTTTTCTTTCTTTTATGGGGTGGTTCATTCTTTTGGACTTGTGGTGGTGGTTCTGGGTCTATCATAAGTATCAACTTTTCAAGTCTAGGCTTGGTTATTTCATCCACCATCACGAATGTCAACCTTCCCTTATTAATGCTAATGGTTTCCCTAGTTTCATAGTCCTTAAATTTTCTCATTTTATACAGGACCTCAGACGAAGGTGCATTGGTGTGGGTATTGTTCAATACCTCCACATACATTTTGGATTGGGATTCTTCCTGAGCTTCCACAAAACTTTGCGGGAAAGGAAACAGTGGGGTATAGGGAGGAGGAACAACAATATGTGCTTCCTTCTCTACCTCTTCTACAACCTCCCTTTCGGATGATGTTGGTGGATTTTTCTCAATCTCTACTCTTTTCTCACCAGAACTCTCCTCAACCTCATTATTAATCTCTTCAACCTTATTATGACTCTCCTTAGGATTTTCAATTTGTTTTTCGCTACTGGTTGTTACAACATAGACATTCTCCTCAGGGCAGGGTCCTAGAGGTGTTTGTGAAAGCATGGAGATTTGGGCCTCTAATGCCTCGTTGTGAGTCACTAGGGACTCAACCGCATTGTTCAGCTTCCTAAGAGTTTCATTATTGTCGAGACTTTGTTTTCTTACCTCTTCATTGTGGATAGTTTATGTACAAAGTGCTCCATCGTAGATTCTATCCTAGAGTGAGTTAACATTGCATTGAAATCCTCCATTGATGTTTCGAGGTTGAAATTATAGGATTCTTATGGTTCCTCAAAGTGAGTTAGCTTCTCATTTTGTGTCTCCACAAAGCGCTCAATTTTCATTGTTTCTAGTCTAGAGCGAGTTAGTGTCATAGTCATATCCTTCATTAACACGTCGAGAGTGGAATTCCAATATTTGTGCGACTCCTCAAAATATTGTGCGTGTTGATTGTAGAGGAAATTTGGTTGAGGATAAGTTAGTGTCACATTGTAATCCTCCAATGATGTTTCGAGATCAGATCTTTGGTATTCTTGCGACTCCTCAAAATGATGGGATTAATAGTTGTAAAGGTAATTTGGGTGAGAGTGAGTTGGTGAGGCATGGAAATTCTCCATCAGTATTTCGATGTCAGATTTATGGGATTTTCGGTAATCCTCAAAATACTGGGGTTGGGAGTTGTAGAAAAAGTTTGGTTGATACATAATTATAGAAATAAGAGTGCCTTAGTCCAGACGGTGTAATAATAAATTAATACTATTGAATGTTGGTCCCCAGCAACGGCGCCAAAAACTTGATCGGTAAATTCCGCAAGTGCACGAAAATATTGAAGTAATATAAAAGATTGTCGAACCACAGAGACCAATGTCAACCTACTGTAAGTTATCGTTACTTTGTAAAGCTAAGGCTAATGAATAATTGGATTTTGGGAGAAACTAAGAACTAAAACTGAAGGACTTATAGAAAACGGGTACTAATTACGACTATAAATTAGTTTCGTAGGATATACAAACTTAAACACTCCGCCTCACGCTCTCGCGGTATTAACTAAAGTCATACTTCCTAATCCCAAGATTTTTCTCTCGCTCGCCTGGTAACTAAGAAATATATTTTGAAAGCCAATGATATCCTAAACGCATCTAAAGCGCTCTCGCCTTATAGATTTGTTGCCTAATTTCCATAATCTGGTTCGATCCCCACGCTCTCGCAGTACCGGCTCTAACCTTAATTGATTTCTAACTCTCGTGACAAAATGGTGTTAAATAACCTCTCACTCTCGTGACAAAGCTATTTAAATTAGACTTGGAAATTAAAACCAAAACAGAATTCTAATCATAAATTCACACCTATTATTTTCTACCGAGTCCCGTTGGTAACAACGGTCCTCATACACCGGACTCTAAACTATTTAGCCAGACATAATGACAGAAAGAAATAAGCAATTTTGGGTTTTAAGTTTTAAAAAAAAACATGAGAAGCAGTTTAATATAATTTAAAGCGATGTTTGAAGAAAAATGGTAAAAGCCTGAAATGATAACAATAGCTGGAAGATAAAGCATAAATATAAATGGCAGAAAATAAAAGCAAGAAAACAAACTGATGTAAAAGTAAATGAACCTGTAATTAATCAAAAACTAGAATTGTAATATACCGGCTAACTTAAATCCAAAACGTAAATTAATGCAGAAATAAATCCTAAGACTATCTTAGGAATAATCCCCGATGTGGAGAACTATTTCGTTTACATCTTGAATGAAAACTGCCTAATAACTATGAACTAAACTCTAGACAAAACAATGGAAATATGGTGCAAAACATTCGCGCTCCACAATGTTTACTGCCTTCCCTTTTATAGTAGTCCTGGAACTGAAATTGTTGAGAGAATTAACGAAGTAGTTTGCTTTGTGGAGAGAGTATTACTGGAGACTTGGCTAATTAGAGAATATAGGATGGTTTGAGAAAATATAGGAGCTTCGTGTACCAACCTTCCGTGCCGTTCGCCACAAGGAGAAAATCTCTCCTTCAAAAGTGTGACATTTGTCACAAGTAAGAAAGAGGCATGGTGGTCCATTGTGAAGGGAGTGTCAATCGGCTCGGTTTCTATGAGGTGGGTGTGATGGTCGTTACGGCTTAGCTTATGAGAAGACTTCGCCTTGTAACTCGTGGCAACCGTTAGGGATTGCGTGTGAGAGGTATGGCGGTCTCCACACCTTGTTGGTCTTGTGAGAAGTGCATCTTCATGGGTTGGGCCCGTGTGCTTGTTTCAATTTTTTTTCTTCAATGCTTCACCTCTCATTTTTCTATCATACCCCATGCTATTCATTTTACTCTTTTTGTGGTTTTTAAGCTCGATTCTTCTCCATTTCTGCGAAGTTCTTCATACATGCCTTGTAAATAGTAAATACCTGAAAACATAGAAAATACCGGTATAATACGAATACAAAGCAATATAATTAAGATAAAATAAAGATATAATCTATGTAAACAAGCCAAATATGTGATAAATTTTTGTGTTATCAACCTTCAAGGACAATACATAATGGGATGTATGGAGGGGAGATTGGCTCATCTAAATTCCTCACCTGAGGGACTTAGAGTCTCGTCAGTCAAAATCATCTAAACACCTTGACAAAGAGTTTTAGAGTCTCGTTTGACAAAATCATCTAAATGCCTCGCCTAAGGGACTTAAATTCTAGTCATACAGGCTCATATAAATGCCTCACCCTATGGAATTAGAGTTTTTCCATATAGGATAATCTAAATGCATTGTGTGAAGAGCTTACAATATCGTCATACAGTCTCATATAAATGCCTCATCTAAGGGACTTAGAGTCTCATCAAACAGACTCATCTAAACGCTTATCTAGAGGGACTTAGAATATCGTCAAACTGGATAATCTAAATGCCTCATTTTAGGGATTATGCTACCATGATGCAAATTTAATTAAGAACTTCTCCCTTTGCCAAGCCTGTGTGCTTGAGATACTGTGTAGTGATATATTTTTAAAAACCCATAGAAGGCAATGGAATCATATCACCCTCAGGGGGATAACATCATCCTGACACGTATCACTCGCCTAGAGTATGAAAACATAAGGGTGATGTTTCTTGGTCAGATATGATTCCAAGAAGCACTCAGAGGAATAACTCGCGTTTATCTTGGAAATAAGGATTCAATGGTCCACTACCATTTTGAGGGTGGGAGGTTTCTATTTTTGAGAAACCCTAAATCCATTACTCATAGGCCTCTATAAATATTTCCATCTTAGGGTTGAGGAAAAACAATATGATATTTACCAAAAAAAAACCACTAACAGGTCTTCTCACCCTCGCGAGCTTGCTCTATCCCCCACAAAAGCACCTCTAAAATAAGGATCCTCGCCCTCGTGAGATTTCCTCAACACCCCAAAAAACTAAAGACTCTAGCAACCCCTACTAGTGTAGGGTTGCTACTTGTGTGTATTTTTTCAGCAAGCACAATTTTTTAATATAGTGTTAGACTTATTCATATCAAGGTGGATCTGAATGACTTTACATTTTATTCACGTTTATTACTTGTAAAGCCACAAACCAAAGTAGCCATTGTCACGTTCAAAGGAGATAAAAATAGGAGTAGTTACCACCTTATAATTTTTCATCTAAAATCTCAACAACACTTTTTATTGTATTTTATGACATCCAAAGTATAATCTCCTTTATGTCATACATGATTTTTAACATAACATCACAATCAATCAAAACTTGATGGAATTGGACAATTTGACATTTACTCGTGTTCTTTGGTTGTAGCTCCACTAACCAAAGTGTCCACTTTGATTCATTTGTGTTTAAAGGAGATGTTATACATGTGTTTTCATGGTAAAAAGTGACGAACGAGGGAATCGAATCAGAATTCGAATCTCAGTCTCAAAACGATTTACTCTTTTGATTTTTTTGTTTTAAAAGATGCCGCGAGCACCAAGCTTTATTGTTTCCAAACAGGAAAAGAAGATGGAAAAGGGGAAAGCTGAAATACTCTAAAATATGATATGCGATGCGACTAGCATGAACTAGACGCAACGCATTAGGGAGAGACCAAGGTAAGAGGGTTGGTCATATAAAGGGAAGGTATTAGCACCCTATATATCTATAATTTTCTATAGGAACTTTTTTATGCATATTTTGTATGTTTGTGTGTTTTATCTACTATGCTATATCGGGAAAGTTTCTCCTTTAGGATTTAAGAAAGGTAGGTTAGGTAGGAACCTAAGTTTTGTTATAATTATTTTGCTCACAAATATCATTGGGATCCTCTGCATACATATCCCCTAGTGGGAATCAGAGCATATGTAGCTCGGATCTAAGGGAACTAAGTCTTATTTGGTTTGAGGGAGAAAGAAGTATGCTCGCCAAGGGTTAGACCTTTTGCCTAGGTATTCTCAAAAGGAGGTTGAGAAAGTCAGAGCAATCGTAGTTCCCAATTATGTGTTAGTGGAAGCAAAAATTAAGAGACAACAACAAGTGTCATCTTAATGAAAAATGTATCTAATCTATTTCATCACATACATTTTTGAAAAGTTGATTGATTAAATCTTTCATTGTAAGCATTAGGTGTTTTGCTTAAGTGTACAAGCGTTACCACTTACAAGTTAAGAAAGATATTTGAAAAATGTTTGAATCTTTCATTGTAAGCATTGGGAGTTTTGCTTGAGTGTACAAGCTTAGCCACTTATAAGTTAAGAAAAATGTTTTGTTTGAAAAAGTGTTTGTTTTGAAAAAGTTTGAAAGTGTTGATTTGTATGTGATGCTATAGATGAGATACTTCTTCCATAGAGATGATACATGTCTAAATCTCTAGGAGAAATTGATTATTGATTAAGGGAATGCTTTTAAGAAGCCTGTGGGTCCTTGTATTGTAAGCCCAAGAGGAGGTTATCCGAGGGACATCGAGGGTCCTTGTATTGTGAGCCCAAGAGGAGGCTATCCGAGGGACATCGAGGGTCCTTGTATTGTGAGCCCAAGAGGAGGCTATCCGAGGGACATCGAGGGTCCTTGTATGAATCCTAGGAGGAGGCTATAAGGTATGAATGGCTTGGCTTTAAGAGTGATTTCACCAGGAAACCATACTCTTAGGGTTCTATCCTAGCGTAGATGATTCTTTGTATTCGAAGCCCAATAGGAGGCTGTTAGAGATTTCCAGGTCTCTTTCTTGTATGATGCCCAAGAGAAGGCTAAACTCAAAGAGGGAGTTCTTTTGTACGAAACCCAAGAGGAGGCTAACTCAATAGGGGAGTTCTTTTGTACAAAGCCCAAGAGGAGGCTAACTCAACAGGTGAGTTATCTAGTACAAAGCCCAAAAGGAGGCTAATAAGAAACCTAGTTGTTATACTAGTTGTAATGACATAAATAAACATGAGCAAGTATATATATTACTAAGTATGTGTGTGCATTAATAAGATTTTATGAAGGAAATATATAAACAAGTGAATAAAACAAGCAAATAAAAGATAGTGTAACTTGAATATATACAAAGGAGTGGGAGTCACACCTTAAGGGAGGCCCATTGGTTTAAAAGCAGTTTCACCGGGAATAATGCTCCTCTTAATACCAACGGAATCGGTGTATAAACAAGTGAAAAAATTAGTGGAACGAAGCTAATTGTACTTGAATATTTACAAAGATGATTGAATATGTACAAGGAAATTGAATATGTACACAAAAGAGTGGTTATGTACAAGGAAATAAATATGTATATAGTAGGGTTGGGACTTACACCATGAGGGAGGCCCATGATCCATTTGACTTTGAGTTCGAAAGAATTTCGAGGAAAAACCTAGTTCGGTTTTGAAATGAGGTGCGTAAGTCAATTAAAACATTTTGAAAGTTTTGAAATGATTTTGAAAAGTGAAGAATACTCACAAGAAGTTTTGAAAAATATTAGGTTTGAAAATCGGAAAGAAAATAGTTTTTGAAAAGTATTTAAAATACTTAAAAACTTCTTATTTTAACCTAATAAAAATATATCAAAAATAAAATAGTTTTGGATTTTTTGACATAATCATAAAATAGGTATATTAAATGACAAGTGTGCAAAAGATCATCTCAAAATGAGAAGTTTTGATTGGTTTTTGAAAATGTTGAATTTTGTTGAAAAACTAAAAAAACAAGTGATAAAAAGAATGTTTTGGTCCTAAGGAGGTTTGAACTCAGGATCTGACTTTCAAAAGTGAAAAGATTAACCACTGGGCCACATGCGTGGCTTGTTAATTTCACGCTTCTATTGAATTATATTTGAAAATGAGTTTGGAAATGGTTTGAAAAAATGGTTGAAAAATGAAGAAAAGTGAGAAGGTTGTAAAATTAAATGTTTGGGTGTACATCCATTCACTTATTCCACTTAATTTAATTATATTATAAACAAAATATTTGAATTTTTCAAAAAACTCAGAAAACGCGTGCATGATCTTCATCTTCTTCCTCCATCCTTGATTTCGTATCTCTCTCATTTCTTAATGAATTTTCACGATGTAAACATCAAACTTGCTCGAAATTTAACCAGGAACATAATGGTGATGTTTGATTGTATTTATTTTAAGCTTAAGATCATTAAATTCGCATGAAATCAGATGAACCCTAATTCTAAGAATTGATCATGAAATCGTGTATGAACCATGATTCAAGCAATTGATTGAGGGTTAATGATCAGTATAAGTACAGAAACAAAATGGCCAAGCAGTATTTGAACTAGATTTCAAAAATCATAAAGTTCAAAGTTCAGCAACTTACCTTTTCAAGTTGAAATCGAATTCTTCGAATGAGGTGTTCCAGAAGTTGTTTGATGATTGCTACAACACCATTGGACCATATGGAAGGTGTATGGATGCTTGGCTTGCTTAGAGATAGCCTGGATCAGTCTGCCCAAGTCCTAATGAAGTTACTTGGAGTGTGATTCGATTTTGATGATTCTCTTGTTTCAGATCATGTATGAGTGTTTGGATCATTCATTTGAAGTATATGGATGATGTTTAGAGTGAAAAATTGGAAGATGCACAAGTGGATTGAGAGATGTATGGTTAAGTCTCAATTTGTGCATATATGGTGGTTGATGAGTGATTCTGATTTTGGCTTCTTTTTGTGATGGATTGAAGTTTCAAACAACTTCTAAATGATGTTTAGAAAGTGTTTGAAGCATTGGTTTTCTCATAAATTGCAAGAATTGAGAGTTGTTATTCTTGCCTCTTTGAAAATCAAGTTACTTACAATTCAAGAAAGAAAGAGAAAACATGTTCTTTGAGATGTTTTGGTGTGGTTTTGAATGAAAGAATGACCTATATTTTTAGGCCAAGAGTTCTGAATAGCAAGGCAAGGATAGGCTTGAAAGAATTTGCAAGTTGGCTTAAGAGGTAAGAAAGAATCTTTTACATTTAATGCACATGGTTAAGAGGTAGAAAAAATTTCAAATTAGACTTTTTGTTGAATTTTTCACACATTTTGATTTTTTATGATCATGATGGATAATTTGAAATGATTTGATGATTGAAAAAATTTGGATTTCGAAAATTTGACCAAAAATCAAAGTTTGACTGATCTGAACAGTTGAATTTTTGTCAGATGATTCAGAATTTCTCTGATGATCAATCATGGAATTTGAGATGTTTTGAATCAAGAAAGTTAGGTCAATATATTTCATTGAGCAGAAAGTCAAAGATACATCATCCTCGATCAAAATCCTAATTGGTCGATTCAAGATATATTTTGAGAAAATGATGAGAATTTGGAGATCAAATGTTGATGGTTGATGAAGATGGATCATTTGAGGTGAGTGAAGACTCAAACCCTAATTTGATCACATCTTGAGCAGATGAAAATTTTGATCAAAACTATAATTTAGCTTAAGAAGCACACACACGATCTAACTTGTTCTGAAATTGTTAGTGAAGTAATGATGTATATGTGAATGATATTAGATGGTATCTTAGGTCAAAAATTGGAGTATGACAATGTGTAATAGAGAAATGAAAAATGTCGTGAAAGAGACGGTTATAATATTTAAAGTACATGAATTTATTGTTGGGTAAGCAGAGAATATTTGAATTGAATCGGATGTGGAAAGTTAGTGTGCCTAGCAAGGTGGAGTTGTTTGGTTTTAGGCTTTATTTAATTCTTTACCTTCTATAAGTGATCTTTATAATAAAGGTATATATATGATGTTTTGATTGGTTCCTTGTGTCCTTTGTGTGATTTGAAGGAAGAATCAGTAGGTCATCTTTTTTTGGGTGTCACTACTATGGAAAGGGGATTTAGCAAAGGTTGGGAAAGATATATAACAATGCGGGCTCATGCATTGTTATGTAGAGTATCGTTGAATATATGATACTTACAATCATGGCTCCGAAGCCATTGTAATAAACTGGAAAGGGCATTCCTGATCACAATGATATTCCAAAAGACCGTTGTGATAAATTTAATGGTCCAGGGTTCGATTCTCAGATGTGTCGTTTTGATATTTGTTTTTTCTAGAAAGCAAGCGACATATCATAATAGTTATGACTATAACCGTTGTTAAATATTTTGCATAATAATATATATTATCCATCTTTTATAATTCATTCCATTTTTTTAACATGTATTATTGTTCACCATATCACAGCAGAAAATAAAACCCACATTTGTGATAAAGTTATATGAATAATATTAATTGTATCATATTCATAATATCACATAATTGTATCATATTAAATTGTACCATAACAGACATCCTACAATTTATCAGAACAAACAATCTACAATTTAAACATTACATAAAATCTCAAAATTGTAACTTAGTGTTTTAGTGACTTGTCTTTCGGTGTCTTGACTCTAAAGACCTATAATTTCAAATAATTATACTTGTTAGTAAAAATACTTGGAAACTATAACATCCAATTAATATATTATGAATAAAGAATAAATTATGTACCAGTTAATTTTCCCGAATGCCTTCTTCATGATCGATTCGAATATCATGGACAACATCTCCATCAAATTCTATGAGTTAGGTATTTGTGTTGTGTAAGAAGGTGTGGACAGAATATCAAGACTTTTATCAATAAGAATAAAGTGTTTTCCTTGGAGGACGATTGACCCTTTCCTCGATATGTACGATGGGTCGGTAACAAAGAAAACTTGTTTTGCTTTAGAAGCCATGATGAATGGTTCAGTCATAAAAGATGTCTTGCCGAGGTCGAACCGAGTGAATCCTAAGTTATCAATGTGTAAACCATTACGATTATTGGGAACCCAATTGCATTTAAATAAATCCACTTTAAAAATGACATAATCAATCTTCTAAATATCACCAATGACACAATAAAACGTGGTAGTTGCCAATACATGATTCTTATCTTTCGAACTAGAGAAATACATCGATTCAGCTTCAACCATAACCCCATTATTTTGCATTGTACTACAATCATCTTTTGATTTTGTATAAAAGGCACAATGACTAATGTAGTATGAAGTCCAAGTAATGACACAAAATTTTGGCTCGTACGACAACCATTTAAGTATCTCGGATGCACTACGATAATTAGATACACATTAATTAAACCAATATATGAATATCTTGTTATGCTCTATCAATAACAACTTGTCACTCATTCGGAGATATTTTTTCCTCAAAAGTCTTTTGTGAGTATCTATGAAAGGATGAACTTAATTTATATTATTCAATATATAGAAATATGCTTGAATAACTACATCTCGAGCCATTGACTTAACATTTAGACCTTGAATTCCTCTTCCCTATGTGTGATCAGCGTGACGAGACTTTAGAATGCCTATAGAATCTGCTTCCGAAAAATATTTTGTACAAAACTCAAAAGCTTCTTCTGTGATGTTCCTTTTTATAACCGAAGCTTCTGGTCAGTGATGATTCTTCATATATCCTTTAAAGATTTCATATATCACTCTATTGGATACATCCGCGTTAAATAAACTTGAACATAAAATCTTATTTCTCTAACTAGATTACCAAGTAATTGAACCATAATGTCAAAAAATGATGGAGGAAAATACATCTCCAATTGACACAAGATTATGGCAACCTCATCTTCTAATTCATCTAATTTTTTGAAATCAAGAACTTTATTACATATGGCATGGAAGAATAAGAACAATCTTGTTATAGTTACTCTCACACTCTTTGTTAAGATCCCACAGATAGCCACTAGTAGAAGTTGTTGCATCAATACATAACAACAATGAGATTTTAAACCTATTAACTTGAGATCTTTCATTGATACAAGTTTCTTGATGTTTGACGAGTAATCTTGCAGAACTTTAATACCTTCAAAACACTCGCAGAAAATTTTCTTTTCCTTTTTAGATAGAGTGTGACATGCTGGAGACAAATAAGTACTTTTTCCTTTCTCTATTGGAGCCAACTGTTTTCGTATACCCATCGCCTCCATATCAAGACGTGAAGTCTTACTATATTTAGTCTTGCCAGGAATATTTTGAAGTGTGTCAATCAAACTATCACACACATTTTTTTCCATGTGTATCAAATTAAGACAACGTCTAACATCAAAATTTGACCAATATGGAAGATCAAAGAAGATGGACCTCTTTTTCCATATATTTTTCACAGCTGCCCATTTTTCTTTTTCTCTCTTCTCAGAGACGAAGATGAACTTCATTTATATGAAAGGATGAACTTCATTTATATTTTTCAATATACATAAATGTGCTTGAATAACTACATCCTAGGCCATTGACTTAAAATTTAGACCTTGAATACCTCTTCTGTATGTGTGATCAACGTGATAAGACTTTAGAATGCCTATATTATCTGCTTCCAAAAAATAGTTTGTACAAAACTCAACAACTTCTTTAGTGATGTTCCTTTCAACAATCTAAGCTTCCGATCGATGATGATTCTTTGTATATCCTTTAATGATATCATATATCACTCTATTGGATACATCCGCCTTGAATAAACTGGACCACAAAATCTGATTTCTCTAACTAGATTAACAAGTAAGAGAACCATAATGTCAAAAAATGATGGAGGAAAATATATCTCCAATTGACACAAGATTATGGCAGCCCCATCTTCTAATTCATTTAATTTTTTGAAATCAAGAACTTTATTACATATGGTATGGAAGAATAAGCACAATCTCGTTATAGTTACTCTCACATTCTGCGGTAAGATCCCACTAATAGCCATTGGTAGAAGTTGTTGCATTAATACATGACAATGTTGAGATTTTAAACCAATTAACTTGAGATCTTTCATTGATACAATGTTATTTATGTTTGACGAGTAACCTTGCGGTAATTTAATACCTTGCAAACACACATAGACAATTTTCTTTTCCTTTTTAGATAGAGTGTGACATGCTGGAGGTAGATAGGTTCTTTTTCCTTTCTCTATTGGAGCCAACTGTTTTCATTTATCCATCGCCTCCATATCAAGACGGGAAGTCTTACTATATTTAGTCTTGCCTAGAATATTTAGAAGTGTGTCAATCAAACTATCACAGACATTTTTCTCCGCATGCATCAAATCAAGACAATGTCTAACATTAAGATTGACCAATATGGAAGACAAAAGAAGATTTACCTCTTTTTCCATATATTTTCACAACTGCCCATTTTTCTTTTTCTCTCTTCCCGAAGACAACATTAATGTGTTCTTGTGGTTGATAAACTTCATCCCTGGTTAAAGGTTCAGGAGCATCATCAAACTCTTGATCTCCATGAAAAGCCTTCTGCAATTTGTGTTAAGGATTATCACGTTTTAGAAATTTTTGATGCACAAGGTAAACGGTATTTTTCCAAAATCAAGTTGGTGATAGAAAGTATTATCTTCACAAATAGAACACCCTTTATGTCCTTTGACACTATATCCATCCAAGTTACTGTAAGCAGGAAAGTCGTTGATTGTGCAAATTAACATTACACGCATCTTAAAATTTTCCTCAAAATATGCATCATCAACCTCAATGCCTTCAGATTAAACAACTTTAACACTATCAACAATCGTGTAAAATATGTGCATCCCTTATATAAAGGGGTGTCTTTATCACTACATATATTATCATAAATATATGCATTCGTAAAGGAAGATTCCCCTATATCACGTAACATATCCTCTAGCTAATCTTCTATATATTCATCTTTATCCACTCTTGGACTTGTGGCGCCTGACTTTCCTATTTATCAACCTCACCATGCCACATCCATATTATATAATTTTGACATATACCATCACAACAAAGGTGCTGGAATATTCCTTCCTTTGTAACCTTAAAGATATTCGCATAAACAACACAAGGACAATAAAAGATACCATCATTGTTGGGAAGATATTTATCCGCGTATTCAAGAAATTCAAGAACCCCTTTCTCATAAGTCGAACATAATCTATTGGTTTTCATCCAACTACGATCCATAACAATTTCTTCAATTTATACACGTATAATAATGTGAAAATCTAATCTTAAAGCATATGAGAAATGTACTCTAAACAAATAAAATCTAATCCTAACGCATACTCACATGAGCATATATAACATAAGAAAAGAAGAAAGGAATGAAGATGTTGAAGAGTATCGTACTTCGAAGCTGAAGAATCTTATACACGTAAAGAATAAAGATGTTGAAGAGTACCTGTCATACCCCAATTTTTGACCTAAGATACCACCTTACATTATTCACATATGCATCACTGCATCACTAACAGTTTCAGAACAGGATAGATCGTGTGTGTGCTCCTAAAGTCAAAGTTAGGGTTTCATCAAAATTTCATCTATTCAAGATATGATCAATTACGGTTTGAATCTCCACTCACCTCAATTGATCTATCTTAATCAATCATCAACATTTGATCTTCAAATTCCCAACTTTTTCTCATGATCTACCTTGAATGGACTAATTAGGGTTTTGATCGAAGATAGTGAATCATTGACTTTATGCTCAATGGATGACCTATTTGCTTGAAGATTGATCTAAACATCTTCAATGCAACATCTTGACCTAATTTCTTGGTTCAAAATATTGCAAAATCCATGTTTCTTCATCAGACAAATTCTGAATCATCTGATGAAAATTCATCTGCTCAAAAAAGTCAAACTTTGACTTTTGGTCAACTTTTTCAAGACTAAACTTTTTCAATCATAAAATCATTTCAAATAATCCATCATTATCATAAAAAATCAAGAAATATGAAAAAGTCAACAAAAAGTCAAGATTTGAATTTTTTCTAACACTTAGAAAATTTTCAAGTGTTAAAAAACATGGTTTTTCCTTACTTTCATGGCCATTTTTCACCTAGATCCTTTGTGATTCAGGAAAAACTCAAAACATGAAAGTTGTAGGTCTTGTTACAAGATTTCTAAAATTTCCAAGAACTTGCAAAAACACTTTGTCTAGCTAGGGTTTTGATTTTGAAACGTAGAGCTCCAAAACCATGGATTTCCAAAATCATGCACCAAAATTACAAGTCATTTTTGCAACTTCTCCTTCTAGAAGCCTTGTCACAATTTAGAGATAGGTTATAACAGATAAATATCAGATAGGAATGATTGAGAAGAGGATTGGATCAAGAAGAGATTTTAACCATGGTTAAAAAGTTAACCATTTGCATTAAATGCAAAAGATTCCTTCTTACCACTTAAGTCAAGTTGCAAGCTCTCTCAATTATAACTTTGCCTTGTCATTCAAAAAATTTGGCCTATAAATAGAGGTCATTTATTCATTCAAAACTACCCCAAATCAATCACAATCCAAGCTTTCCTTCATTCTTTCTTGATTTCCAAGTTTCAAAGTTCTAAGAAGGAGAACTTTGCAAGTTTCAAGCTTTGCAAATTCTGAGCAAACTTAAGCTTCCAATATCTTCTAAACATCATTTAGAAGTTGTTTGAAACTTTAAATCATCCAAAAACAAGCCAAGAGTCAGTTTTCTCCATAAAACTCCATTTGTGCAAGTTTTGAGCAAAAACTTCCAAACTTGAAAACCACTCGTGCTTGTCTTGATTTTTCACTTCATACACACTCTATACAACATATAGAGATTGTCCAAACACTTAAACAAGTTTTGGAACAAATCCATCATCATCTTCCATTTTCAAACTAGCAACCTGCAACTTGACTTGGTCAGAGAGTTCCAGCAACTTTCAGAGCAATCTAAGAGTGGGAGCATACTCAGTGAGGTTTAGGGAAGCTTTTTCAATCATCACTTTGTATCTGGAAGCTATCATACTCGATCTGGTATTTTATACCAAGAGGTAAGCTTTCGAAAGTTGGATATCTCCATACATGCATCTTTAGCTTCAAATTTGAAAAGGAAGATGTAGATATCATACCATAAAAGCTATCTGGGTTCTCAATTTAAACTAAAATTAACTGAGTTCACAGAATCATTCATTTAATCAGTTAGGGTTTAATTTGGGATCATCAAAATTCGTATTCATCTCTGATTATTAACTTTAACAAGTTATATGGTTGGAATCGTGAGGAAATTCTAGACAAATTTGTATTTTGAATTTCTAAAATTGATGAAGAATTAAGGAAGTTCAGGTTTGAAGCCATGGATGTTTGCTTCCGTTTCCACGAAGAAGATGAAGTGGGAAATTCAAAAATTCAAAACTTGGTTTATAATATATATTTGTGGTTTGAGTTAAAACAATGGATGTATTACCGCCCCAGCGGATGCCAGCACACACTTAAACCTTTCCTTCGCCTCAAGGTCCAGGGTTCGAATCCCCCTGGAACCTTTTTTTTAATAAAAGGCACATCAAGCTTCTGATGCTTGTTTCTCCATAAGCCCTTCTAAGGCTCAGCCTCCAGAAGTACTTCTGAAGCTTCTGCCTTTAGAAGCTTTCCACTTCTACACTCTTCAGAAGCATTTCTAATGCTTCTATCCCCATAAGCATCTAGCTTCTACCCCCAGAAGCATCAAGTTTCTCAACATTCCTAGAAGCATCAAGCTTCTAGCATCCAGAAGCAACTTGCTTCTTAACCATCCAGAAGCAGCAAGCTTCTAGCATCCAGAAGCAACTTGCTTCTTAACCATCCAGAAGCAGCATGCCTCCAAAGCGCTCTAGTTCCAAACTTCATTTTTTCAAAACTCCTTCTAAGCAAGGTGATTAAATGACAAGTCAAGCACATGGCTCAGTGGAAAAACTCTTCACTTCTAAGCCAAAAGTCCAAGGTTCAAACCTCCTTAGGACCAAAAACACTTTTTTATCACTAATTTTCTCAAGTTTTCTAACAAACTTCAACATTTTCAAAAACTAATCAAAACTTCTCATTTTGAGATGATTTTTTGCATACTTGTCATTTAATATACCAATTTTATAATTATGTCAAAAAAAATCCAAAAATATTTTCTTTTTTGATTATATTTTTATTAAGTTAAAAATGAGACATTTTAAGTATTTCTTAATACTTTTCAAAAATGTTTTCTTTCCAACTTTCAAACTTAAAAATATTTTTCAAAACTTCTTGTGAATATCCTTCACTTTTCAAAATCATTTTCAAAACCTTTTCAAAAACCTTTCAATAAACTTACACACTTTTTTCCATGATCGATTAAATTTAAAGATAAACCAAACCAGGTTTCTCCTTGAAATTCTTAATTGATCATGGGCCTCCCTCACGGTGTAAGTCCCAACAACCCTTTCGTGTACATATTCATTTCCTTGTACACATTCAATCATCATGGTAAATACTCAAGCATAAACAAACTTTGTTCGTTTGTTTTCATTCGCTTGTTTATACACCGATTCCATTGGTATTAAGAGAAGCATTATTCACGGTGAAACTGCTCTTAAACCAATGGGCCTCCCTTAAGGTGTAAGTCCCAAACCTTGTATATATTCAAGTTACACTTGCTTTAAATTCTTGTTTTATACACTTGTTTATATATTTCCTTCATAAACTCTTGTGAATACACATCACACACTTGTTCATATAACTGTTCAGTTATAAACATAACAACTAGCCTAACAACTAGGTTCCCATTTAGCCTCCTCTTGGGCTTTATACAAGATAACTCATTTATTTGAGTTAGCCTCCTCTTGGGTTTTGTACAAGATAACTCATTTATTGAGTTATCCTCCTCTTAGGCTTCGTATAAGACAACTCATCTGTTGAGTTTAGCCTCCGCTTAGGCTTCATAAAAGACAACTCCTCTGTTGAGTTAGCATCCTCTTGGGCTTCGTTCAAAAGAACTCCCTCGTTGAGTTTATCCTTCTCTTGGGCATCAAACAAGAAAGAGACTTGGAAATCTCTTAACAGCCTCCTATTGGGCTTCCAATACAATGAATCACCCGCGCTAGAATAGAACCCTGAGAGTATGATTTCCCAGAGAAATCACTCTTGAATCCTAAGAGGATGGTTTCCCCGATGAAACCACTCTTAAAGCCAAAGTCATCCATACCCTATAGCTTCCTCTTGAGCTTCATACAAGGACCCTTGATGACCCCCGGAATGCCTTCTCTTGGGCTCACAATACAAGGACCCTCGATGACCCTCGGAATGCCTCCTCTTGGGCTTACAATATAAGGACCCACAGGCTTCTTAAAAGCATCCCCCTAATCCATAATCAATTTCTCCTAGAGATTTAGACATTTATCATCTCTATGCAAGAAGTATCTCATCTATCACATCACATACAATCAAACTTTTTTCAAATCACACTCTTTTCAAACAAAAACATCTTTTAACTGTAAGTGGTAACGCTTGTACACTCAAGCAAAACACCTAATACTTACAATTAAAGATTCAATCATCTTTCAAACATCTTTCTTAACTCGTAAGTGGTAACGCTTGTACACTCAAGCAAAACACCTAATGCTTACGATGAAAGATTCAATCAATCAACCCTTCAAAATGTATGTGATGAAATAGATTAGATACATTTTTCATTAAGATGACATTTGTCTTTGTCTCTTAATAACATCCCGTTGCTTCCACTAGCATAAGTGGGAACTACGATTGCTTTGACTTTCTCAATCTCCCTTTGAGAATACGCAGGCACAAGGTCTCATCCTTGGCGAGCATACTTCTTTCTCCCAAAAACCAAACAAAATCATAGCTCCCTTTAGATCCGAGCTACAAATGCTCTGATTTCCATTAAGGGATATGTATGCAGAAGATCCCAATGATCTTTGCGAGCACAATAATAACAAAACCTAGAATCCCACATAATCTACCCTTCTTAAAATCCAAAGGAGAAACTTTCCCAAGAATAGAATAGCAAATTAAAACATACAAACATATCAAAATATTCGTATATAAGGCTATAGATAACTATATATATTTAGGGTGCCACATCTATTCCCTTTATATAACAAACCCCTTTGCCCAGAATCTCCCCAATGCATTGCGTCTAGTTCACGCTAGTCGTACCGCATATCATTATTTATTGAGGGTATTGCAGCTTTCCCCTTTTTCATCTCATTTTTCTTGTTTTGGAAACAATAAAGCTTGATGCTCGCGGCCTCTTTAAAACAAATCAAAAGAGTAAATCGTTTCGAGCCAGAGATTTGAATTCCGATTCGATTCCCTCGTTCGTCACTTTTTAACGCGAACAGTACTGTACTTCGAAGCTGGAGAATCAAATGAACGAACAGGCTGAAGATTTGAGCATGTACAACATAAACCAAGAAAAACTGAATGAAGATGTTGAAGAGTACCGTACTACGAAGCTGAAGAATAAAATGAATGAAGAGGGTGAAGATTTGAGCTCCAAATGAATGGATACAAAGATTTGAGCCACCGTTGTCGTCTCTGGCTCGCTTGTTCATCCTAGGTGTCTTATGAAAGAAATTTGAAATAAGATTTGTTTTGACCTAGGTATTAACTGTTGTTAAATCATTTATAGTTTTTTTTTTTAATAATGGAAACAGGTGACACACGCTTAATATACTCTGAAAATTGGAAAAAATGTGGTTGTTGGGAATCGAAACATGCTACACATTACTTTTTTACTACGGTGTTTAAATTCAATTGTTATTAATAAATCCAACAACTTACAGGGCGTGAAAATTTTAACCTATTACTACGGTGTATAGGACTGCGTCGTAAATATGGTGTTGTTGTTTGCGCGTTTGTAGTAGTGTGTCTCAAAATAGAGTTGTTGTGGAAGAAAGTTTTAGGTTAGTTGGGCGTTGATGTTGTAGCAGGTCCAATGGAGAATGGGGGTGGAGGTTGGTTCAGTGATTCGTTTTTTGGAGCTCAAATCGTCACTAAGTATTAAAAACTGTCGCTAAGTTGTTAAGTTATAAAAATCATCGCTAAATTACATGAGGGACTAAAACTTAAAATTTAAATTTTTAAGAAGATAATTTTTTTTAAAAAAAATTTAAACGAACTAAAAACAAAATTTAAAATAATTACAAGAAAAAAACATATTTAACCTTATGAATTAAAATTCATAGTTGAACTAGGACAGCCATTATTAATTTTTAATATTAATGGTCTAACATAAGGATCTTTAGAGTAGTTAATAAAACCACATAAGTTCTCTTATTCATGGATATTATTTGAAAAGTATACTAACATTGAAAATGAGCAATAAACTCAAAACAAATTATAAATAAATAAACAATTGAGTGTCACACGTCTTCTCTTAATTAATTATTCATTTAAGGAACTTAATAACCAACATATCACATAATAACATTAGATAATATTCTGTCTAGGTCCTTGTTACTTTATATTTTCTTCGTTTAGGTATTGACCGTTGTGTCTATGCTTTCATATGTATTCTAATCTAAGATCATGCTTAAGGTCAATGCGTGAGAAAATGTGTGATGTGTGTGGGTCAAATTCCATTATATGGTAGAATGAGAATTGAAAATTGAACAACCTCATTCACTTCACATTGTACCAATTGATTACACCAAGTACTAGCATTAGTTTCATACTTTTCTAGGATCCTTTTATATTGAATGAGTGATTCTTATTTTTCATGTCATTTTCTATAGCCACCAATTAGTGTTTCTTTTTCTCTCTTCAAAAGGAAACAAACAAAGGCCAACAGCAACAAAAAGAAAAAAAATAAAGGCTTAACAAAAAGGAAGAAAATTTTATATTAAAGAAAAAGAAAAGGTTCATTATTTTTTTTTATAAAGAAAGAAAAGCTCCATAAATAAATCCCCATAATATTTAGCTGATTCAAACCCTACAATAATTGATAAAATAAGAGGCAAAATTACTAATAAATAATGTTAAATAATTTTTCATTACATATTTAACTAAAAGAAATCTCATATTTTATCTCTAAATATATTTATTCTTAATTTAAATTTGTATTAATAAAATTAAATTGAACTCACGTTTCTCAAACAAATTCTTAAATGAAAAAGTGTGAGGTCATAAGAGACTTTAATAAAAGTAGTCAGATTTTTTTTTGTACAAATCAATATGATCTACGTATTGCTGATAAACACTTTTACATAATAAAATATTCAAAAAAAAAAAAAAATCCCATTCCATTATACATATAAACCTATATCTAAGGAGAGAATAATTGAATAAACTTCACAAATCTAGGGACTCTATTTCTCTCTAAAAAATTAAGATGGGTTTGAGGGATCAATACAATATTGTAGAAGACAAAAACCTATACCTTCAAACTCCAACTTTCATAGAATGGCTCAAACCATCTTCATCACTCTCATCATCTCCTTCATCTTCTCTAACTCATGAAAAAAAATTATCGCAAGAAACTTTTCAGTTTTTGCCCTTAAAAGAAGATCATGAGATGCAACAAAAGGAAGGTTTTGAAGTTAAAGAAGAAATTAAACAAGTGACTGTGACTTTGCACATTGGATTACCTAACATAGGAAGTGAATTTGAGGAACATGATGAGAAGAATAAGGTTTTTGATCATGTTAAGGAAGAACAACAGATGAAGAAAAACATACAAGGTTTTTGTTTTAAGGAGGAAAAAAGGTTTTGGATACCAACTCCTGCTCAGATCCTTGTTGGACCTATGCAGTTTGCTTGCTCCATATGTAGCAAGACTTTCAATAGATACAACAATATGCAGGTTAGTAATTGCTTCTCATTTTATTGTATTGAAATTTTTTTGTCTTGATATTCCGATTTCAAAAAAAAACTTTAATAATTCAAAATTCAATTTGGAAAAATAGTAAAATTAAGTACAAGAATTATTTAGGTCAGAATTCGAAACCAGTAGTCTCCAGATAATTTGTTTTATATAAATATTTGAGTTTCTTTATTCAATTTTTTTTTATAAATCAACAATTTTTTTACATTAATTCATAAATATAAATAAATAGTATAGTAAGATATCTAATCGTGGATCAGTGTTTATACCCATAATTTAACTTGTGTGCAAAGAACAAAATTATTGATATTTATTTCTGATAAGGTCATAATAATTTATGAGTGCATGAACAAAGTTTACATATATTGTGATTTAATTTGATTATTTAACTCTCTTTTTTCTTTTGCTACTATGATGACAAATTTCTGCGTCCAAAGTGTACTTATTAGAACTTGAATTATTTACTCTTTATCAAATTCACATGAACTATAAGTGTTTAACATTATGATGAGAAGGACCAAGATGAAGAAAACAATGATTAAATTAAATGAATAATCTTTTATGCATGACCCTCTTCTCTCTTTATGCTATCTTTTTCACTTTAAAAAATGTGAGAAAAATCAATTGTTTGTTGCCATATCCTAACTTTTTAGTAAAAAGACTCTTTAATATTATCTCATATAGTAAAAGATCATATCTTGATTAAGCTTTTATATTTCCTTTCTTATAAAAAATATGAATGAAATATGAACATGTAATTATCATAAAATCGAACTAATTGAAAGTTTGATTCTTTTGCAGATGCATATGTGGGGACATGGATCCGAATTTAGGAAAGGACCAGATTCACTTAAAGGAACACAACCAGCAGCAATGTTAAGGTTACCATGTTATTGTTGTGCTAATGGTTGCAAAAACAATATTAATCATCCAAGAGCAAAACCATTGAAGGATTTCAGAACTCTTCAAACTCATTATAAAAGAAAACACGGAACAAAACCATTTACTTGTAGAAAATGTTCTAAGGCATTTGCTGTTAAAGGAGATTGGAGAACTCATGAGAAAAACTGTGGAAAGTTTTGGTATTGCACTTGTGGTTCCGATTTTAAACACAAAAGATCTCTTAAAGACCATGTTAGATCCTTTGGAAAAGGTCACTCCCCTCATCCTTCTCTTGAAGGGTTTGAAGATGAGAAACAATGCAGCAATAACGGGTCCGATGATGATGAAGTTGTTCATATATGAATATGATATGATTTTAAGTTGCGGTTACATGACAAATACATATACAATGCATATGTCGTTGTGACCGCAATTTAAATCTTATTCATGCATGAACATTGTCAACTTAACAAAATGAAATAGTTTCATCTGTGGTTAGTTAAATAATAAGGGTTTATTATCTCAAGTGATGAAGCATGTGAATTTTTTTTCTAAAAAAGGTGTTATATCATGTTTAGGTTTTTGAAACCTTTTCAATAGAGAAAATTTATCTGCTTCATTACTAAAAGGTAATTTTCATTTAACTTGTGTACTAGTTAATGTTGTTATAAGATATGTTAACATTTTGATGATGAGTAATTTAATATATGGTTTGTCATTGATGGCTACATAGTTGTGGTCGATAGTTGATTGATTCTATAATTTTTTTCCCAGTGACTCTTACTATATGGTTGTATTGCATCTGCTACATATAGTTGAAAGATTTTTCACAATGGATGTGAAGGATCTGAAACTTGAATGTCACATTAAATCATGCATAGTTATTTATCCAGAAAATAAACCGCAATGTTGTCCTATAAATAAAGAATCATTCTATCTTTCTCACTATCTTTATCAGCACGAAGCTCCAATTTTAGAAGGTAATTTTTTTTATTCTTTATCTATTATTTATAAATATTGATTTGAAAAAAAAAAAAGAAAATCAGTGATGATTTTCATGCATCCCAGAAGGATTGCATGAATAAAGTATCCATTAAGGATTGCAAAATAAATTATTCATATAGTTCTTGAAGAACTTATCAAGTTATCCCGAAAGGATAGTCAAATAAATTATTTATAAAATTAATGAAAAACTTATCAAGCTATCCCTGAAGGATAGGAAAATAAATTATTTATCTAGTTCCTGAAGAACCTATCAAGCTATCCTTGAAGGATAGAAAAATAAATTATTTATATAGTTCCTGAAGAACCCATCAAGCTATCCACGAAGGATAGAAAAATAAATTATTTATATAGTTTCTGAAAAACCAATCAAGTTAACCAGAAGGTTGCATCTATAATATTAACCAATCCTAGAAGGATTGAATCTATAATATTAATGAATCCCAGAAGAATTTGATCTATAATATTAATGAATTCTAGAAAAATACATCAATTATGTTAAAAATTAGAAAAAAATATTGCATCGATAATATTATCCAATTCGAGAAAGATTCGAAGAATAATATTGAATATCTCAGGAGGACTTCATAAATAAATATATATATATATATATATATATATATATATATATATATATATATATATATATATATATATATATATATATATATATATATATATATATATATATATATATATATATATATAATTGTTATTCCGAAGAATGGCATAAATTGGATCTATGATATTAACGAATTCTAGAAAAATGCATCAATTATGTTAAAAATTGGCATATCCAACTCGAGGAGGATTGAAAGAATAATATTGAATATCCTAAAAAGATTTCGTTAATTTTTTTTTATGTCGATCTAAAAATTTGTAATATTCTCATAAAATAATTGTTATTCCAAAAGAGTGACACAAATAATTTTAACGCATTATAGAAGAATGATTATATTTTTTTATATCATTGTTTATAATAATTTTAACACATATGGATAATCATCCCAGAAGCATGATTATAATTTTTAGATCATCATTTATTAGCTAATAATTTTAGCGCATCCCAGAAGCATGGTTATATTTATTTTAGATTATTGTTTATAAATGTTTATATTATTCTAAAAAAATTTCCCTAAAATTTGACATTGCTAACCATTAGTGTCTATTTAGAAAGTTATTATTTTATTGAGAGATGAGTATATTTATTGATTGTTTATCCAATAAAAGTGGTGAGTGAAAGTCATTTAGAGTTTGGTGATTTATTTGTTTATTTAGAAGAAGAAAAATTATCATCTTATTGGAGATGGTAGAATCAAGAAATAGAATTTATGAAAATTTCCTTCTAATTATTACAATAAGTTTTTATGGTTGTTTTGAATTTTCTTTTATAACAATAATAAAGTGTGTATGCTGCTTGTTAATTTACATAACTTGTGTTTTAAAGTACGCTTATAACACATCATTAAATTTTTTTTAGAATGAATAGTGACAATAACACTATTAATGAAGATATGTTCCTTGTTGATAGTGCAACTACACACACAATTCTCAAGAATAAAATATATTTCTCTAATTTAGTGAATCGAAAGACTGATGTCAGTACTATATATGGCACCTCTGAAATAATTGAAGGCTCCAGAAGAGACAATGCGTTGTTATGTGAAGGAACAATATTGTACATCGATAATGCATTATATTCCCACAAGTCTCAAAGAAATTTATTAAGTTTCAAAGATATTCTCCTAAATGAATACCATATTGAAAGAGGAGATGATAGAAATATTGAATATCTTTGTATTATAAAACATAATTCGGACAGGAAATATGTAATGGAAAAGCTACCGACTTTTTTCTCGGTCTTGTACTTCACTTATATTAGTACAATTGAAGCACATACCATTGTAAACCAGAAATTTACAAATCACACTTAAGTGTGTTGTTGGCAAAATTGATTGGGTCATCTCAAGTGTATTATAATGCGAGAACTAGTTTTGAAGAACCATAAGTTTCTTCAATCAAACAAAATTTGTGTGTTCCTAAATAAAAAAAAAATTGAGAAATTGAGTTTTTATGACATTAATTGTTGCATCGACTAAAAGATCATGCATATGTCTACTCACAAGTCACAACCATAAGTTTGTGAAATTGTTTTCTCAACTAATTAGAGTCAAATCTTATTATCTGGAATTTTTCAGAAATTTCTTGATAAGTATCACATATACTATTAAAATTGATATTGAACATCATGTAGCATATGTTCATAAAAATGGACTTGAAGATCCATTCTTTAGACGTCTAAAGTTAATTGTATGGTTGATACTTGTGAGATCATAAATTCTAAGTTAAATATTTCAAACACACAAAATACGAATATTGAGAAATTTATTCGTATTAAGCCAACAAATTAGTATATGTGCATTCTCCTCTTAACTTACAAATTGTTGTAGGTTAATAACCTAATGCATCTCATCTAAGTAAACTTTTGAATGTGTTGAAATTATTCAATTGCTCCAATATAGTACACGCTAAGATGAGTTTTGAAAGAATGTTGAGAAAAATCATTTTATATGAATATCATATTTGAGGTTTATTTTGGTCCGATAATTGGAAATATGCTTGAACCTCATTAGGCTGATTATCAATTGATAAATTAATTTTCGCAATATTAAGGGGAGAGAATAAGCAACTCGGAGTGTGAACCAGAAGTTCAACAGAACAATTTAAAATAAAATATTATTATATTATTTAATCTTCGAAGTTCAGAATACAACTCATTTGTAAATGAAACAAAATATCAGTCGCTAATACTCCCCTCAAAGTGGATTTTCCTATTGGACAATCTAATATTGCAAATGTGTTGTAGCCGCGCCTGAAGCGTTGTAGAAAAGTTGGTTCCAATGTTAAAATTCCTCTACCAAAAAAAGTAACTAAAGTTAAAGATGACCCAAGTGAGGATATAAATATTCTAAGAGAATATTGACATAATTTATTTTTCAGTTCCAGAAGAACTAATCAAGTACTTGAAATATCAAATAAAGAGATCTTGATAAATTATGTCATGGATGAAATAGAATGGAACTAAAATTAAGATAACCAAATAAAGTCGACATTGACAATGTATTTATACACAATATAGCGCTAAATATGATAAACGATAACGAGGATCGTGAGACAAAGTCTACCAAAGATTGTAGACAAAGTAAGAATTGGTCGAAATGAAAAATTCATGAATCAAAGTCTATCAAAGATAGTAGACAATGTGACCAAAATGAACAGATCATGAATCAAAGTCTATCAAATATTGTAGAAAAATGGGAATTGATCAAAATGAATATATTCAATTGAAGAAGAATTAAACTCACTTTACAAGTGACTTGATTTTGGACATGTAGTCCAAACGCCTCAAGGTGTAAAACCAATGGGATATGACTGAGTTTTTGTGAAAAAGAAAAATATGAATTGTATAAAGTTTGATTTGTTGCTCAAAGATCTAATATTTATTTATATGAAACATATCCACCTGCAGTGGATTTAATTAATTTTTCAATAATTGATTAGCCTTGAAGAGCATGAAGGGTTTAATATGAATATGATGAATGTTCTTATTTATAGGACTCACTTGATAGGGACATTTACATGAAAATGTCTAAAGAGTTTAATATATCATAGACACATAATTTTGGATATGGAGAAAGCTACTCCATAAAATTGAACAAATCTCTCTATGGGCTTAAACAATCTAGACGCATGTGGTTTAATCGTCTTAGTGAATATTTGCTTAGAGAGGGATATACAAATAACTCCAATTGTCCTTGTATTTTTATAAAAAGATCAGGAAAATAATTTGCAATAATAGTTGTCTATGTTGATGACATAAATATTATTGGAACTCCTGAAGAGCTTCCAAAAGCTATGAATTGCTTAAAGAAAGAGTGTGAGATGAAGGACCAAGGAAAGACAAAATTATGTCTAGGTTTACAAATTGAGCATTTGGACAAAGGAATATTTTTAAATCACGAAGGCTATATAGAAAAGGTGTTAAAACGCTTATGTATGGACAAATGTCAACCGTTGTCTACTTCAATGGTTGTTAGATCATTAGATGTAGATGTAGAGGTACACGAAGACAATATAACAAAGTAAAACATATACTTCGTTATCTTAGAGGTACAATAGACATGAGTCTGTTATATACCAAAGTACCCAAACTCGAATTAACAGGTTATTTGTTTACATGTGGTGGTACATATATTTCATGGAGATCAGTGAAACAAAAAATAGCAGCAACTTCATCTAATCATGCAAAACTTTTAGCATTACATGAGGAAAGTCGAGAACGCGTTTGGTTGAGATCTTTATTCCAACACATACAAAATATTTGTGGGTTGTCTTTAGGAAAAATAAATACAACGACCATATATGAAGATAAAATTGCATGCATCATTCAATTGAAAGATGGTTACATTAAAAGAGACCGAACAAAACATATCCCTCCAAATTTCTTTTTCACTCATGATCTTCAGAAGAACAATGATATAAACATTCAACAAATTCGTTCATATGACAATCTTGCAGACCTTTTCACAAAGTCACTCCCAAGTAGAAATCTTAATCAACTAGTACAAAAGATTAGTCTTCGTCCTCGAAGAAATAAATTTGTTTTAAAAGGATATTGTAATATTTTCCCTTCACTAGATTTTTTTTCCACTGGGTTTTTTCTAGTAAGGTTTTAACGAGGTATATCCAAAACAAACATCCAAGGGGGAGTGTTATGAATAATTGGATGATTTGTCTCCCAATAACTTCATTCCTTATTTAAATCAATATGTCTTTATTATATTGTTTGTATGATGTCCTATAAATAGAAATTATTTTATTGTATACGATTGCATCGAATGAAATAATACAGAATCATTCTATTTTTCTTTCTTCCCTTTATTTTTTATTTCTCTGTATTTCATAACACATTATTCATATTTATGTAACATTTACAAATATATCTTGACTTTTTAAAAAGGCAAAAATACATATTTATTTTTTTATAGAAGGTCATGAGTTCAATCAAATTTTAACAGAGGCAAACTATATTAATGTAACAACTAATTACTAATTTTAATATATATTATTTTCACAATTACATTTGTTTTGAAGTAGTTTCTTAATTACAAAAAATAGAGAAAATAAAATTTAACATATCTTTTGTTAATGTTTTTAAAATAATTTAAGTTTTAATCAACTTTAAAAAAATTAATAGTTTAGTACTTATTTATCATACAATTTACAAATATTATTACAACGAAAAACAGTAGTCGTAAGAACAAGATTAGGTTATGTATATGATCTTGAGTTTTAATGATAATATGACATGTGTGATTAGATAATAATTTAGTATACTAATGATTTATTTAGTGTGTAGTTTTTGCTAACAGGTTTTAACTCTGAAGATTTGACGTGTGACGTCACCAGATTTTGGATTCAACACACGAAGTGATCCAAGTTCATGTGTCATTGCTTAGAATTCTTCTTAAAATAATAATTATGGTGAACGTTTGTTTTATTGCTTCTAATTGTGACTATGATAGTAAATCTTATGAACAATTCTCAAGTTTTGAAGATTCCAAAGCTCTCTGTAAGAAAAATAGAAGTGATAGAAATTGGTGTAGAAGAGAAGGATAGAAACCACAAAATAATAAAGATAATTTTTATAGGAAAAGGTTATGTTGTTTTTCATATCATAAAGTTGAAAAGTACTACAAAATATATAGAGTCAAGCAATAAGTTTGCTTGTAAGAATGGAAATAAAATCCAAAGCAACATTACTCTAAATAGTAGACATCATAAACTTTAGTCTACTTTTACTATCTTGGTAAGCAAGAATCTAATTATTATAGTGAAAATTACAAGTAAAGTGACATAACAAGTAAAGTAATAACAACAAGCAAACTAACACCAACAAGTAAATTAATTGTTCTGTTAGAAAAATATCAATTTCTAACACTCCTCCTTGAGATTTTTCTTGAATACTCCAAATATTGATCTCAATTCTTCAAACTTTCCCTTGGAATGAGCTTTTGTCATTATATCTGCAATTTAATTTTTTTTAAATTGCAATGCTCTAAATTGATTTTCTTTGTCTACAAGATGTCATATTTTATTTTTCTCTATCATTGTTATCTCCTCCTGCATGACAGCTTTCCATTCTTCAACATTAGCAGCTTCAGAATACCGTGTAGGCTCTAATGTAGCTATATTGCACCTGGCATACATATCATCAAAGGTTCTAGAATTTCGGGTTGGAAAATCAACATCACTGTGATAACTGGTTTTTTTCAAAATCGGTTATCTTAAAACAATGAAGTCGCCACCTAATTTTATTTGTTCCAAAGGAACGGGAAAATATAGATAAAACCCGTGAATAAGGATAAGGCGGTCTACAAGACCAAAAGATATAGATTCAGGAGTAAATTATGCAAGGGGAAGGTATTAGCACCTCTCACATCCATCGTACTCGATGGAAATCATTTAGTTTGTGTGTGTTTAAGTGTGTTTATTGCAATTTTATAACTTCTAATGTTAAGAAAGGAGAAAAAGAAGAAGGGTCTTTATTTATGGGTTTTTGAACTCGCCAAAGACATCGCATCTTGTGCCTACGTACTCCCTCGTGCAATGGGAAAGTCAGAGTTCTGTAGTTCCTCTTAAAAATATTTAAGTTGGTTGAGTTGATTTTAGAATAAAAGTTTTGTGCGTTTAGACATTTCAAATGTTTGAACTTCGACTTGTTTAGATTGTTTGAAAGCTAAGTCTCTGTTCATATTTGAAATGGCTATTGCACGCTCTTTATAAGAAAAGAGTTTGATGATCGCATATGAGCAAAAAATAGTTGAGTGAGTTCAATTGATTTTAGGGGGTGAAAAGTACCGAACAATAGGACTAGCATCCTACGATTCAAATACTAGAAACCAGAGGAGCACCGAGGATCAACGAGTCTTCTATCATCCCAAAAAAATTCTTATGAAAAGGTAAAGTGAAACAAGGTTCAGGCTTGTTAAATTTGAGTCTTTAAACAATTGTCTAGCGACAACGATTTAAATACTCGGAGTTTATTTTTGCACAAGTCTTTAAATAATTGGTCTAGCAACCAATGATTTAAATACTAGAAGTTTATTGTGAAAAATGTTTTTGAAAAGTCACTCGATGTTGGGTCGAGGTTTGTAAATTTTAATTATGAAAGTGTTTTGATGTTTGGTATATGGACCAAGAGAAGTTGAATCGGGTTATGATTAATCAAGTATATGGACTTAATTAATCTCGTGAGGATAGGTGCTCCTACCCCCAACTATGAAACCCTTGTGCATGGATAATTGGTATATGGACCAATGTTTATTCGGGTTATGATTAATCAATGCAAGGGCTTCGATTAATCTTGTGAGAATGGCCATGCCCATTCTCAACTATGAGACCCTTAAGTAATTTGGCGTATGAGCCAAGCTAAGAAATGGAATTGATTGTATCAAGTGTGTGGAGTGTAAAATTGTGAATAAACCATTCTAGCATACAAGAGGCGAGTAAATAATTAAGCACACAATACACGTCCAAATCCTTTAAATAATTATTAGAATAACAATTTTATTTTGATAAAATTAATTAAAATTTTAATCAATAATATTGAATAAAATTATCTTAGACTAATAATTATTTAATCCAAAACAAAGTTTATTTGCGTATGTAAAATAAAAAATAATTAAAAAAATAATTGAAAAGATGTAAGGGTTTAGAGATGGCCTGTTTTGAAGTTAGATTTGAGGGTGTAGATAAGAAGTCCATTTGACCCAAATAAAGGGAAAGAAGATAAATAATCTACGAACAAATAAATTTCATCATGTAGGCCCAAGATGTCAGGTAGGAGCATAAAGAATCGGCTAGGCTCAACGTATCGGATGAAAGTCAGATAGAAATCCCTACATAAGAAAGCTTGTGGTGGTAACCTTGCCATGAAAGTGGGTAGCACGTAAGTTTTTGATTCTATGGACTAGTTTTTCTTGTTCTAGGTATTTAAAAAGTTTGGCTTTAATTACAAGTTCAGCTTTTTGATGTGGTCCATTCTAAAGTCATCCAGGATTTCTATATTTGTGAAGTGTAAACCCGATGGATTTTTTTGGTGTGGAAAAGGAGTGAGGTGGACCTCTTTCTCTCCTCATTTTCATTACATAGGAAGTGTTAAGCATGAGTACATCTAATTTGGTGCATTAAAATAAGCTCAAGATCATCACAAGTACTAGGGTTTTTAGGTGCCTAGGGTTTTTATGTGTTGATGATGTGATAGTTTTTATAGAGACAATAAAGCATCAATTGCTACCTTTATAAAATTATTTTATAGGTATGGTAGATCTTTTGGATAAATAGTGAATCCTTTCAAGTCTACCCTTTTTTCTAGGATTCATCTCAGACTCTAAACTTAGCTGAATTTTTAACCTTCTTAGGTTTAAGTTTGGTTATTTGCCTATCACTTAAATTGGTGTTCCCATCTTCAAATGGAAGCCTAATTCCTTTTTATTAAATCCAATAGTGGATAAGATCAAAACTAAGCTTGGATGTTGGAAGGCATCTCAGCTTAGTTTTGCAGGGAGGGTGCAGATGGTTAAATCCATTATCCATTCCATGTTAATTCATAACTTTGTTGTTTATTCGGTTGACTTGATTTGGTTCAAATTGATTTGCTTTAGTTTAGAATGATTATGTTTGTTTTTGTTTGGTTTAATTTAATTTGATTTGGTTTGATTTTGTTCGGTTAGTTTGACTTTGTTCTTTTCTTTGGTTCTTTTTTTATTGGTTCTTCTATTTGATTACTCATCTCCTTATGGTTCTTTTGTTTGGTTTCTTCTCTCACTATTTATTCTTTTGTTTGATTGTTTCTCTATATGGGTGCTTCTGTTAGGTTTCTTCTCTTGGATGCTTCTTCTGGTTTGGTTTCTTTAATTGCTTCTCCTCACTTTGGTTGTTATTCCATCCTATGATGGTTTTTCTTATTAGTTTCTATTTCTCTTGGTTATGATATTAGTTTGTTTTATTTGATCTATTATTTTTCAAGGTTATTTTGTAACATCTTTAGCTTGAAGAGGAGTGTTAGAGTTTATATTTATCTTGTTTACTATTAAGTTTTTTGTTTGTTTGTTAAACTCTCAATACTTGATTTTAATGCATTATGTGTTTGAAGGGAGAAATTACATAATATGTAATGAACATTACTTTATAGCTTGGATATGTTAATTTATTTATATTTTATATATTATCTTTATAAAATAATTTTTAATGTATATTTTTCGTATTATTGAAAATCTAACCTCTTTCACTTTTCTCATCTTTAGAAATATCATTTTCATTAGCCTTCTCAAATCCTAAAGAAATTGAGAAACTAATGAGCTTAGAATGCTTCTTAACCAAGTCCTTCAAACAGAGCTCTTGAAGGTACTCAAGATGAGTGTTGGGGATTCCGGGGAGCACAATGTAGTATCATGGGATAAATGTTCAGAATCCAAAAGACTTTCACACCACATATCTCTTTAAAACCTTAAGGCATTATGGGTATGGTATTTTTTTCTTATAAACCCAACATTTCCTCCATTTCTAGTTAATGTGGGACCTAACCACTCACACTTCAGTCTCAACAATCTCTCTCACAATTGTGAATCACCCACATCACTAGCTTGGATCCACACTAGGATCCCATTTTCACTCACCCGTCGAGCCTAACCATGGCTCTGATACCACTTGTTGGGGAGACCGGGGAGCATCAGAAGTGTCGTGGGATAAACATTCAGGAACCAAGAGACTTTGACACCACATATTCACCAAAAACCTTAAGGAGATAGGGCTATGGTTCATTTCTATTATAAATCTAACATTTCCTCAATTTCAAGTTGATGTGGGACTTAAGCACTCTTACTTAAATCTCAACAATCTCCTCCATAAGTGTAAGTATCTCAAATCACTAACTTGGACACACAAAAGTGTAATACCACTTGTTAGGGAGTTTGAGGAGCACCAAAATTTTCAATGGGAAAAATGTTCATGGATCCAAGAGACATTTAGATCACACGTTCATCCAAAACTTTTAGGCAATGGGGCTATGGGTCACCTCTCTTATAAATCCAATATTTCTTTCATTTCTATTAGATGTGAAACTTAAACAATCACACTTGAATACCTACAATATCTCCCACACGTGTGCTTCTCTCACATCACTGATCTTGACCCATAATAGGATCTGTTTCTGCTCCCCCACATAGTCTAACCAGGTTCTAATACCACTTGTTGGGGAGTCACAGAAGCAAAGTTCCTAAAGTGTTAATGGGCTAAACGTTCAGAATCCATGAGACCTTGACACCACATATCCAAGCAAAAATTTAAGGCATTATGGGTATAGATCCTTTCTCTTATAAACCTAACATTTCCTTCATTTCTAATTGATGAGAGACTTAATCTCTTACACTTGAATGCAATAATCTCCCCCTACAAGTGTGAGTCACCCATATCACTAGCCTTGATTCATATTAGGGTCCATTTTTGCTCTCTCATTGAGCCTAACTGGGATCTGATACCACTTGTTAGGGAGTCCGAGGAGCGTCGAAAGTATCAATGGGTTAAACTTTCAAAATTCAAGAGACGTTGACACCACAGATCCATCCAAAATCTTAAGACGTTGGGGGTATGGTTATAAATCCAATATTTCCTCTATTTCTTGTAGATGTGGGACTTAGTCACTCACACTTGAATCTTAACTTTCACTTGAAGTATCACATGTAACGGTGAAGAACGTGTCAAATTGGGACTCCCACACATATTGTTCATCATTGTTGTGCTTGGTGCTAGTAAGGATCTTCTAAACAATAAGATAAGTCAATTCAATTAAAAACTAACGCCAAAATGTCCAATCAGGCTAACATAAGCACTAACAACAATGGATTCCATAAATCCCTTGGTACCAGACCATGCAATTGTTGCTCACCAAATCAGGTTTGGTCATTCAAATACCCCTATTAATAATGGTCATAGAGTTGTTTGTCTTTTCAAGAAATGATAGTAACGAGTTCACGAAGAAAGATCTCCTTGTTTGAGTATATGGTGTTGATGATAAGACTAACTAGTTGGTTGATCTCAGCCTGAAAAAGTAAACGCCCCAATTTTTAACATGGCAATCAATATATCGAAGTGACAAAATGAGGGACGAATGTGTGGGATCAGAAGATGGAAGAATTAAGGTTTTGAGAGAGGATTATATAATTAAAACATAAATAGATATTGTTAACATTACTTTAAATAGATTGCATTGAACGAGCAGCGCAAGTGAAATTATCTATTGCACTTGGCTTAAACATTTGATATCCACATCTTGCGTTACTATTGAAGAATAATGTTGTAACATGAACCATAGTATTTAAATATTTATAAAATATGTATTTCAAACTCTAATTTTTTTACTAATAATACAAAGAAATTGCAAATGCTCTTCAGTGATGGACATATCTACAATTAGCTAAACTTTGTTAACAAAGATAATGTGTTATTTAATTCTTTTATATCTAGATGTGGTTCTAACAAGTGATAACTCATTGAAAGATGTTTCTTTCGGCAGCAAACTCTCAAAATGTGAAAATAGTACAATTTTTCATCTCTCTTTTTATCTGCTCCTTTATACTTTCAAGTCATTTAGTCTAGTTTGGGCCAACAAAATCATACACCAATTTGAAGTCACATACTTAGATGATCTGCTAAGAAAATCACTCAAAAGGCGAATCAATTAAGTGTGTGTAAGAATAAAAGTGATGTTATATGTTGCAAGGCTCCTCATTATCTTAGAAAAGAAATAGTAATTATTAAGACACGTGAGGGAGCTGGAGAAAAAGGGATTAATTGAAAGTAAAATAAAAGAGATTGTGATTTGGATTCTTTTGAGTCAGGCTTGACCAAAGCAAAAAAAAATATAAAAAAAGTAATAATAGAAAGGAAAAAATTGGGAGGTTGTGTTTGGTTATTGAAAAAAATGGGACCTCCACCATGTTTTGTCGGGTAAAATTTTAGCTTGGTAGAAAAAGATTACAACAACCATCTTTTAACTTCACTAGTTAATTAAGCTAAACTAGCATCATGCTTTCGTTTTATTTTGATAGACATCATGCTTTCGTATATAAACTACATGTCTCTCATAAACACAATATGAAGAACCCTTTAGAATTTAATTTAATTCTGTTGTAAAAGAATTGTAATTATCATCCGATGGTTAAAATTCCGGCCATAGATACAATTATAAGTGTTGCAATCGTGGGAATTGCAATGCATATTAAGACTATTGTGACGTGATAAGTATGCAAGACATGTTTTATACATAATATCAATCGTATTTAAGATATAGAATTAAATAAATAAATAAACTACCATAATGGAAATACATTCGGCTACCTACAAAAAGATATAATCTGATTTAGCTATATAAATTTGATATAGTCTAATTTATTTAATAATAATATTAAAACTTAGATTATTTTTTTTAAAAGACTCTATTTAAGATCAGATTTACTCTACTAAAAATCTATATATATATATATATATATATATATATATATATATATATATATATATATATATATATATATATATATATATATATATATATATATATATATATATATATATATATATATATATATATATATATATATATATATATATATATATATATATATATATATATATATATATATATAAATAAAATAAATAAATAAAAGATTTTATTATCTATGTAAAAAAAATAAATAGATAAATATTAAATAAACTATATATATAAATAAAAAAAATGTAATATGTTATAGATCAAACTTAGAATATTTTTTTATAAATAAGCAAATTTTGATGATTTAATATCAAATTTACCAATATTCCCTTATAATTATCAATCTAACCATGTTTACAAACAAACAAAAAATAAACTAAAGAGGGGGTGTCACTTAAATTGAGAAATTTCAAAAAATATCAGTTATTTGTGAATTTTTCTACAAATTTGATTTCCTGTGGATTTACTCATGGATTTACTTGTGGATTATGTTTCCGCGGGTAACTCCATAGATAAATCCGCAAGAAACATCAAATCTGCAAAAAAAATTAACATGTAACTAAATTTTTTTGAAATTTACCAATTCAAATGGCACTCCTCTTTAATTCACATTTTTATTTGTAAATATAATTAAATTGACAATTATTGGGAAGATTGGTTAATTTGGTATTAAGACTTTAAAACTTTATTATTTTAAAAAAGAGCTATGCTATCTTTACATTTCTTTTTACACCAATTGCATTTAACACCGTATACTTATACTTCTTTCTGTGTTGTACAATTTACAAAACAAAAAAAATATTATTAAAAAATTAATGAGTATATACTTTAGTCTCATTTACGGTGTAAGTGTACACTTTTGGTGTACAAATAGCAATTGTGTTTAAAAAAACATTCACAAACTCAAACCTTAAAAATAAGTCAGTTTCAAGCCTTCTAATATTTGGACTGATTTAATTTCACCCGTGTAATTATAACAAGATCTACAATATCTTAGACTACGAGAGATGTGATAGCATGAATACATGGATTCATTGCAAAAAAGTCTTTTGGTGATGGTCTGAAAAGTAGTACAAGTTATTGATATTTCTTGTGTTGTAAATCTTCATCAATTCTAATGTCACGAACATTCTCCATGTACGGAGAAGAGATAATCCATGTGTGTGCAGTAATTGAGGATCATGACCTTCAATTAAAATTTTCATTATTGTAAAATGAATTCGTTTCACATTCACTCATATTTGATGGTATATCCAATTAATTAATTAGTTAATTTTAAAATATAAATTTAATTAAAAATTTTAATTTTATTTAATCATTTAATTGATTATAACACTTGATTTTAAATAATTAATGTTACTAATATAAATATATATATATATATATATATATATATATATATATATATATATATATATATATATATATATTGAGATATATTAATCAAATAATATTTTAATATAAAACTATTCTATCAATCTCTCGATTAAGGTGTGTTTCTGCTAAAAATTAAGGATTTGACAACATGATTTAAGTTGTTCTACGTTTAGCTTAAATTATGTTGTCAAATCCTTAATTTAAATCTCCACTGCATCTTTCTCTCGTAGTAGATGGAAGTCTTCAGTCCATCTTTTGCTGCTTCCGTTCTACCGTAGATGCGCATCCTCATCATCCTCACCACTACGTATTTTTGAGATATGATCTTCATCTGCTTCACAGGTTGGACTATCTGAGGCATTTGTTGCTACATCCCCAGCACCTGCAGTACTAGTGCCACTAGAAGTACCAGCGACAAAGGCGGCGCAGAGACGACAGCGGAGGCATCAGCAGCACCCCAGACCCCTCAGGTCTTTGGAGGGGGACCTTCTGACTTATCACTACTTCCTCTTTACCCCACCCATGTGGCTAGATATATATATGGGATGGACAGATATGAAATTTACATTTATATTACAGTTATGAATTTTCTTATGAATATTATTATGAATTCTAACAATGTATTTTTTTTGCAGGATCGCGATACATTGAAGGTAACCATGAGAGAAAGATCAGCGGGCTTATTCCCCCTCTCGATCCATGGTGTGATGATCTTCTACGCCTTACAGGGTTGAGAGATTTGACCCTCTGTGGATATAGCGTGGTCAACTGGGGGATGATCAATGCTTTTGTAGAGAGGTGGCACCAGGAGACGTCTTCCTTTCATCTACCACATGGCAAGATAACAATCACACTCGATGACGTCGCGTGTCTGCTTCACCTGCCGATCAAAGAGCGATTTCTGGATCGCCAGAAGTTGGTGAAAGACGAGGCCATTACTTTGTTGGTTGATAGGATGGGAGTTACGATGGAGAAGGCCTTGACGGAGGTTGATAAGACACGTGGTTGCCACGTGAGATATAGATGGTTGAATGAGGTTTTTATAAATAAGCTTGCATATGCTACAGCTGCTGATGGTGATCCCGAGCAGATTACCCTTCACAGGGGGTATGCCATGAGAGCATACCTCTTGTATCTTGTTCGCACCCAGATATTTATGGACATCAGTGCCACTTACACTGACATCATGTACCTCCGGTTCATTGCTGATTTTGAGGCGATCAGTGGGTGGAATTGGGGGCTACCTGCTTGGTTTATTTGTATACCAAGTTGGATGATGAGGTTAAGTAGAATACGAGGCAGATCACCGGTAGCATGTTACTCATGATGGTATAAATTATTTATCTTATCTTCCTTTTTAATTTTTTGATTTTGAAACTAACTTGTTTAATTTTGATATTTCAGGGGTGGATCCTACAGCATTTCCCCCGCATTTCTAGATGGGCACTTGCTGAGGGTTATACCGAGGATATGCCACATGTCTAGGCATACGAGCCGATAAGAGGTAACCAAGCGACACTGTCGTATCGGGTTTAACTGGATTGGATAGTGCATGAGAACATCCACTTCAATGCCTACACCAACCACCGTGAGACGATATCGTTTGATAAGGTTTCGCTATTTACAGGTTGGTTGGCTTGCGGTACTCCAAAGACTTCTCCTTATATGCCCAGGCGAGTGATGCGTCAGTTCGGGTATACACAAACCCTTCCTCGGTATACTGCTGTATGTGCTCCTCCGATAGTGAAAAGGAGGGAGATGGATGAGCTTTTTGATGATTTTGAGAATCATCTCGTACTTGGGGAGGCCATGAGTACCGTGGCTCCAGACGACTGGAGTTACGCGTATGGTTACATATTGTGGTTCTTCAAGGTGTCTCATCTATACATGATAGAGGATGCTCCAAGGAACCCACTCAGGCCAGTTCATCAGGAGATCCTGGAGGAGGAGCAGGCGAGGAGGGGTCATGCTCAGGACGTGTTGCCTAGGTGTCGCCGTATCATGGAGCTTGCTAGGGATGGCATTGACAAAGGGTTGTTTCCTGACGGATCCGATGTCAGAAGAGTTTTGGAGGCCATCATGGTGGAGGCTCAGGGTGCTTTGTCATACATGAGACAGCGGAGGGACGCCTCGAGGGTGACAGGTCGACTCTTCGTCCGTCATACCCAGTAGTTTAAGTTGATTGTATTTTGACTTTAGTTTTTTGATTTCGTATTGTATCGAATTTGTATTTTGGATACCATTATTATGAAATGCATTTTGGATAACTTTTTTTGTCTTTTATTCGATCTATAAATTGTAGGTCTTTTACTCGATTTATAAATTGAAAAGATTGTTAAATTTTTAATTATAGTTTTTCCAATTATTGCTTTAATTCAACTTTTCAGCTAACTGTCATGCCCAAAACCGGATGTATACTTCTGGTATAAAATCAGAGATATATTTCTGATTTTCACTCAAATATTTCAGAAAATAGTGCGCCTGAAAATATTAAATGGGCATTTTCAAAATTGAATGGGGTTTAATTCCATCCTATAGAGTAGATTAAAAAATTCACAAAAAATATTTACCGGACAAAAATTAAAATTAGAAACAGATCCAAAAAAAATTATTATGTCCCTCACTAAACCATTACACGATTTTTTTGTCCTAATACAAATTATTTAAAATACTAAAATGTCATTTTACTTTATATTAAATATATTTTTTCCATCCTTCTATTAATATTTTCAATATGAAAATTATTATTGTCTCTAATAAATGTTATTTAAAATATAAAAAAAAACTGTAATACAAATTATTTAAAATATAAAATTGTCTATTTTTGATTAAACATACTCTCGCTCAATATTTATAATATGAAAATATTCTTTTATTTTTTACAAAATAATCCTCAGTATCCTTTAAATTATTTAATTGTAATAAGTTAGTTCATTGTATTTTTTTGATTAAATGTGACTCATTTATGTTAACTAATATTTGCATCGTTGATTTTTTTTTCTGATTTATTTTTATATTAATCATACTAAATTACAATCCTAAAAATTCTTTTAATAAATTTTTCCGCCAAAATTTTCCACCAATTAATAAAAAGAAAATTTTAATAAAAATTAAATTAAAATAGTGATCATCATATCATACTAAATTATAATCCTAAAATTTTTTATAATAAAATTTCCTACCAATTAATAAAAAAATAATAAAAATTAAATTAAAATAGTAATTAATTAATTAATCCCCACAATTAATTTGTCCACCTCCTTTTTCATAACTCACCCACCTCTCCATTTTAAATTTCCTATTAAATCAACCATATCTATTTAATCCATACTAATAACTCCCCACTAAAAAACAAATAGCCATAACTCTGTCAATAACTTTCCACATAGCCATTTAATTCACGAAATGCATATCTCCTATTATCTCTTTATTCTTAAGTCTAATCTAACTTCCATAGAATCCATACATATTCTATAATACAACTTATCTCATTACTTCACTACTAAGTTACATTTGAATTCCCGCCAAAAAAATTCGCCAATTAATAAAAAGAAAAATTTAATAAAAATTAAATTAAAATAGTAATCATCATATCATACTAAATTATAATCTTAAAATTTCTTCTAATAAAATTTCCCACCAATTAATAAAAAGAAAATTTTAATAAAATTAAATTAAAATAGTAATTAATGATTAATTAATTAATTCCCACAATTAATTTGCCCACATCCTTTTTCATAACTCACCTACCTCTCCATTTAAATTTCCTATTAAATTAACCATATCTATTTAATCTATACTAATAACTCCCCACTAAAAATTAAATAGCCATAACTCCCTGTCAATAACTTCCCACATAGCCATTTAATTACGAAATTCATATCGCCTATTATCTCTTTACATTCTTAAGTCTAATCTAACTTCCATAGAATCCATATACATTCTATAATACCACTTATCTCATTACTTTACTATTAAGTTACATTTGAATTTTCATGTGACACCATTATTTTTCTTCGTGAAATTTTCTACCAACTAACATAGTTTTTCTTGCTGAGATTTTTAACAAGGTTTATTAAAGCTATGTTTGTCATTAGGGGCGTCTGCGGTGCGGTTTGGACGATTTTGACGCAAAAAATCATCTGAACCATGAGAGAAAAATGTGTGCGGTTTGGTTTGGTTCGGTTAATTTTAAGAGAAAAAATCAAACCAAACCAATGCGGTTTGGTTCAGCTTTTTACAAATATTTTGTTGAGTCATACATACACATATAAAAGATAACATAACTTTTAATATTGATCATTCATACACTACCAAATAACACAAAACTCATCATATTTGAACAACAATTTCTCATTTAATATGTAAAAATTATATTAGACAAAAGTTAAATAATAAACATAAAATAATAACATAAAATAATATCAAAAATATTATAATAGAACAAAAAAAAATAGAAGAGATGAGAGATTAGTGAAGATGAAAAAGAATGAATATAAGAGATGAGATAGTAGAGATAAATATGTGCGATAAAACGAAATTTAAAGAAGAAACATTTGCATAAAAATGAGAAGATGAAAAACAAAGAATATAAGAGAGTATATATTAGAGAAGAAAAGATAAGATGTAAGCAGTGAAGATGACACGATAATGCTAGGAGAGATTTAAGAAGATTGAAACTGAAACCATAAGTGTAAAGATGAGAAAATTGTTCGTAATCATAAGACTAATATATAATAGATTTAGGTTTGGAATAGATACGAGTGTTTACAGTGGAAAATGGTAAACAAGCGTTGGTCCTCCCTATGTCCTAAAACTAAGGGTTACTCGCAAGATCGACCAGTTGATCTTAAGACACGTGCTAAGGTTTTGTATGTTATACTGACTCTGTCGAAATATACCTTGACCAAGAAACGGTTTTCAAAGACCAATGGGAACAGTACAACGACTTTCCATACAGAATTTCGACTACCTGCCTAACCGACAGCAGGTTATGGACAAAACAAGACTCAACTAATTACTAATTGGTGACTCGTGACCAACAAGTGATGTTGAAATGTTCATGTAAAGTTGTTTGAAACGAAACGAAAGTAAAGACAGTAAAGAGATAAAATTTAAACATAAACTGATTGCATTGAAAGTAAAGATGGTGATTCACGTACATTAAAAACTTAGTGACTCTTTCTTCCTTTAGAGCGGAATTGGGCAGAATGTTGGTAAGCAATTTGAGAATACAAGTGAACCCCCAAAATTACAATGAAGTAACTTATTTATAGTATTTTACAACGTAACCGTTGGAACTAATCAACGGATGAAATGAAGCTAAAATATAACCGCTACATAAGATCTCGCCAACCATTTAGCGCTTAATAGCCACGACCTTTGAGATAACTGCCCACGATCTGCATATCCAAAATGCTTAAAAAAAGAAAGTCGATCGGGTGGTTTCGAAGAAACATTGGTTACATGACTACCCAGGCTTTTTGCATATTGACCTTAAATATGTGAGAGAGCTTGTTGTAGTGCCCAATGGTAACCGCCTCTACAAAGTTCAATTTCCTTTAAGAATTCGATTCACATCTTTATTTGACTTAGCTTCTTTTCTAGTTGTACCCTTGCCACAGGTAGTCATTCCCAGGAAGGAGCTTGTTGTTGAGAGTCGGGAAGGGTCATCGACTGAGTTTGTTGATACTGGCGCCAATGAAGGCTCTTCAAACTCAAAGGTACATTTTACGCTCACACCTCTGTTCATATCTCTTCTATTCAATGTCCCTTATATGTTCGACATTCTGCAGTTCAACCCCATTCATACTCCATCTGACGACGAACCAATCTCATTATCTCTTAAGAAAACTGATCCTCTGAAAGTGCATATGTTTGTATTTCGACATCATGTGTTTTACAAACTACTAATATTCTCCTCACGTAACAGAGTTGAAAACGCTCAGCGGATTTGGCTGCTCCCTCCAACATATCCAAAGAGTCCAAGAAGGACAAAAAATCTCGCCTCAGTGAGAAAGTTGAGGTAAGCATTACTTAAATCGGGATGCCTCGATCAAAGTTAAGGTCTCAACTAATATTTTCTCATATTTATAGCCACCACCTGATGATCAGTCTCCTCACTCCTAAAAATCCAAAGGTCATAAGAGGAAACACGCTTCCTCTTCTGACAACAAGGTGGCTAAGAAGAAAAAGAAAGCCCACCTGGCCAGAGACCTTAAAATAAAGGTCGACAACAAAGAGGAGGCAACAATGGATTTCGACCACTTGTTACAAGGAGAGGTAAAGTGCTTGCTTTGCCGCCTTATTTTCGAGTGTTGACAATATCATCATAAATACAACCATCGTCACTCCAACCCCGACCCTCACGTCTGATGAAGCTAAAGAGCTAGAGGGGGATACTATTGTCGCCTCAGTTAGGAGGGATGAAACAATAATCCCGAGTTCGCCACCACAGGTATTCACCATATTTTCTGTCTTGTTTATTTGTCTATTGCTTACGCTTTTCTTTTCAAGCTTTGCCGATTATACTCCTTTTTGAAGCTTCTTCACCTCATCATCGACAAGCCCCCGATATGTTCGCTGGTGAGTTTGTTGACCTCACTATTTCGGCTATTCTTAGTGACTCTGATTCGGTCACTAGTCCTGCCAAGCATAAGGGTTATAATTCGACTAGCTCTGACTCTAGTTTTTCAGATTCCCTGCAGGGTTCATAGACTCCAAAAAATTGAATTAACCTACCACAATCTCCTACAAAAGGCACCTTCAGCACTCCTCGTGAAAGGGAAATTGTGTCCTCTTCTCCTCAATCCCAAGCTCAGAATCTTCCTGAGAAGAAAAAGGATGATTCAGTTGGCCCTTCTAGAGAAAGGTTACCTCAACATACATGGATATCGACGTGCTCTGGCAAGATTGGAGTCGTAAGTCGACAATTTTCTTTGGCTTATTAGTTGGGGTAAGGTCAAAGTCGATGATAAAATCGACGACGCTTGTCCCGACTTGCCTTATCTGCTACATGAGGAATCAGCTATTGGACCAGAGCTCTTGGATGCTATTACTCAACTGAAAGGTCTCGAGACCTTTGAATTCTCTAAACTCATGGTGCAGCATTTGAGGACATTCTCCCTTCATTGATAAAAAAACATCACTCAAATGAAAGAGAATGAGAAGCTGGTCGAAACGAAACAGACAGTGGTGAAGAGTAATGTGGATATGGTGAGGAAGACCAAAACGGTGATCGAAGGGCTGAAAGCACACATTAATCAGAAAAGACAAGAGCAAGATCCTAAAAGTAAAAGAGCTGCTGAAATACACAGTCGGATTGCCGCTTTGTCAAAAGAAATGGAAGCTTTGAATGCAGAGTTGGAGCTCATCGTTAAGCAAGACGAAGAGCTCGATCAACCTATCGCTACTACTAATGTTGTACACATTCATAGTGATCTAGCGGCCTTCCAAAGTAAATTCGGCAATTTTTACTAATGTAACCGTTTTGGTGATGTAACTATTTTGGTGGTCTTTTTTGCATACCACTTGTAACATTTGTACAACGATTTCAACCACTTTATGCAATGCTCTATTTGTTACTGTCTTTTACATATAATGCATAACTGATATGTTGGCTTCGATATTATTCTTTCCAGCTCAATTCGACGTACACTTCACGTCGTTGAAATTGAGATCTCTTAAAGAATAGGTTTGTATTTCTTAAAGTACTTACCATTTACCCTCAGAATTCGTCGATCTAGGGCTAATTCTTCAAGTTTATATGTGTTGTTGGAAAAAATTTGAATTACCTTAAATGGTCCCTCCCAATTAGGTGACCATTTTCCCAAGACTCTATCGTTTCTGTCCATAGGCAATATCACTTTCCAAACTAAATCATCGACATGAAATACTTTATCTTTTACCTTTTTATTATAAGCTTTGGCCACTCTGTCCTTTTGTCTCCTCAGTGAATCAAGGGCCAATATCCTCTCTTCATCCAAGTCGACTAACTCATCAGCCATCATTTTCCAGTAGTGTTCAGATGGTATTTCATGCTGTCGTTGGATTCTCACCGGTTGAACATGTATCTCTACTGGAAATATAGCACCATGTTTATATGCCAATCGAAATGGGGTTGCCCCAGTTGCCTCTTTAGGAGACGCTCTATATGCCCATAAGGCTTGGTTTAGCGTTTAATGCCAATTTCTTGGCTTTTTTCCCACATGTTTCTTAATCAGGCTAATTATTACCTTTGGCAGCTTCGACCTGGTCATTTGCCTGAGCATAATAAGGGGTGGACGTTAATAGTTTTATTCCAACTTCTTTTATGAATTCTTGCATTTTTTTCCCGTGAACACTGTTCCTTGGTCGGTTGTGATTGTTTCAGAAATTCCAAACTGACACATAATATGATTTTGTATAAAATCGATCACAGCCTCTTGGTCGACATTGTTTAAAGTTATAGCCTCAACCCACTTTGTGAAATAATCAATGCCGGCTAAAATGTACCTCTGCTGTTTTGATGACGCTGGCTTTATTTCCTCAATCACATCTAAAGCCCATCCTCTAAACGGCCAAGGTTTTATAATGGCAAGTAATTCGCTTGCAGGTACGTGTTGGATTCCCCCATGCATTTGGCATTCTTGGCATCCTCTAGAAAATTCAATGTAGTCTTTCAACATTGAAGGCCAGTAGACACATGATCGCATCAACAACCATTTCATCTTGTGTCCGGCTTGGTGTGCACCACATGCTCCACTATGCACACTCGACACTGCTACGTATGCATCACTTTCTCCTAGGAATTTGAGTAGTACTCCTTCAACAGTTTTCTTAAATAATTCATTTTCAATTAAAACAAAACTCAGGGCGTGATATTTTATTTTACGATTTGTCGAACCCGTAGGAAAACGTAAGTAGTCAACCAGGGGTTTACGCCAATCATTATCTTGCCCATTATCAATTGTTAAAATTTCAAAATTTTCGGCATCTATTGCACCTAATTTTATAATTGACAAATCTGAAGGAGATAATAAAGTAGCTCGAACCTTTTTCCTTACTTGAATAGGTTCTTCATCTTCATTCTTCTTATATCCTGAAGCTTCTTGCGCCAAGTCGTTAGCTTCTTGGTTTTCCCGTCGAGGTATATGTAGAATGCTTGCTTGCTCAAAACGTTTTAGTAATCTTATGGCAATCACAAAGTACATGATTAGGTTCTCTTTAACGCGCCTATACTCTTTTGACACTTGTTTGGTTACCAATTCGGAATCTCCCATAAGTTTGACATTTCTTGCCCCCAATTCTAGCAGTAGTTCAAGTCCAATTATTAGAGACTCATATTCTGCCTCATTATTAGTGCAGATACCGTCAATTGTGTACTTGAACTCCGCTGGAATTCCATTGGGAGAAATTATAATCCCTCTTATCCCTGCACCATTTTTGTGACTAGAACCATCGAAATATAATTTCCAGGGCACTAACTCAACAAAGTTTTGTGGCATAACAACCATAAAATGATCGACCAGGAAGTCTGCCACTATTTGCCCTTTCATTGCTTTTAAAGGCAGATATGTTAGGGAATATTCAGTTAACGCTAATGCCCATTTACCAATTCGACTGTGCAAAATTGGTTTAGACAACATATGTTTAATAATATCGAAATAGGAAGAAACATACACGTCAACTGGCTTTATATATTGCTTCAGTTTGATACAAGAAAAATACAGACATAGGCATAACTTTTCTATATCACTATACCTAGTTTCAGGGCCATTTAACATTCTGCTAAGATAATACATAGGTCTTTCGACATGATTGTCGTCTTCTTGAACTAAAATACTTACTATAGTTGATTCTGAGGCTGCTATAAACAACCTCATAGGCCTATTTCTAAGTGGAGGTGCAAATATCGGAGGCTTCACTAAATATTCTTTTATTTTGTCGAAAGTCTCTTGATACTTCTTTGCGGATGAAAATTCTTTAAGCGAAATGGAATTTAAGCCAAACAAAGACTAAGGCTCCTTTTTGGTCGATGGTGGTTTGACGTCCATGATAGCTTTGGTCTTGCTTTGATTGACTTCTATGCCCTTTTTATGTACTACAAAACCAAGAAAATATCCTGCCTGCACACAAAAAGCACACTTTAATGGATTCATCTTCAATCCATATTCTCTCATTCTTTCGAAATATTTCTGAAGATGTTCCAAAAGTGTCGATTTACCGCTCGACTTGATGACAATATCGTCGATGTAAACCTGCATAAAATCTTCAATAAAGTCATGGAACATAGAATTCATTACCCTTTGGTATGTTGGTCTGGAATTCTTCAAGCCGAATGGCATGACTACCTATTCATAGGTGCCTAATGCCTCTGGGAAACGAAACGCCGTCTTCGGCACATCATCATCTGCAATAAAATTTTGGTTATAACCAGCATAACCATCAAGCATACTTAAATATTCGAATCCAGCGGCTGAATCAACTAGCATTTCAGCCACTGGCATGACATATTCGTCTTTAGGAGTGGCAACATTTAAATCTCTAAAGTCAATGCACACTCTTAATTTTCCGTTTTTCTTAATGACTAGCACATATTTGCCAACCATTCGACATACCTGGCAGTTCTGATGAACTTGCTTTTGAGGAGTCTTTCTATTTCCTCCTTGATCTTCGACATAATTGCTGGTGCAAAACGCCGAGGTGTTTGTTTCACTGGCTTTCTCCCATCTTTTATTGGCAACCTCAGCTCGACCAATTCCCTGTTTAAACCTGGCATTTTGTTATAGTCCCAAGCAAAACAATATTTAAACTCTTTCGATAAAGATATTACCTCAGATCTGAGTTTATGGTCGATGTTGGCGCTAATATAAGTTGGTCTTTTATCACCTTCTGCGCCAAGGTCGATTTCTTCTAAAGGATCTTGTGGCTGCATCTTTTTTGGTGCCATGGGATCCTTCTCGAAACCTAAAGGTCCATCGTCGTATATGCAATCCAAACGCTGCTCATCGACGTCTTCTTTGATGAATTTGCTTTTGTCTAGTGGTTCTGGCTCTACAACCAAAATGACTTCTTCTGAAACAGGAATTTTGTTGGCTTCTATAGCCATGTTCTTTTCAGCTTCTTCGGTCGTATTTATCTTGTTTTCAGCGATATATGCTGAAATCCTTTTGAGAGCTTCTAGCTCAGACATCACTGTTGTGATTGTTTCCCCAGCCCATCAGCACGGGTTCCTCTGGGTAAGGATCTTCCAGAGGCTCTACATCCCACACAAAACCATGGGTTTCGTGTAGTTTTAAGGAAACAAATTCCTTGTTCAAATTGGCATACATTTCCTCAGTTGGCTGACAAGGAGAAATATTAGCCAGTTTTCTGTCAAACTGATTTTGGCCGACATTATTAATATCTGCCATGAAGTAACATTGGTCGACCTCGATATTTTCCACTATGTTGTCCTCTCGCCAAATTATTAGGCATTGATGCATGGAAGATGGCACAAAGCCAATTCGATGTAGCCATTCTCTGCCTTGGCCTTCTTTAAATCACCATAAATATTGTCGGTCTAGTGACTGAGCCGACCTGATCACCCCATGGTAGTTTTAGTTCGCCGTAGTCCGGGTTGTGAGATCTTATGTCAATGTCGAATTTATCAATTTTCTTCAGTATGTGATGTGGCATTATGTTGACTGTAGCGCCACAATCCACTAACACTTTGTTAATGGTAGTTTCCTTGACTTTCGCCCTAATCAATAAAGGCTTCAGATGGCTCCTCATAGCCATGTCAGGCCTCTCAAAAAAGGCATCTTGGCTCTCAATAGATCCATTGTTCATTACGAAGTAACAGGTTGGCTTATGTAAAGCCATCTTAGCAGCATCAACATCATCAGTGTTTTCCACTTCCGTTGGGATATTGTACTCCTCAGGGAGTATGGACACAACATTGACTAGAATGTCAAGGCTTTCTTCTGAATCGGAGAAAATCGTCAGTTGGCTCGTCGGAACCGTTGTTGACTAGTTTGTTGACAAGCCCTTTAATATGTTGCCTGACAGCAGAGTCATACTTTTCCTTGTACTGCCGTTGATTCTTATCATTACCGATAGCAATTTGCTTAGCAGCAGCAACGACTTGTCTTTTAGCCTTCTTCTTTCTCTGGAATCTCCTCCATTGAGTACGACTCATAGGATTTTTGCCCATGTAGTTTTTAGATACATCGATTTTCTTTTCAGAGCACACTTCCAGTCGATAGCTCATAGGGGCTTTTCCTTTCGCATCCCTCATAGAACCAGCAACATTTGATGGCCCCACGGCCATTTGGGGCTTAATCCAAGTCCCTTTTGGTGCAGCAGCCGACGGAACGAAGGTCTTTGGCCGTTCGAGATGTTTGCCTAGGATTTTGTGTTCCTGGACCCTTCCTCTTTCCAGTGCAACTTCGGACATTTTCAGCAACTCTCGCATCGGGGCAAGCCGACTTGAGCACCCTTACTCTTGCAAAGATAAAGAAACTCCAGCAGATCTTCATCTTCTCTTGGGTAGGTATCAGCTAGCTTGACGTTTGGACTTTTGTCGGTGCTTTCCTCAAGCATGGTATTGTCAGACACTTCAGGGATATCTACCATGTTGATATCGACAGACTCAGCAAATAGAGCCTCTTCTTGTCTTAAAGGGTCGGTGTCGATCTTCTGTCTCCTCGCAGCAAACTTCAGGCGACCCTCTTGGAGTGATTTTTGAACTAAATCCTTGAAAAGAAAACATTGAGAGGTTGTGTGACCAAGATAATTATGATATTTGCAAAAATCTATTTTTTGTCTTTGTTCTAATGGTGGTAATTTAGCATTTGGGGGTACTAGAATTCGACCATCTTTAAATAATAATCAAAAATCTCCTCGCATTTACTAACGTCAAAGGTATAAGTTTTTGTAGGGATTTTCGAACTAGTTTCGACAACAGGGCTTTTTTCTTTGGCAGGAAACAATGATTTACATTCATATGTTTTAACTACATCTATATTCGTCGGTGAAATGTAATTGGCTTCGTATATGGGATATGTGTCATCATAGTCGACATAGGCTACTTTCTCTTTCTTAGCCTTAGATTTAGTATGTCTAACTTTTTCTAGTCGAAGGCGCTCAAGGTGTCGAACCCTGTTAGCCAGTTGTGACATACTTTTGACAAAGGTTAGGTCTATTTTCTTCCTAATGGAATAGTCTAAACCTCCAGCAGCCATTTGAACGAGTTCATGTTCAGACACTTGGGTAAAGGGCCATGTTTTTAACGACCTAAACCGGTTCAGGTAGTCAACTATTGTCTCAGCAAATTTTCTCTTAATGTTTGATAACTCAGCCAAACTAATTTTTGAATGCCCCTCATAAAATTGTTCATGGAAAGTTTTTCTAACTTCGACCACGAATCGATAGAATCAGGGGGCAGGGTAGTAAACCACGTGAAGGCAGCTTTAGTGAGGGACGAAGGAAAATGTTTCACCTTCAGACCTTCATTATTCGCCATGTCTCCCGATTCAGTCAGGTATCTAGCGATGTGCTCGACCGTCGATTCACCCGTTTCTCCCCCAAATTTGGTATATTTAGGAATTTTTCATCCTCTAAGGTTTTCTATTTGCAAAATATACTCAGATAATGGGGAGGAATACGCTGGCCTTTGTAGCGTGGTATTCATACCATTTCTGACCATAATCCTCTCGACAATATTGGTCAAGTTATTTTCGACGACTAGTTCTTCTTGTCGAATTTGGTCGAGGACTTGGTCAGCCTCTTGTTGTCTATGCACCAATACCCTAAGAGGATCGACAACAACATTTCTTTGAGGAGTTGCAACTTGACCTTGGTATACAGTTTCTTCTTCTATTTCCCCCATGTCCCCATGAACAGGTATGGCTTGTCGAACCGGTGGCCCCTGTTTGGCATCCGCTTGGGGAGCACCTAAGAAGTTACACAAACGTGTTAACTATGCAATTACCTGTCAGTTTATTTCGGCGGACTGCATATTAGTCTCAACCGATTCTTGTACTATAGGGTTGAACACGTTACCCATTTGTTTAGTTAACATATTAACCAACTCATGGTCGCTATCATCCATTTATTGCCTTAACACTGCCACAGACGTATTGTTTAGGTGTTGTACAGGCATTGCCCTATTTTCCCCCGTTGCATATCCTTGCAAATGGGCGTTCTTGTTTTGTGCATTATCAGACACCATCGCTGCACTTAGGGTCGATTGATATCCCGCCATTAAGGAATACGGTATTTTATAAGGAGGATTCATAGCAGTACCAAATCGGGGTATCGCTGTGTTCAGAATGGCGTTCGTGGCCACCATAGGCCCTGGACTCACCGATGTGGTCTGGGAAATAGGGACTGATACTGACGCAGTCGGCCCTGAGATAGTTGTGCTGTTTACTGGGGGAAATGATGAAAGTTGCAAAACGACTTTGTCGGCAGTACCCAGAGTTTGTGATGGAACTTCATCCACATTCGACGCGGAAGTAGTGTTTGTCATCTTAGGTGTACGTTTTCTAGTAGGTGGCTTCTTATTGGCTGAGTTCCCACTTCTAAGTCTCATACACTTATGACATCTACTGACAAACCTCAAAACTTAGCACTTGGTCCCACTGGGCGTGCCAATTTGTTTACTGTGGAAAATGGTAAACAAGCGTTGGTCCTCCCTATGTCTTAAAACTAAGGGTTACTCGCAAGATCGACCAGTTGATCTTAAGACACGTGATAAGATTTTGTATGTTATACTGACTCTGTCGAAATATACCTTGACCAAGAAATGGTTTTCGAAGACCAAGGGGAACAATACAGCGGTTTTCCACACAGAATTTCGACTACCTGCCTAACCGACAATAGGTTCTGGGCAAAACAAGACTCAACTAATTACTAATTGGTGACTCGTGACCAACAAGTGATGTTGAAATGTTCATGTAAAGTTGTTTGAAATGAAATGAAAGTAAAGACAGTAAAGAGATAAAATTTAAACATAAACTAATTGCATTGAAAGTAAAGATGGTGATTCACGTACATCAAAAGCTTAGTGACTCTTTCTTCCTTTAGCGCAGAATTGGGCAGAGTGTTGGTAAGCAATTTGAGAATACAAGTGAACCCCCAAAATTACAATTAAGTAACTTATTTATAGTATTTTACAATGTAACCGCTGGAACTAATCAACGGATGAAATGAAGCTAAAATATAACCGCTACATAAGATCTCGCCAACCATTTAGCGCTTAACAGCCATGACCTTTGAGATAACTGCCCACGATCTGCATATTTTGACTCTTTCTGGCTCGTGCTTCAAAAGAATTAACCGCTTCTTGCTTCGATGCATCTCAGGAAAAGTAATATTTCTCTAAGTCCCCTAAACTACGCCCTCAACAGCGTCATTTGAATTTCGACCAATTTTCTTGCATTGCCCATAATATGGCAAATCGACCAACCGCGACTTGTTTGCCCCTTCAGTCGACGCGGTTCATTTTCGACACACACATCTTGTGATCGTCCCTTCTGGTTGAATTGATCGACTCTCTGGCTCATCTTCTCAATCGACACACTTTTCTGACGTTTCTAACTTGGTTTTATAAATTCTCCTAAAGAAACTATATTCGTTCAGGATTGGCCCCTAACTTGTAGGGATGTTTGCCTTTAACAATGCCTTAAGCGTATTTAGGAATTTCCAGTTAACAGCGAGTTAAGTAAAATTTAGATTGTAACATAATGCGGTTTGATTCGGTTTGTAAAATACAAACTGCAAACCAAACCGAATCATGCGATTTTGTTAAAAAAATAACCCAAATTAATCCAAATCAAATGTGATTTTTTGCTGTTTTTTGCGATTTCAATTTAATTTGGTTTAATTTGTAGTTTTCTATTGAGTTGGTTTGGTTTTGAACACCCCTATTTACCACCGATAAAACTCACTCCTCCATAATACAAAAAAAGAAAATTGCATTGCTTCAAATGGCTACTACGTGGACATGCGAAAAGTTTCATCAAAAAATTACATAGAAAAAGGATATTGTATGCATATTTTATATGTATGTCTAAAAGCAACCAACTAGATAACTCAAAACTCATGTTTCCTACAATTTGATACATATTGTGAGGATTAAGTAATTCTTAAGTCTCTTTTATATGATTTTCTTTGTTTGTAATTATAATTAAGTAATATAGTTGTTTGTTTGGTGATATTATAAATCTCTTTAATCACGTTTGGATGTTTAAGTAAGTCTCCACATTTATATATAATGTGAGATTATTTTTCTATTTATTCACATTTGTATTATTATTTAAACATAGGCCTCGAGCTCACTACCTGTAGACATATTTGTTGATTTAATATGGTTGGAAGCTCACTATCTGTAGACATATTTGTTGATTTAATATGATTTCCAACTATAGTTCAATGGATCGTCTAATAATATTACACTTTTAGTAATAAATGTTTTTCACTTTTTACAACTAGAACTAACATGAATGCATAGGCCATAAGTATAAAATTGAACTTATTGATTTAGCTCCATGTCAATGCCATGTTAAAATTGTTTTCATGTGTTAAGATTGTCAATGGCACTAAGATTGTAATTTATTTTTAAATTTTTGGATTTTTAATGTGCTCATCTTTTAATTTTATTTATTTATAAAAACTTGCATTTTCAAGATATTCAATTAAATTTAGTTAAACATAATAAAATTTATAATATCAAATATTCTATACAATTGATTATTATTGCATAAGATACTAAAAATATTATTAAAAAATATATAATTAATTTATAAAATTACTATATATTTTTATAATAATATTTGTGTTCAGTGTTTGCCCGTGCATTGCACCGGTCAACTAATTAGTTTTATTTTAACTTCTAAAATTCATATTAAATTCGTTTTTGATTTAAAAATTATGAAAAAATTGTTAAAAATATATCTTTTTATTTTGCACTTCGTGTAATTTTTAAGAATTTTATTTTCTATTTAACTATTTTTCTTTAATTTTCTTTTTTACGTACATTTTAATTAGTTTAAAAATACTTTTATGCACTAAAAATTCTAAAATTATATTATATAATTCAATTATGGTCTCTGATCTATGTTAAGTGACATATCAGTTCTATTAGTGTCACTTCAACTTTTTAGAAGAAAAAAGAATTAAGAAAAAATTCAACAATACATACGTTAATTAACATAAATGACCCAGATATAATAGAAAAAAATAAAATTTCTAACTTATTATAATTAAATAATTTAAAAATATAGAATAATTTTACTTTTAGTACAAGTTATTCAAAATACAAAAATATCTTTGTATTTATAAAAAAAAAAATATATTATATCTCTTCTCCTCCTCTATTAATACTTAAATTTGTAAAAGGATATGGTAAAAATAGTTTACTTCATTTTATTTGTCTCCTCCATTATCTATCAAACATTTTACAAGAGAAAGAGTTGTCTGATAATTTAAAAGTTTGTATTATATTATTTTGTCTAGTATTTATCTTTTGTGAATCAATAGAAATTTTTATGACCCATATTAATATACTTATGACATATATTGATATTATAGAAAATTATGATAGAGGAGTTCAACGAAATTTTGAATAATTTAAATTTTGTTCTTACGTGGCAAGGCATGGTAGAGACATGTTTACAATGTTTTAAAAATTGGATTGGATCAGCCAGTTGAATTGAAAACTGATCAAATAATCGGTCTGTTTTAATTGTTAGATTAGATTTGTCATTAAATCGATTCGAACTGGTAAAAATCAATATAAACCGCTAAAATCAGAAAAATTGACGATTTTTCTAAATCGGTAGTATTGTTGTCTTTTAATTTTTAATTTTTAATTTTTTTATACATTTTTTCTAATTTTAAAAAATCAAAACTACGTCGTTTTGATTATTTTAATTATAAAAAATTAAATAAAATAAAGTAATGATATTATTGACGAAGAAGATGTTGCATATGCGGTTGCTTGTGTTGCTGATGGTTTTGAAATTGAATAAAGAGATCTCAAATAAATAAATTTTTCTCATTGAAATTAAATATAGTAGAAAATGAAGTTATTTTGTTATGAAGTACTCGATTAGATTATGCTACAATTAAGTTTTGTTTGCAATTAAATTTTATAAATTTGTAATATTTTATTATATGTAATACTTATGTTTAAAATTAAATTATGAACTTTTAAATTTATTTATGATATGATATTTTAAAAAATTAAGTGCAAATATATTTTGTAGAGACTAAATCATTTGATTCGACAAATTTTATATCTATATAATTTTGTTAGAATAATCGCTTTGTATAAGCAATTTATCCGGTTCAACTCGATTTAGTCATAAGGTTCGATCAATAATCTAATAATTTTATCAATAAACTAATGACTCAATACTTTCAGCGGTTTGATATCTGGTCCAATTTTTAAAATACTGGATGTTTAAAAATAGAAAAGTTTAGTTGTAGGAAATTTAGAAAGTTGAGTACTAATGGATACAATACATGCTTCAAAGTATGTTTTGGATGTTGAATATAATATCGACTTAAAGATAATAATTTTGACCATAATTCTAATGTCATCTTCATAGTCATTTTTGACAAAACTCTAATATGTTAATTACTAATTTCATTTATAAATTAAAAAATATATAAAACTTATAATAATAAAACACTATATATATTCTTATTTCAATTCAATTATAAATTAAAAGAAAATAAAACTCTTCATTCTTTTTTTTAATTCAAAAGATAAAAAATATTTAATAAAATTCATTTTAATAATCACTTAAATTATAACTAATGTACTACTATAATGATAACATGAAAAGTAAAAAATAAATAAATTAATAATTACTACTCAGCAAAAATTTAAATAAAAAAAAATCAAGCAAGAAAAAAGTTATTTAAATTTTATTTTTTTAAAATAATAAATACAAATCAGAAATAACAAACATAAAAGTTATAACTAATTATGATAAAAATTAAATTTTTTTGCTTAAAGGGTACCCTAACATGTTTCTAGTCATGGGTCATTATTCTAAGTTGAAAAACATAATTTCCTTTCAAACCCTAACATTCAAAGGTTCTATAAATTAAAAGTGAACAATCTATTATGTAACTAATCATTACCCACAACATACAATCAAACAATAACATAGATTCTCCCCCTTACTTCTTGAAGATTCCTCTTCTAGAGTTTCCTCTTCACTTTTCCTTTTTCTCCGCTTCTCCTCTCTTCTTTCCTCTTTCTCTTCTTTCACCAAATGATTCCAATTAGGATTTCCTTCTAACCCTTTTCTAACTAGGATTGTCTTATTGGGCTTAATACTTAACACCTCTCTATTACTTCTATTTTCATAAATAGGCCCAATACTAAATAACCACTATTCTACTCATAAAACACAATTATTTAAATAACACACATATTCAAATAATTCACATTTAAATTAAAGCACTCAATTAAATTAATTATCACATAATATAATATATAATAATAATTAACTATAAAAATTCGGGATGTTACAACTCTCCCCCACTTAAAAGATTTTCGCCCTCGAAAATTACCTCAAGCAAACAACTCAGGATACGAATCCTTCATCTGACTCTCAAGCTCCCAAGTCACATTACCACTAGCAGGACCTCCTCATGCTACCTTCACTAAAGCGATTTCCTTCCCTCAAAGTTGCTTAACTTCTCTATCCTCAATACGCATCGGTACCGTCACATTATCTCTAACTTGCACATCATCTAGCGGCACAACATGAGATAAATCTGGCATATATTTCCTCAATTGAGATACATGGAATACGCCATGAAGATTAGCAAGTGACAGCGGCAAATGAATTTGATAGGCTACTTCACCAATCTTCTCAGCAATTTGATAAGGACCAATAAAACGCGGAGTCAACTTCCTTGACTTCAATGCTATACCAACACCAGTCATAGGAGTAACTCTCAAAAACACATGATCACCATTCTCAAAGCTAAGATCTTTCCTCCTCTTATGATGATAACTCTTCTGACAACTCTGGACAATCTTCATCTTTTCCCGAATCATCTTAATCTTATATGTAGTTTGTTGAACTATCTCAGGTCCAACCACAACACTCTCACCAGATTCATACCAACATAAAGGCGTCATACACCTTCTTCCATACAAAGCTTAAAACGGAGCCATTCCAATACTCGAATGAAAACTATTATTATAGGTAAACTCAATCAAAGGCAAATAATTATCCCAAGCACCTTCATGCTCTAGAACACAAACTCTCAAAAGATCTTCCAATGATTGAATTGTCCTTTCAGGCTGACCATCAGTTTGCGAATGATACACCAAACTCAAACGCAACTTTGTACTCAAAGCACTTTGCAAACCTTCCCAAAAATGCGAAGTAAACCTCGGATCTATATCCAAAATAATACTCGACGAAACACCATGCAAACTCACAACTTTCTCGATATACAACTTAGCAAACTTCTCCATAGGATAATCCACCAAAATTGAAATAAAGTGAGAAGATTTCGTCATCTATCCACAATAACCCAAACATAATCATGACCACTCGAAGTCCTTGGAAATCCATAAACAAAATCCATAGAAATGCTATCCCACTTCCACTAAGGAATGGATAACGACTGCAATAAACCAGACGGTTTCTGATGTTCAATCTTAGACTTCTAATAGATTAAACAAGAATACAAAAACTCAACAATATCCTTATTCATACCTGACCACCTGTTATACCCCAAAATTTTCCCTCCCACTTCTCCAGACAATTCACAACTCCCTACTTAAGGATTTCACAAGGGTTGACCAGACAAACCCTCTTCTAAGCAATCAATCCAAACTAGGGTTTTGCTACTCTCAAGTAAAAATGGATTTCCAATGCTTAAAGTAGTCATCATACCTCACCATATGCTTCAAGGGATCACCATGTCAAGTTTCAAGCCTTACAAGTCAAATTTGCTCATCCAATTGCTCAGATGGTTGAAAATTAGTTGTATTGGACAGAAAGTCAAACTTCATATTTTTTGGTCAACACCAATATTTTGAAGTAATATTCATCATTTGATCAAGAGTTGATCATGATTCCTCAAGAAAATTCAAGATTTTATCAAAAGTCAAAGTTTCTAAATTAGGATTTTTTAGACAAAAGTCAACAGAACTTTGACCAGGCATAACTTTCACATACTTTATCAAAAAAATTTCCCCCAAAAGCTTATTTTTAAGAGAATTCAATTCTCTACAACTTCATGTCTCACAAGCTTTAACCAAAAATGCTTCATTTGGAAGTTATGGATCAAAACATTACAGGTTCTTTTTGAAAGTCAACAAAAAATCATCTTTTTGCAAAGAAGTGTTCATGAGCATGGAAACTTCAATGCAGATGAAACCAAAAGGGTTGTTTAAAATACATCTTGAGATTTCTAAAAAGTCCAAGAACACCCAAAAATGTTGAAAATTGAGCAAGATACAAATTGTACAAGTTGAGCATTTTTGAGGAGGTGCATAAAGAGAAATACTTAGCAAATGCAAATATTTTTTAAATGGGCCTAAGGTTTTATGATTCAAACACAATATTGACAATATCCATGGCCTAAAAAACCAATTGCACGCCCATCTTCCATTTATTTAATTTATTTTTGAATTTAATGATTTAAATTCAATTTTAATTAAATAAAATACAAAGGCAAGAGTAAAGATGAGTTGGGCTTGATTTTTACTTGTCTTGAGGTCCAAGATAGCCCATGCTAGCTGGAAATTTTGTGCACCATGCAATAAGGCAAGATTGAGCCACTTTTGAAAAGTTTTGATAAAATTTTCAATGGAATATTTTGGCATTCAAGACAATTATTTTCCTCTCAATTCTTGACCTATTTCTCATGCTCTATTTAGTTAATTTTTGACATAAAAATAATTTATTTTTCTCACAATTTAAATTATTTTTTATAATTAATTAATAATTAACCTAGGATTAGGATTTCTGCATTAAAATCAATCTTCAAAAATACCAAAAATATTTTTTTCTTTGCAATTAGGGTTTAGACATTTACTTTTACTATTAGGCATTTTTCTTGCAATTTATTTCTTTTATTTCACATTTAAATATTAGAAATCGATGTATAGGTCGCAAGGATATTTTTGTATTAGCATAGGATTTATTTTCTGCCTTTACTTTTCGCACCTCCTATTATGTATCTGCCCCAAAGCCATGTAATAGCGTAGGACCCTTTACTTTCTGCACTTAACATTTCCGCAATTTACTTTCTGCACATATTTAACTGCTAGTAGCTAGGCATGTATGGCAAGACTAATTCAATCAACATAGCTAACCCTAATCACAAGATAAAATACCTGAATTCAACACACTCTTTTCACACATGCACTCACCTTAGGGTATCCTCTCTTGTTGCCTTACGAACAATGGTCATGTCCCTCGAACGTGGGGATATCTTATCTAAGACGCTTACAAACATATCATCATAGTCCCTTCTATATAAAGATCATAGTCCCTCGATGACCCTCGATGTTGCCTACGAATACATGATCTCGTCCCTCGGTTGTTGCCTATGAAAAGTGATGATCGTCCCTACGAATATGCTAAGGTATCCCTACAAGTTTCCTTCTACGACCATCTGATGTCCCTTCGAATGTCCCTTTTACATCCAATGAATAGGGTTACCTACCAACTAATGGTATCGATAACTTTATTCTATAGGAAAGCAAAATAACATGGACACGACCATTCTGAGTAGGTAATAAGTCTCTTTTGCTTGCTCAATCAAAATACTTTTCACACCTCACACTTTTCAAAATCTTTTCAAAACGCTTTGTATACATTCCAACGTGAATCATTACAAAGTCTTTTCCGAAACAAAACATTTCCAAACACTTCGTATACATTCCAGCAAGAATCACTACAAAGTCAAAGCGAAATGCCTTTTCAAAAACATTTTCAAACACACACACAAAAAGCAATTTATAAAGTGAGCTAAGAAATTAAGAGCCCGTAGATAACTATGGATGGAAAGGGTGTTAACACCTTCCCTTTTCATAACTGCCTCCCGTACTCAAAATCTAACGAAGGTCTTTTCCTATTATTTCCGCCTTCCCTTAATTGGATAAAAGAAAAGTCGGTGACGACTCTTGTTATCCGCAACATTTGCGATAAAACACAAAACAAACAAGTCAGTTCTCCCACTGTATTACACCACCAAAATAACTTCCTCAAATCTTGATATATCTTATAGCACCAGGATGAATACTCATACCACTTCGATGTCCTTCATCAAGAATTCTCTTTCTCAGATCACCAACATCAGGAATGCAAACTATATCACGACACCTCATGATATCATTCTCATCAATCCGAAAATCACCACCTCGACCTTGATTGATCAACACCAACTTATCTACCAAAACCAAATCAGATTTCTGACCTTCTCGAATCTCATCCAAAATACCACTAGTCAGCTTCAACATACCAAGCTTAACACACGAAGACGTCACTTCACAAACTAAACTCAAATCTCTGAATTGTTCAAGCAAAACCAATTCTCGCACCATCAACATCGACATATGCAAAGATTTCCTACTTAATGCATCAGCTACAACATTCGCTTTACCCGGATGATAAATTCAAACCAAAATCATAATCCTTCAAAAATTCCAAGCATCTTCTTTGCCTCATATTCAACTCTTTCTGATCAAAAAAATACTTTAAACTCTTATGATCGCTAAACACCTCAAATCTCGATCCAAACAAATAATGCCCCCAAATCTTCAACATAAACAAAACTGCGGCTAACTCTAAATCATGCGTCGGATAATTTATCTCATGAACTTTAAGTTGCCTCGAAGCAAAAGCAATCACTTGCCTATTCTGCATCAACACACCTCCTAAACCCATCAAAGAAGCATCACATTACACCACAAATGGTTCTTCCGAATTAGGAAAAATCAAAATAGGAGTGGTCGTTAACCTTCTCTTAAGCTCTTGAAAATTAGCTTCACACTGCAAAGTCCAAACAAAAGCTTGACCTTTCCTCGTCAACTGCGTCAACGATAATGCCAACTTAGAAAATCCTTCAATGAACTTACGATAATAACCAGCCAAACCAAGAAAATTTCTAATCTCAGAAACAGATTTCAGAGCTTCCCAATAAGATATTGTTGGAGTAAGCTCTAATAGCCAATCAATATTGGCTTAATATGCTTTTGTATCATGAGTTTGATATATGTTATTTGTTAATACATATAATTGTTAGGCCTCATATTTATTATGTTATTTGTATATGACATAATAAAGTCCTTAGAGTAATTAGTCTATTAATGATCTATTAAGTGTGACTTAATTGTGAGAGCTCATTAAAAATAAGGACATTATTCTTAAAGTATCTGTAGTCAAGATTTACTGTCAAATAGGACAACAATAACGCATAGAGACTATTACGTGAGTAGACTGATGATTGTGTCTCACAAGTCATGGATATGAGATATCAAGTCTTCATGTAGGTATAAATATTAGGAGTAATATTTATACCGGATTGACCCACCATGAGAATACTACATAGTTTGTTATGTAAGTGTCATAAGTTATTCTCATAGTGATAGTGATGTATACCACCCTTCGACCTGAAACCACTATGGACCCTAGATGTGGAGTCGAGTACTTTGTTGTCAATCAAACGTTGTCTGTAACACGATGACCATAAAGATGGTTGATGGATACTTTATAAATCATGCTGAGGAACATGAGTGACCTAGATGGAATTTGCCCCTCCTACATATACGAGAGTAATATCTAAAGGCCCCTTGATAGAGTATGACTGTAAAATGCATGGTCGTGCTCAAATAAGTCAATATAAGATATTGGGCTTATTTGTTGTTATCAGGAATACTCGGGGATCAAGGAATAAAATATTGAATTATACGAGGGTGACACATTCTATGTCTTGTGTTCAATATAGATATAAGGGTAAAAGGGTAATTATACACATAATCATTATCTCATAAAAGTTATGTCAGATCACATGACATTCTCGTTACTTAGGTAGCAATGATGTGTTGCTAGATACCGCTCATTGTTTATAATATTAAATATGTGATTTAATATTATTGTCAATGTTACGAGAACCTACATGGTCACACGCATAGAGTACTTATAGTGGAATGAATGATTAAAGTAAATATGATTTAATTTAATTATGTGTTAATATTAATTAAATTGTTTAATACATTGACACATATAATTTATTTGATTAAACGTGATTTAATTAAATAAATGGGAATTGACAGTTGATTAAATTAAATATGATTTAATTTAATTAATAGTTTATTTTATTTAACTAAAAGAGTTTGATTAAATAGAAATAATTATTATTTAATTAAATAGTTTAATTCGATAAGATTGGGCTTGTTTTGAAAAACGCCCAAATTAAGAGCATTAGGGTTTTGGAAGCTCTCTATAAATAAAGAAAGTCTTCCACTTTGCACTTGCGTGGACTACGTAGAGACGTCGGTATCTTCCGTCGTTCGTGATCGTAAGAGAAAGCACGCTTCAAGATGTAACTCTTGAATCCTTATTTCGGTGAGTTTTGATTTGTGATTAATGATTTAATCAAGATTCGTTCATCAGAATTATTCCGTTAAGAGGATAAATTTTTGAAAAAACCCTCTTAGATCCCAACAGTGGTATCAAAGCATGGTTACGATTAAATCATTGATTCAAATATGATTTGTGGTCAATTATAATTATATGATGATATAGTTATATGTGTGATTAAAATGTTTAATCACGTGTCACTGAATTTTATTAAAATATAATGTTATTCTATTATTTTATTTCAAGAGAAAATAAATTTTGATTTTCTGTAACATTGGCAAGAGTATAAGTTTTGTAAACGCCATACGTGAAATCAAATTTTTCATAACATTCCTAAATGCTCTAAAAATCATGCCTTTTAGAATAGTCAGGTTTGTGTTTTGAATTACAATATTGCCATAAATTCGAATTTATGGAATTATTATTCTGGTATGTTTTATTTCCATAAAGAGTTTATGGAATTTATTTGTTTTAATTGAAATATATACGGTTTCCAGCTATTGCGTTAATAGAAAAGTAACTTTATTGTTACTGTAACAATGATTAATAATAAATGATTTATTATTATAATTAATTATTAATTTATACTAATAATAATAGTTTATTATTATAAGTAATAATAATAATAATGGTTGATTATTATAGAATAAAATTTCCCTAAGTCCCTTAGACTATGTCTTCGACGGCACCTGAACTTCGATCAATTCTCTCATTCAGCCCACAATATGTCGAATCGACCAACAACCTTTCTTTATCAGTTCAGTCGATATTGGTCATCCTCGACACCTTCGCCTTGACCCCTTTGTCCTTTTAGCCACCAATCTCGACATTTTCCAGGTTCATTTGATACTTTAGTCGAATCGACCAATTTCTTGGTTGACTCTCTTGGTCGACACACTTTTTTCCAACATCTTTGACTTGGTTTCATAAATTCTCCTGAGAAAATTAAATTCATTCAGGATCGGCCCCTAACCTATAGGGATGTTTGTCTTTGACACGTGTCCTTAAACATATTTAGGAAATTTCAGGTAACAACAGGTTTAATGGGAAAATTCAAAAACATGAGGAGAAGTCAGACTAGATGTTGGGACATCATCTCAGACTGGAAGACCATCTGATCCTCCCTTGGAAGAAATCTGATGAAGAGGTTACTCGTCTCCAAATCAAGTTGTTTGAAAGGACTACAAGACATAAAGGGTCCTGATCTGAAAACTGATGAAGACTCTTAATTTTAAATTGTAGATTGTTGCTACTAATTTAAATTGCTTGTAATTGTACTTATTTGTTTTAGCTAAGATTTTCCAAAGGGGGAGATTGTAAGTTCCTGAATTATGAATTGGAAATTTTTTAGTAAAATAAATAATAGCAACAACAATATTTTGTACAATAGGATTCCTAATTGATAATCCTATCTAGAATTCCTTAACATGCTATGTTGAAAAGTTTCAACATCTGGAACAATATGTCATATGTGATGTCTGTAACACCCCAATTCTACCCCTCGTAATTTGTAATAAATCAGAGTTTCAAAATTTCATCCAAACATAAAGTGAGGTATCACATATTCGTGTTTCGTCACTTTGCATTATAATGCACTTCACAAAAATCAAAAATCGGATATACCGATTCATATCATAAATCATCATATATCAACATATGAATATTCACAGCACAGCGGATGTGTTCGCAAAATATACATATCATCATGTTATCATCGATACATAAAGTTATAACATCATAAGATAGTATAAATAAACTATCCTATCCAAAATAATAACGTCGCCCAAAACCCGAGTGTTACTACTATCAGAGCAGAGCGACTCAAAATAAAGAGGCTCGAGCTAATCCTCATCATCCTCGCGGATCACCTGCACGCTACCAATATAAAGGCAACGACGAAACAAGTAAAGGGTGAGATACTCCAAAACTTAAAAATTAAAGGCATGATAAAATATATAAATATTTTTGGAATCATAAATGATATAGGATAATAAGAGTATGTCAACATATATCAAAATCTCACATACTTTAAATTATCATTTAGTGTATAAAATCACCACTTTAATTTCGTCATGTAATCATCATAACTGTATCAAAACAAAGTATCATATAACATCGCAATTCATCATAAGCCATCAATTAAAACTCAACGCCAAACGAATCAAGCATAAACATAACTGACTCCATGAGACACGACCATATTATGCATGTGGTACCCGTCGCTTTGTCCATAATTAAGGATGTAACACCCCAATTTACCCAAAGTTTAATATACAAAAATCAGAGTTATTAAAAAATTTCTAAAATTAAATACTGAGGCGTCACACCATCAAAACCAATTCACTTTAAACAGTTTGATTTAAAGTATAAGTCTCGGATACATAGCATCGCAGGAAGGCATAAATTGATTCAAAAACATCGAAACGTCTTCCTTAATAAATTTCCTTAACCATTCATGTTTTCATAAAGTATGGTTCTTATTTACAGAAGGGAAAGCAATCAAAAGAACAACAACAAGACAACATAAATATTCCCCCCGAGTGCTACGTATCAGAGTGACACCGACTTGACTAACAGCAGCTATAAACTCCATCTTCACAACCTGCATGTTACCAATATATAGATAACGGCGAAACAAGTAAAGGGTGAGATACTCCAAAACATATAATTAAAGGCATGATAATATATATATATATATATATATATATATATATATATATATATATATAGTTTTTAGAATTATAAAGGGTATAGATTAATAAGTGTACTTCCAACACATAATCAAAACTCATTTACTTTATTCGTCATCCTAATGTGTATAATCCACACATTATCACCATAACCTCATCGGCATAAAACGTCACAACAACACATAAACGTTCATCACCACGAAATTATCACAACAATCATTAACATCGACATCAAACAACAATATCAAACAATGTTAATCACCTAAGCAACATAAATAATATCATCTCCAATTGGCTAAAGCCCATCATCGCTTTTGGCATAAAAGCCCACCGTCACAAACATCATCACAAAACAAGATATCATATAACATCACAATTCATCATAAGCAATCAAAGAAAACTCAATACCAAAAGACTCCAAAATAAACATAATGGACTCCATGAGACACGACCATGTTATGCATGTGGTACCCATCGCTTTGCCCATAATTAGAGACACTAGGCATAAAGCCCATCTTCGCTCGACATAAAAGCCATCTTCGCTCGGCATAAAAGCCATCATCGCTTGGCATGAAAGTCCTCTTCGCTTATGAAATGCATGTGACTCAATAATAAAGACCACACAACAACATATCATCATCGCTCGTCACAATTGACATAAAGTCTACATCGCCATTATTTATCCACATACAGATAAATATATCATCGCATCATATTTTCATTATGCAAAACATCACTAATAATTCATCACATCGTCATGTACAAAGACATATATCATCGCATTGCATATCAACAAGTATTCATTAATAAATACACCATCACAAACATTATGTTTATTCACACCGCATCATTATCAATTAATTCTCCAAATTCCAAAAATGGAAAAATAGTCAAAACATCAATAATCGTCGCGAAAGCCATTCCTAATAACCGGTATTAATCGTAATCGTCAACATCGAAAACGGATTGCCCTTACGTGCCTTAAATCTACTAAAACACAATTCTATTCAATTTTACCGTAAATTGGCTTATTTCGGGTCGTCTCGCAAAAACTCGTAATTTCTAAAAACTAACTTCACCACTACGTTCTGCGCGTCGAACTTAGCTAGCACGTCAATTTTCATTGAATTCAGAGCAACTTGCTTCGTCGTCGAATTTACCGGAATCGGAAAATCGAAACATAATCGGGTTCTAAATTTAATCGGCTATCTTATCCCCTAATTATATTTTATGGGTATCATTTGCTATTAGGTGAAATTGGCATATTTGAAAGAAACAGAAACTATTTTCAAAACATTATGCAGGAAACAAAATTTTTGACAGAACAGAAAGATATAAGTTACAGAAAAATGGGAAAAACAGAGAAATTCCGTTTTCCCCCTTCTCCTTGCAGGGACGCACGTCCCATGGTCTATGAAGAAGATGGAGGCGGGTGCCTCTTAGGGAGGACGGTCGCCCCACAAGAGGAGGTGGGCGCCTCTCCCTCCTTCTTCCTTCCATACGTTTTGTTTCAATTTTTCCCTGCAACTTTACTGTTTCACAGTTTCCATATTTTTTCTATTTTCTAGTTTTGCAGGTAGTTTTTCATTGCCATTTTCATTTCTAATTCCATCTTATAATTCATATACAACTATACTAATAACATCATACTTATAATCTCTACTCCAAAATCAACCCTTCTAAACATTTCAACAATCACTCAACAAAACCCTATAAATCAACTATCAATCTTTTTCCTCAATCCAAACTAATTCCACCAAACCTAACAACATGAAATGGAAATCAAACCATCAAACACCTAACTCAAAACCTCAACACCAATTTTCATCACAAATCCACAATATATGTATCAAAACCCTAATTATAGGAAGTGGAAAATCAAACCCCTTACCATGGAAGCTTTGATGATTCTTGATGATCCAACATCTCCACCATCAAGTTCCCTCTTGCTCCTCTTCTTCTCCTTCTTCCCAAAACCCTCACTTCCTCTCAAGTTTCTATTTTTGGTGTGTTTGGAAAAATGGGAAGAAAAACAAAGGAAATGGTTTTTATAAGTTGTTTCCAACTAGTAAGCCAAGTTTCCATGTTTGGTTTTGGTATTTTTGAATGGAAGGAAAATGAGGAGAAATGATTTGTAATGGTATTTTTCCCCACTAGTAAGCTTAAGGGTGCAAACCCAATTCTACATAATTAATCCTCACACCCCCATCTATTCTTATAAATTAACACTCTAATAATATCTACCAATATTATTAATTCAATCAATTAAAATAATTCCGGGGAATTAAATATCGGATCCGAATATTATTTTACTGAACCGAACGTCGCCGGATAAATTAATAGATATATTAATTAACACAAATATTCTCGTCGCAAAATAATTATCGATTGGTAATTCGAAAATATTAATATAATATAATATTAATTAAAACAGGGCGTTACAAAGGACATTTGGCATAAAGCCCATCGTCGCATAGCACAAAAGCCATCGTCGCTTGGCATAAAAGCCCTCGTCGCCTATGCAATGTATGTGACTCGACAACACGACATCACAACTACGACACAACAAAACATCATCATCGCACATTGAAATTTGGCATAAAGCCCACGTGGCCATATTTATCCACATCAAGATAAACATATCATCAAGCATTCGTTTTTAAACAAATCGTCGCAAACATCATATTTACTCACACCACATCATTATCAAATAATTTATTAAATTCCAAACACGGAAAAATAACTAAATATCAATAATTGTCGCAAAAGTCGTTCCTAATAACCGGCATTAATCATAATCATTAACATCGCAATCGGATTGTCCATACGCGACTTAAACCGACAAAAATGCAATCTGTTTCAAATTAACCGTAAATTGGCCTATTTCGGGTCGCTACATTAAAAACTCAAAATCTCGAAAAACTAACCTCACTACGACGTTCTACACGTCAAAATTAGCTAACCCGTCAATTTTCGTTAAATTCGGAGCAACTTGCTCCGTCGCCGAAATTGCCGAAATCAGAAAATCGGAACATAATCGGGTTCCAAATTAAATTGGATAAATTACGTCATATTTGTATTTAATTAATATAATTATTTAATAATTGAATTATGGAAATCAAGTTTAAAACAAAAACTTTTTATGTTCTGTGATAACATACATACTATAACAAAAAAAAAAAAGAATGCATAATAATTCCAAGCTTCTTCACTTAATACTCCAAGGGAAAATCAAAATATACCAAATCAAACCCTAACTATAAGCATAGGAAAATCAAACCCCTTACCTTAAATGCTTGAAATGATTCTTGATGTTTAAACCAACCCAAAATCCAAGCTTGTGTTCTTGTTCTTCTTCTCTTCTCCAAGACCTCTCTAGCTCTCTAAGTGTGGTTTTTGGTGTTATGTCATAAAAGAAGGAATGTGTTTGGTTTTGGTGCAAGACAAGAGCTAGCAAAATACCCAAAAAGCCTTTCTTAAAATATCACTATTAAATAACACTAAATAATATTATTAACCCAAATAATTAAAATAACTCAAAATAACTAAATATTGGTCTGAATAATATTTTACCGAATCGAACGGAATAAAAAAAAACTGGCCGAAAAAAAAATTATCGGTCCCCCAAAATAATACCGAACCGTATAAAATAATTGCTGGTCCGAATAAAATGTCGCCGAATATATTAACAGATATAACGGTTAACTTAAATATTCTCGTCGCAAAAATAAACGTCAACCGGTAACTCGAAAATATTAATATAATATAATATTAAATAAAACGGGACGTTACAATGTCGAGACATCAGACATCAGGACATCACGCTACAGAAACTAATAAATTTTTTACAGTTATGTTTAGAGCAGAATATTTTGGAAATATTATGCATCTTATGTGGCGTAATTTTAAAGGCTATGTGGAGGTCCCAGAGCTAAGGAGAAAGATCAGCAAGGACCTTGATTGTAGCAGAAGTTATCTACGTATTTGTTTCTCCAAAAGTTTGTTTATGCAGAAGTTTGTTACAGCTTATGCTGTTATTTTGAAGGCCCAAATCTAGTTAGATAATAGGTTATAAATAAGCCGTTGTAACCTAGTTTTGGCAAGCTAGCCGGTTTTAGAAAGATGTAATCTTTAGGGTTAGTCATGTAAGTGAACCACCCGGATTGTGGGATGGTCACTGATTTGTACCTCGAAGCCTGTAGGCAAGAAGATTATTTTACTCACTCAGAAGTTGTGAAGCAATGTGTGTGGTTGTGTCCTTGGAAGAAGCTGTGAAGCAATTCCAAGTTTGATATGTGTCACTTGAGTGACTGTTTTATATTGTGTTTGAAGTATGGTATCTTCAAATTATTTTAGTTGTGTTTGGAGTGAGGTATCTCCAAGCTGATTGTGTTAGGAGCCAAGTAGTTGATGCACTTGCTGGTGTGATAGTAGTTGATAAACATCACTGAGGTGATTGGAAGTGAGCGGAGGTTCTCATATCTAAGTGTGGTATCTTAGATAGAAGGGTCATTGGGTAGTCTGATTAAGTGAGGAGTGTAAATAGGGTTTTTCCCTCCGAATTAATATTGCTGATAGTGAACTTCATTTCTGGCTTGGTATGCCCCTAGATGTAGGTTAGTTAGAACCGAACTGTGTTAACAATTCCTTGTGTTCTTTTGTTTCCTGCATTTTAATTGTAATTCTACCTTGTCTGTTTTGTAATGGCGGATCAGATGTCACGACATCCTAAGTCTGCCAACACCAGAACTTCACGATCCACCGCCACCTCCTCTTCCCGCAGCTGACCAAGACACACGTTACAGCTCATCGCAGTTACATTAGATAACATCATGGGGTTGGTGAACCCCGATGGTGAAGTTTATCATGGGTTAGCTAGGTTGGCCGACATTGTCCGTGGAGGGCCTATGTAGATTTTTATTTTTATTATTGTATTATATGTGTATATTGTGACAAACAGACTTCTAGTTTATTGCATAATATTTTTTGACTAATACATTTTCTTTCGATTACATAAAGAATACAAAATAACACAAAATAACTCAAATAAGTTAACAAACATCAAATGACAAACAACAAACACGAACAATACTCTGATATATGAAAACCTAGGAACTATTGGATTCATCTGGACGCTTCAGACACTTCATAATATCGTCAACAAATCTCCAGATCTCCGCGTCCAACTCGATTGGACCTTTGGTTATCCTACGACGAAATGATTTTCACATGGCCTTCGTATCTTCATCATTCTCCAGCTTGATTAGGTTGTATTTCACCCAACCATCTGTACCAATATAATGCTCCCGAAACTCGACCTTTGTCACCCTTCTATTCTCGGAATCAAACAGCAAACTGTTCAAAGTTTCCTTCAAGGTGGCAAAGAACTAAGATCCATCTGAGAGCAACCCTAAAATTCCTATTTATACAAATATTTATACGTTCTATACCACACATAAGTGTCGGTGCAATATGGACCCTCCAAAAGTGTCGACAAAATTTCAACCGTTGAAAAAAACCAGATATACCTCTATACCGGATATTAAGTAATTTTCACTATACCGGATATTAAGTAATTTTCACTGTACCAGATTTTTTTAATGCACTCTCAAAAATTTGGATAATACCGAATATTTTGTAATTTGACGCATACCGAAAATTTGTGTAACTATCGAAAATTTCGTCCAAAAACAAAAATTGCTAAACTTAAAGTAATTAGTCCAATTATGTAATTTAGTCTATTTTTGTTCTGTATGACAAGTTAAATGTAAATATGACAATTATTTTAGACCAAATGTAAATATGAGAACTAAAATGCATTTAAATGTAATCTTCTACCATAATAATCAGGTAACTAAATAACAATGACCCACCCACCCACCCATTACAATCCACGGACCAACCCAATAAACTAACCCAATACCCAACCCGAACCCCAAATCCAATTAATAAACCGGATCATATTCGATAACATCGAAAACACCCGACATGACAATAATACCCTTCTTTTCTTCTCAAATCTTCTCGAGTTTCTCACCCTTCACCACCGGGTTCGCCTTCGCGATCTGCTCTCTCCCCAACCCCTTGAAATCAAACTCACAACCATGCTGCTCCGGGTACCGGTGGGTCCCACACAGCATCAACCCGCACTTGCACTTAAACCCCGTGAGTCCCACGCGCTTCTTACACGTCACGCACCGATTCTGCTGCAACGGTTTCGCCTTCGCCTCTTCCACAACGCTAGCCTTTTCAACCGGCTCCGGCACCGAAGACGACGGTTCCGAAACCAACGCCGCCTTCTCCGGCACCAAGATCGATTGATTGAGAACGAGTTTCGCTGACTCAGCTTGTTGTTCCTTGAGCTGTAAATCCCGATAGCATCTCGAACAGAGATTCTCCGTGGCGGTGCTGCCGAAGAATCCGCAATTGTTGACGCATAATCGCGGTGCTTGCAATCTGTGTTCTTCCGCCATTGAATCGATGAGATTTCGAAACCCTAGAACACGAAAAGGGGATTTATAGAAAGATTACGGTTAGGGATAATTCAATTAGAGAATCTGGAATTGAAGGAAAGGGTTAAAGAAAAGAATATTCAAAGGAAGAAATTTTCAGAAAGTGTTTTGTTTTGAACCAAACGGAGGAGAACCGCGTGGTTTATATCGCGTTGGGGATATGTAAAGGAGGCTGCGTATGTCTAGGTGAGTCGTATGTATGAGGACATGATCTTGCTTTCTTATCAAATGCCGTGTATGTTACGTTATTTTCTTTTTTAAAAAAAGATTTATTTTTTTTTTGTTTTTTTTTACTGTTTTGTAGTATTACTTAAATATTTAATTCATATCTTTTTAATTGATTTTGTTATAAAAAGTTATAATATCTACGTATCATAATCTTTCGCAGATATAACTTTAAAAATAAATATAAAATAATGTTAGTTATGAGATTAAGTCACGTTTTAAAACCATAAATAATGTTAAAAATAAATTTGATTTTTTTATATATTCCTTCTGTCCCAAATGAATATATGGATAATTAATTATTTAATAAATTTAAAAGTGAATTTTTATTTCAATTTAAGGCAGAGAAAATATTTAATAATAAATATAGATAATCTATATGAATTATATATATTAGTTATCAAATATAATAAAAATTAAATTTATTTATAATTTGTAATTTAATAATTTAACCTTGATCATCTTTAAGTTTGTATAAGATGAACTAATGTTAATAGTTTAAAATTTATTATATTTAACTGAATTTAAATAAAATCTTATAAAATATTTTTCATTAAATATAAATTTTTTATTTATATTTACTAAGTGGTAGTGTCACAATTACAGAGATACTTATCCACTGGCATCGATAATTTTAAAAAATAGAATATAATCACATGAGACATCATAATTTTAAAAAATTAAATAATAAATAGAATATAATTACATGAGGGGATACTAGTAAAAAGAATGATGTTGTTATTTAAATAACATTTTGATATTTTAAAATAAAATATATAAATAATCATGTTTCGAAAAAAATTACGCAAATAATAATAAATCAGAAAAGATTATAAAAAGGAATCAAATGAGATGATGCATCCACCTAAATTAGCATGTAGGTGGCATCTCATATGATGTGTGTCGTACTTTCAAGTCATGTGAGATGACACATGCACTCTTTTTTTTTTAAGAGGAGACGTCATCTCATCTGACTCCTACATGTATCTGCGTTTTTTATAAATAAAATCTCCACTTCTCTATCATTTTTCACATTTTTCTCATTTTCTCTCTAATTTTTTCATCATGACATATCTCATGATTTTCAAAAGAGATGGGATATTTTTTTCTCAACCATCAAACTGTCGATTAAAATAAAATTTTGGCACATCCATTCCATGACTCATAGAGAAAACCCAACATTATTTGGCTCAGGCCCAACTTGTGCCCAGCGTGTAGTTGGTTCACCATAATGAGGAATATTTTTGCTACTTGAAGAGAGCTTGAACAAAAGGCACAATGTGATAGCCATAACGTTGAAAAGGCAATATGTTCTTCGTCTGAGACCTCCTCAGTTATTTTGTCATGATGATCAGCTTTTTAATGGGTGAAAGTGGCTTTGTTGCCAACAAAGTTTATATTGTCCTCGTCCATCTCAAATGGATCGAAAGTTTCTCCAGTGGGTCGAAGGCCAGTAATCGCAACAATATCAAAAAGAATGGGAGTCATCATTTTGCAAGGAAAATAAAAGGTATTGAGAGAAGCGTCCTAGAAGTACAATGAAGCCACTGGCATATTTTGGTTATAGTCTCGATCAGATTTTGACAATTGAACTATGCCATAAATCTCCATTTAATCTAGAATTGGCCTTTCGTTTTCTCGACCTTAGTGAGCCAGAAGAGGTATGGCTCAGGGTCTTTCATCAATGGGCAAGAGCGAGACACTCTAAGAGTATTGCTCATATAATCTAGATTAATGGGGTTGTCTGGTTTCGAAGCATCAATCAAAGGCTTCACTTGATCACCTATGGGTTTTTAGGTATCAAGTTTAACATTACCTTTGTCATCAGTTTTCTTCTTGTTAGCCAAGGGTTTTGTGCGATGATAAACTGGAAAAAACTCTTTGGTTTTTCATCAGCATTAGGGCCAAGCAAAAGGTTCATGTATGCATGATTTTCACCAGATATAGTTAGAGGAATGAGTACATGAGACTGATAGATTTTATGTTTCTCTTCAAGAAAAGGATGCTCAAGAACATACTCCTGATTTCCTACGAGCAACGACTTACGATCTAAGTGATGAGCGTGGAAGCTTCTTTATTTTTAACATCTTTGTTGTTCCTGGGTGCCATTGTTGAGGCTTGAAGTTTTGAAGATGGAGAGTTTTTTGGAAGTTTTGTAGAGAGAAAACTACAAAAGACTGAAAGCGCTAAAGCTTAAAGATTGGAAAGTTGTGAAAAGATGAACAATGAGGTATTTATAAGGGAAGAGGAAACCGTTCAATTTTCATTCAAATGACAGATGACAAGCTAGTGGGGCACAAATGTGTTTCTGAGTGGTTGTACAATCGATTGTCTGTGCAGTTACCACAATGCTCTTATTTTTTAAGGGTAATGATTTGGTGCATCAATGCACATCTCGATGAGACGTTTGGAAAAAGTGGTCATCATGACCATGACGTCACATCAATATGTACTGTCGCGTCGAAAGTTTTAAAAAAATGTCTTTTTTTCTCTGATTAATAAAAAAAGAACATTTTGTGCAATTTGTTAGATGCAAATTCGACACTCAAAAGGAAGTGACATTGTTAAGAGAATTGTTGAGAAGAATATTTGAAGTGAGCAAGTTTTCATTCGTGAAAAAAAATTGAGCAGCATTTCGACCAAAGCTTGGTAAAGTAGCTTCGAAAGGGCGAAATGGTGCGATGATGGGACTGGAGTTTTTGGAAAAGATTCAAAGGGAAGTTCGTCAAGAAGAATTTGCAATTAGGAGAATAATTGAATTTTGGCCTTATTCGTTCTTCGAAATGGAACATGTGGGAGCCTATGTAAGGCAAAGCGCATGCAAGTGAGAACGTGCCAACTTTTCGAGATGACATCGTTCGTTACCGCTACTATTAAAGTAGTATAAATAAGAATCTTAGCATTAGGATTTTACATTCATATTATACTAAAACTCACAAATTCTCGAAGTATCTAACTGTTATTGAGAAAAGAGTTGTCTGAGAAATGTACGTATGAATCATTTCGTGTTTATTCCATACCAAATTACTTATTTACATATCATTTTCATTCCTTTACATTTCTTGCTGAAGTCTATTTTAGCTATTTATTATCCTGAATTGTTTATCAATCATTTCGACATTACTTTTAAAGTTTCAATTTCCATCAAAGTAACTATCATAAAAAAAGATTAAGAAATTATGTGCACATGTCCAAGGATCAATCTAGTCGATCCTGTGAGTAACAAAAAATAACAGATTTGAAAGACTAGCACTTGTTTACCAAATTTCCCGGTAAACAGTATCTGAACATAATTATGAAGACGGATACAAGTGAAAGGGTAATCATCATTTGTCTATACATAGACGCTTTTTAATCACAAGAAGCGACAAAAAGTGTATTTTTAAGTTCAAGAGTGAGTTTATGAAAAAATTCGAGATGACCGACCTTGATATTATGTCATAATTCTTTGTCATTGAGTTCCACAAGTCTAAGAATGGACTGCTCATGCACCAAAGAAAATGCACTAGAGATTTTAAATAATTTTGAAATGGAGTCTTGTAATGTTGCCATTACTCCAGTTGAACCAAAGCTACAATTGTCTAAGAATGAGGATGAACAAGAGGTGAATCCAAATCAATATAGGATACTGTTTGGATCCTTGCGTTACTTGTGCAATACGCTATCAGATTTGATGTTTAGTGTAACACCCCTTCTAATTACCCGCGATTTATAATTAATAATCAGAGTATTTAACATATATCAAGAGGCATCACAACTTTAAAATAATTCAAAGTTATAACCAAAACAGTTGTCATGCTTTCACTGAAGGAAATCAATAAATAAAACAGGCTTAAGGTTATGTTTAACAGCGGAAATGAAACATAACAAATCCTGAATACATCATTCATTACTATTCCAGGATATAAATCGAAACATGGACCAAAACCATTACTTAATATTCATAAAGAATTTCAATTCAAGTGTTTCCCCAGTGTTACATCTACCAGAGCACGACACTGACACGCGGATTAACTAATGACTCGACTCTAGAAGTTATCCTCACTGATTCCAAGCAGCTAATCACTTCAAATCTGAAATCATTAAAGTAAGGGTGAGATCTCTATCCAATATAAAATGTATTATACGTTTTTAAATACAACAGAATAATTAAATACGTTAGTCCATTATCCAAACACATAATCACAGTCAATTCACAAATGCATCTCACACAATGAACATGTAAATATAACAAGCGATGGAAATTGCAACACCGAAACCATCCTAGCATGTTACAATCCCATATGCAATGCGACTCTATGCATGTGGTACCAAACGTGAACCGAGTTCACCCATCGCTCCATCACACTGAACAAGAATCCATGATTCGCCCATAACCACGGGTCAAGAATCTCAATCCATGATTCGCCCATAACCATCGGGTCAAGAATCCACCTCACTACCTCGAATCTCGTAAGTTTATTGACTCGCAAGCTCACTTCCGCACAATGGGAATGAACCAATTAATAATGCTTATGCACGCCATAAAAGCATGCAACATCAATTCACAGATTATGATATCAACATAATTCACATAATGCCAATCACCAATGTATTACATTCAATCATAATGAATATCAAACACAATATTGTAAGCATTATTTCTCATTCATTAACTCAGACCATTCATAACCATTCCCCATTGTCCTTAACTATCCACATTTTTCAAAATCGGAGACTCGACTCTTTTTAAAATAATTTTAACAAAATAATATTTTCCCATTTTAAAAGATAGTATTTTTAATTTAAGAAATACTGCCGAAAACGGCACTCGAATCGGAGTTACGGTTTATAAAATATGAATTTTTGAAGTTTTAAGTGTTTTGAAGTTCAACACAGTGGAACCCGGTTCCTCACTGGGAGAACCCGGTTCCCACTTTTTGAAAATACACGCTTCCTGGAAATTTGTATGTGGAACCCGGTTTCTCCCTACTGGGAACCGGTTCCCACGTAGAAAAATGACTAGTTTTGAAAGTTTTGCACTGGGAACTCGGTTCCTCCCCAGGAGTAACCGGTTCCCACGACCTGCAGAATTACAAACTGCTATTTTTGACAGCATTATGTATTCCAAACCATTCCCAATCCTTTCCATACGAATTTCAACATTAGGAACACCAAAATGCATCCATTATACATCAATTCAACATCTTATATCATTATTTCATCATTCCTATTAATTGTTCGACACACTAATGGTCTTAAATCCTATAATCCGACACAAATAGGGTTGAATCCTACAAACCTATATTTATCAAAATCAAATTTCCTAACATACCCAATCATCCATTTAATTCCCAAAACCCATAAGGCATTAAAACCGAATGAAATCACCCCTTACCTCGCGATGATCTTCGATTTTCTCGGCGTTGGCTTTTTCCTTCTCTTCTCTTCTCTTCTCTTCTCCAATTCTACGTGAAATGATTTTCCAAAAAGACCTTATTTTCCTTCTTTTCCTTTTTATAATCCTTTTAATACTCCTTTTATTTATTCCAATAAAATAAATAATTAGTAATTAGTAAAGTAGAGTACTTTACTCCTCACACCCTCTAGTTACTCCTCACACCACCAACTCTTCTTTTTAATTAAACAATCCAATTAAATCCAAAAATATAAATAATCAAGCCTTTAATTAATTAAATAATTAAATTCCTAATTATCTAACATTTGAATTAATTCGGGGTGTCACATTTAGTGTCACTATTGTGAGTACATTAATGGAGAGACCGAGGGTGTCTCACTTGGCGCAATGGTGAGGATTCTAATATACATCAAAGGATCTATTGGCTACAGAATTCTCTTTCTCACATAAAACACGAAAAAAATTCATTTTCCATTTAGTGCGGAGTTAAAGTTGATCGAAAGTCTATAGTTGGATACATCTTTATGTTCGGTGGAACATCAATCTCATAATGTTTGAAGAAGGAACCAACAGTAGCACTCTCATCTTGCGAGGCCAAGTACATTGTCGCTTCGTTATGTGTGTGCCAAGTCGTGTGGTTAATGAATATATTAAATGAGTTGGGCAACAATGAATGTGATATTGTAACGCTCATGGTTGATAACACTCCCACTATAAACCTTGCTAAGAATCCAATTGCACATGGAAGAAACAAACATATTGAGACGAGATTTCACTACTTGAGAGAACTTGTTAGTGAAGGACGGTTGAGATTGAGATATTGTATAAGTGAAGACCAAGTGACTGATTTGATTCCCAAGAGAGTCACAATTAAAGTGTTCAAGAGGATCAACATGAGAATGAAAGACTTGGAGCTCTTGAAATAAGGTGGTGTGTTATGAGAAAACACATAATTCAAATGCTCTAATCAGTTACCACGAACATGTGTAACCGGTTACAAGTATGAGAAAAAGTCAAATAAGTAAAGAAATATGTGACTCAGTGTAAGTATATTTTTAGTTTTTAGCATGTGTAACCAGTTACAGACACACAATTTTTTTTTTAATTATTTAACTCATTGCTTTTGTCCTAATCCACTCGTAATTACTGTATAAATATTTTGGAGGTCTATTATTTCTTTCTCATTCTTCACGTTTAAACTCTATATTTTCATAAACCAGATGATTTCAAATTCTAAGTCAATCTAAAGCCAACATTTTATATCCGTCTACTCAAACCACCCGAACTCTCCATCCCTATATATGTATGAGTTTGGATTGTATTCTTGAATCAAAGCTTAAGAAAGGATAAGGAAAGATTAGAAAGAATTAGGCTAGAATTAGGCATCTAATTGAATAGTCCATTCATTCTTTAGTATAATTAAATTTCAATTTTTTTTAAATTTATAAAATAATTGATGTATTTAATTTATATAGTTTACAAATATTTAATTTTATAATAAGAAATTAATTGTTATATATTATTAAAGGATTATACAATCAACTAATTACTATCATGTGTTAGTTTAAATTGCACTTTAATTTTTAAAATATTGATATGATAATGATAGAATGACAAAATTTTATTCGACTATAGTGTAAAATAATTTATGCAGCAATGTACTATCTTTAAATTTTTATTAAAATACTTTACTAATAAGAAATTAGTTGTTATGTGTTAGTGCGAGTAAAACAATTTACACTTTCAATCCATTACATTACGGTAGTTAAATACTTTTAAACATTTAAATCTATGATTAACGAGGAAAATTCAGAAGATAGATCAAAATTATATGACCGAGATAAATTAGGAGATTCAACTATAATTATACAAATCAATTTAACATAAAAAATTTAATAAAAATACACTCAATTATAAAGTATTTTTACACCAACAATAAATTTTAATTTATATATGACTTTTACTTTATTTATATAGAATAATAATTATTTATATACAATAATGGATTAATAGTGTAAACCTTTTTACATTAACTATGAATAATTAATCCCTTCAAAATTCACAAAATCAAATCAAAACCCATATCTACCATATATTTACCATAGAAGAATATAATATCATGTGGTAACATCTATTTTTTGCCCCTTAATTTTTCCTTAACAAACGATCCCATTCGTGGACAACTTAGGTAATAAGCCACACTTATGGTAATTATGTAACCGAAAATAACACGTGACAAGTGGTAAGCATGTAGTTGACACTTTGTTAGTTGGGTTTCTATTACTATTAACTTCCTTTCCTGCTTGCTACAGCTTGCCCTGATTCCCTATGTCTGCATATCTGCTATTAGGGGTGTGCAAAATATCCGGTTGTGACCAAATCTATAATTAAATCTAAATCCGTTTGAAATATCCGGATATAATTGAATGATTATCAACCGATTTAGTGTTTAATAGTTTTGAATATCCATTCATATAATCCGGATATAATTAAATGGTTATTAAGCGGCTAAATTTTTTTAAATACGATTATAATCCGGTTATTATCCAAAATCCAAATTTTTAATATTAAAAATTAAAAAAAAAATATTTTCTTAATTTTTTTTCTTCATAAAATTAGATTTTTCTTTAAAATCCGATTATATAACTATAACCAAATTTATAATCGATTTTATAATTAGTTTTAATTTAAATATGATTTTAATTACAAATTCAAATCATTTAAATCATTTAAAAATAGTTATGGTTTGGTTATGAAAAATAACCAATAACGAATACCCCTGACTAAACTGTTATTATCACTTGATACACTTAACACTTTTTCAGCATCTTCACTCCTATCTCACACAAAATACTTTTGTTTTTCTGATACTGCAACCCTAAAGAAACATACATTTGGCACAAAAAGAAACAAAGTGCTTGTGATGTTTCTTCCTATTCTTATTTGTCTTTCTGTGGTTAGTTGGAACAAACATGGGGATGTCATGGTGTGGGACATAGGTAGTCGTGAAAGGATTGCTCATAGAAATTTTAAGGTCTGGGAACTCGGCGCGTGTTCAATGGCTTTACAGGTATGGATCTCAAAATGCTTATTTCCTGTTTTGCTTGATTTTTACTGAGATAAGTCTGTAGTCTTGGATCTACTTTTTGTATTGGATCTTCTCAACAGTCTTAATCTATAGGTGGAGCTACCGTCACCGCCAACCCTGACACCGGAAAAATCTGAACATGAAAGGTATCTCTGTTTTTCATCTTATACTGATACAAATATTTTTTGCTTTGCTTAGGAGGAGCTAAATTGAACTTTTTGAAAGTAATTTATTTGCTATATAAAAATATTGTGCAGCTTGATATTGTTGGACTAACTGTTTGTGAGGGATATTTAGATAATTCTCAGAGATTTCAAATCTTCAAATATCCTTCTGGACGAGTAGTGAAATGAGAAGCTGTCATACTTTGGATTAGCAAGATTGGGACCTTCTGATGGGTTAACTCATGTCTCAACAACGGTATGATCATGCTTTTTTCATCGCTGATTACATATTTTAATCCACTATTTACATATGTAAAGATGTGATAAGCAAGAGAGGGCTTTGGCATGCGAATAGGGACCTAAATCTAATGGTGCCTTGAATAATGTGTTCATCAGGTTGTTGGAACAATGGGCTATGCAGCTCCTTAATATATTCAAACAGGACGTCTCACTTCAAAGATTGACGTATGGAGCTACGATGTCTTCCTTTAGATCGTAATAGTCCCAAGGGTGAGCAGAAGTTGTTGGACTGGATAACACCATACCTTACGATGGCGACGAAGGAGCATTTCGAAATGGTTTTCGTCGACAAAAATGTGAGTTTCTGTAACACCAACTTGCTCTCTTGCTTGTCTGTTTCAAACATGTTATAGCTTGTACTAGGTTTATTGCACGCACCGTGTTTGATTAAATGTCTATACGAGTGTAGTTATATTGTCGTCGACAGACATCTGAAGTTTCTCACCAAACTTCAAGTGAAATGTTTTTGTCTGAATCTATCCACTTACCCCTTCCAGAAATTCCAGAAATATCACAACTATCTCAGGTGCACATGTTTGCTGAATGTTTTTGTGGTTTAATGCATTCTTGATTTGGAATAATGTGTGACTGACTATATTGTTATTCAATTGCAGCCAACCTTCTGTGTAATTGTCGCAACAACCTACCAACTACTCACTTCACCTTTTGTATATATCTCCTCCATTTAGACATTTGCAATTGCAAATAAATTTGTTGACTGATTCCTTTTGTATTGTTTCCAAAATATGCGGCTATTACACAGATTATTATTACAATGTTTTTAAATCCTTATTATTGATATTTATTTAATGGATTAACAGATGCGCTGCTTATGTAGGTCATCCAACTTGGTGCTGTGATGTTTATTTCATCCTTATTTTCCCCAATAGATTGTGTCCAACAATTTTCATGTGAAACCCACATACTTTGCACCGACAAATTGGGTAGCTCTTACCACTGCAACCATATTCTCTGTGATTCTTTTGTTTATCAGTTACATTTTATACGTCAATGCTACTTTCCGAATGTGTGGTGCTGCGATACTGTTATCGAATAAATCTTCTGATAAAATGCGGTCGAAGTATAAACTGGTTCACACTTTTCGAGCGCATAAGGGAGCAGATGATAAGAACTATAACTGTGTTTGATGAAAAGCAGGAATGACACAGTGGTTGTCGTTGCTGCGTTTCATGGTCTGAGGATTCATGAAGACTTAGAACTTGAAGATCATGCTGAAGAATTGTTAGACGTTCTTGATCCTTCAAAAGTTGTTGCTGATAAAGTGGCTGCACCTCGGAGAAAGAAGCAGTATGCAATTAACATGCTAGAGAAGAAGAATAGAATGGCAGAATATCGATTTAATATGTATTTGGTGCTTCCGAATTTCGGATGTTGTATTTGGTGCCACTTTTGTTTTGGTAGGCTGGGGTTTTGCTGATTCTGTACTGCATAGGTTGGCTCTTCTTTGGGTTGGTGCTAGAGGATTATAATTTATCTGGGAGTACATTTTATAGGGTCTAGAGGCTAATGCAAATTTGGTACGTAGTTAAGTCAAACTGAATAGTTTAGTCTGTAATATTCTTCTAGAGTTTGGATATTTTTATAATTCAACATTATATGAAATGATACAGCAGTTTGTTAATGTTATTTTCTGGTATAGGTGAAAGCAATTCTTTAGAAATTTTTGTCCCAGAAAATGATATGCTATAAAGACATAAAAGAATACAGGCTGCAATTTTAGATTGATCATTAATGGTTGGCATATAATTTGTGACAAGCATACATTGAAAGAGGCAATCCCAGGACAAAATAAGAATATTATCAGCAGTTTATAAAGATTTGACTTTACTATCATAATTCAGGCCATAACATGAAAGAAATTGTAAATATTACTACTAAATAACACTAGATGTATGCGGAAGATCTATAATCTTATATATATTCAAGTGTTGTAATGCACTCACCATGTTTTCAGCTTTTGTTGTACAATTTTCAGTAAATTTTTCCTTTGTTCTTGGACAAGGCACATGATGAGTGACAATATACCGTCATGATGTTATTGTTTTGTTGACACAATTTACATTTTTTGTAGAAGATGAATCTAACAATAGACTTAATTTGAATCTATGTCTTTATGTCTTAATTTGAATTTAAATCTAACAATAGACTTAATTTTTGCTAATTGTAGTTGTCTATTTTAAATAATATATATTTGTATAATCTTACAGATCATCCAATTTGAAATATTTGTGGACTTTAAAAGAATGTTACATGTCATTGAAAAAATATAAATGTTGTCAAGATGGGAATTTCATATTTCTATGTTTTGAGTGTGAGAAGAGAACGAATTGTCTATCATCTAAGCTATATTTTGTTCAATACAATTATTTTACTTTTCATTTTTAAAATCTATATTTATTTTAATTTGTTCATAAACAAAAAATATTAGACTTGTGAAAAAAATTATTATCATGAAGAGAATATGAAATAATAATTTGTTTACCTATATATAAATATATTTAAAAATGATGATTTCGATGATGAAAATAGTTATTTGCTAAGATTATAATTTTTAATTTTTTTAAAACACCAAATTTAAATAATTATAATAGAAATATGAAGTTATTGATAAGAATATTGAATATTAACGGGAACACGAAGTTATTTGTAAGTGTTTTTATGTTGGCATTAATTTTTGGTAAAACTAGGATATGACAATGTCTTGACTGATGTCATGACATTCAGAGTTGAAAATAAATTCTGCATAAGAAGGATGATTCAAGTACACTCGATCGAAGCTAATCACAGCCGGAATTCGCAGAAGATTGATCGATGTCATAAACGATGTTATGACATTCTGTGACATTTGTCGCTCGCATTCACTTTTCCTAAGACTTTTCAGGACTGTTGTTGAGCTGTTTTTATTATGTTTTATGTTATTGGATCACATGCTCACGTGGCTATTTGGTTAATCTTAGTTAACCCTAAATTGGTTTGTTAAAAGACCAAGTCTTTAGGATTAATCAAGTGAACCCTAGCTATTATCATGGAAGCCCAAAACTGAAGTTACAGGACTGCTTCTATAATAGGAATAGAACCCTTACTCTGCTGCTGCGCCTCTGGACTGTATTGAAGATTTAGCAGGTTGTTTATTTGTGTATTCTAGTTACTCTTGTGAGCCAAACAATTATCATTTGATAAGTGCCTTGGACTATGATTTGGTTGTAAGGGTTGTTTACCACTCAAAGCTTTTGAAGCACGAGTGTTGTGTCTCTTGATTAAAGCTTTGAAGCAAAATCAAGTATGTTCATTGAAGAGTGTCTTCACCATTCAATTAATCAATAGGTTGATATCACTGCTGTGATTGAGAGGGAGTGAGTAGAACTCGTGTCTAAGTAGGACTTAGATTGAAGTTGCATTGGTAGGTCTTAAGTGAAGGAGATAAACCGGTTGGTTTATTCCCGAATTAATTCTACTAATAGTGAATTTCCTCCCGACTTGGTAGCCCCGGATGTAGGTGTAGTTACACACCGAACCGGTAAACAATTGTTTGTGTTCTATCGTTGTTTCAATTAATCGTGTGAATTGTTAGAGTGTCGACATCGTGTCATAACATTCTCTCGTGACATCACGATCCGCCAGAATTTCAATTGGCATCGAGCGCACACTGCTATTTCGGTGAGATCTAGGATAATAGTTTCGCGCATGGACAAGGAAGGAGGATTTGGAAGTAGACCACCCATTCTGGATGGATCTAACTATGATTACTGGAAACCTCGTATGATTGCCTTTTTGAAGTCACTGGACATTAAAGCTTGAAGAGTTATTGACAGAGGATGGAAACATCCTACCAAGCTTGAAAAAGATGGGACTACTAGTCTGAAACCTGAGGAAAAATTGAGCAAAGAAGAATAAGAGCTAGCACTGGGCAATTCTAAAGCATTGAATGCCTTATTCAATGGAATTGACAGAAATATCTTCAGACTAATACATCAGTGTGAACTGGCCAAGGATGTTTGGGACACTCTCAAAACCACTCATGAGGGTACATCCAAGGTGAATATGTCAAGACTTCAGATGCTCACTACCAAATTTGAGAATCTGAAGATGAAGGAAGATGAGACCATTCATGAGTTTCACACGAATATTTGAGATTGCCAACACCTCGTGAGCATTGGGAGAAAAGATGTCAAGAAAAGTGGTGAGAAAGATTATCGATCCTTGCCTAAAAGGTTTGCAATGAAAGTGACGCTATAGAGGAAGCTCAGATATCCGCACCTTGAAGGTTGATGAACTTATTGGATCACTCGACATTTGAGATGGGGATCTGACAATGTTGATAAGAAGAACAAAAGCATAGCCCTTGTATCCAATAATCAAGAGGAATGCAAGGAGGATGACGAAGAGAAGATATCTCAAGCAATAGTGCTTGGAAGTCAACAAGCTCATCAAGAGAATTGATCCAAAGTCAAGGTCCAATGTCAAGAACATTCCATTTGACATTAGCGTAACCTATGACTCCAAGTAAGATCCAAGTCCAAGAAAAGGAAGTCAAAGCAGAGGAATCCAAAGGTCATGGATGTGAAGGATATGGGCATATTAGAGTGAATGTCCTATCTTTCTAAAGAAACAAAAGAAAGGAATGGTCACTGGTCCGATGGTGATTTAGGAAGTGACTCAAGAAGAAGTCGCCAAACTTGTTATCGCTTCTCCGGAGTTTGTAACTCGATGATGATTCTAGTGATGAGGAAGTGACATTTGAAGAGCTTCTTGAAACTTACAAGAAGTCAGTATCGGGGTCAAGTATGTCAAAAAATGAGAAAAAGCTAATTGTGAAGTCGAAGTGAATGAAGTCGAGAAGAAGGAAAACATCGCTACTATAAGTCACCTCAACAAAGGAAATTATAGTGTTGAACTCAAACTTGATCGATGACCAAGTCCGCCAAGATGTCGACAACCGAACCGATAAGTTGGAAGAAATTCTTCACCGACAAAATGCGAAATATGCGTGGTCTAGGATATGTGGTCGCAAAGAAACCCGCCGGTGACAAGAAGAACAGCCGAAAACCAATGTCAAAGCAGATGTCACAACATAAGGCGTAAAATGTGTCCGGTTCAGATATGATCGCAAAGAAATTTATCGAAGAAGAAGAACAGACCTAATAAACCAAAGGTCAAAGTAGATGTCACAACATGGGTTCAACATCAAGATCGAGAAACATGAAGAAAAAGTTTCAAAGATGGAGATGTCATTATTGTGGAAGATTTGGACACATAAAGCCTTTTGCTATAGACTACATGGATATCTTAATCAGCCCTTATGTCAAGCCTAAGACCAACAAGGTACCATACACTCAACGGGAAGAAGACGCAACTCGATAGCTCACACCTCCCTTAGAGTTTCGCCAAGGAAGACCGGTACTTTGACATGGATGCTCTAAGCATACATCGAATCAAGAACCTTCTGAATGATGTCAAACCTCATACTACTAGTTTTGTTACTTTTGGAGATGGAGCTAAAAGAGAAATCAAAGGTGTTGGAAACTTAGATTGTTCTGGAGTTCCAAACCTAAATGGAGTATTGCTAGTAAAAGGTTTGACTGCCAATCTCATAAGCATAAGTCAACTATGTGATATGGGATTCAAGGTCAACTTCACCAGGTCTGAATGCCTTATAATCAATGAAAAACAAGAAGTGGTTATGAGAGGAGTCAAATCAAAGGACAACTGTTACTTATGGGAGTCTGAGGACACTAACTTTTCTTCTGTGTGCTCTACAGCCAAAGATGAAAAGGAGGTGAAACTGTGGCACCAAAAACTTGGTCACTTGCATCTTAGAGGGATGAAAAAGATCATATCCATGAAGGTTGTCAGAGGGATTCCAAGACTTCATATTGATGAAGGGAGAGTCTGTGGTGAATGTCAGGTTGGAAAGCAAACTAGAATGTCACATCCAATGTCAAGACATCCCACCACCCCTGCACATGGATCTGATGAAGCCTATGCAGGTTGAAAGCCTTGGTGGAAAAAGATATGCTTATGTTGTTGTGGATGATTTTTCCAGATTCACCTGGATAAACTTCATCAGGGAAAAATCTGATGTGTTTGATGTCTTTAAAGAATTATGCAAAAGACTTCAAAGAGAAAAGGAAGGTTGCATTGTCAGAATTAGAAGTGATCATGGAAAGGAATTTGAGAATAGCAAGTTTGATGAATTTTCTTCCTCAGAAGGAATCAATCATGAGTTCTCTTCTCCTATAACTCCTCAACAAAATGGAGTTGTGGAAAGGAAAACAGACTATACAGAATCGCAGAGCAATGATTCATGCTAAGAAACTTCCTATTCATTTTTGGGTTGAAGCTATGAATACAGCCTGCTTTGTTCACAACAGGGTCACCTTGAGAAAGGGAACATCCTCCACCCTTTATGAAATATGGAAGGGAAGAAAACCTACTGTGAAATATTTCCATGTATTTGGTAGCAAATGTTATATTCTGACAGATCGTGATCAAAGGAGAAAGATGGACTCTAAAAGTGATGAATGCATACTCTACTACAAACAGAGCATATAGGGTATTCAACCCGTGACAAAAGTTATGATGGAGTCTATTAATGTCATAGTTGATGATCACCATGAGGAAAACAATGTCCCATATGATGTTGAGACATTGTTTGAGACATCACCACAAGTTTCTGATAAGGATGATGTACCTGTCCCTACTTCACCAAAGTCTGAACCAGAGGAAGCTAACAAAGATCCTTCCATTAGAATTAAGAAAGATCATCCAAAGGAACTCATCATTGGAGATCCTAACTGTGGAGTCATTACAAGATCCAGAGAAATTGTCTCAAATTCTTGTTTTGTGTCTAAGATTGAGCCAAAGAATGTCAAAGAGGCTCTAACTGATGAATACTGGATTGGAGCAATTCAAGATGAATTGAACCAGTTCAAACAACATGAAGTGTGGGAGTTAGTTCCTAGACCAGAAGGAACAAACATCATTGGCACAAAGTGGATCTACAAGAACAAGTCTGATACAGAAGGGGTTGTCACCAGAAATAAAGCATGACTTGTTGCTCAGGGATACACTCAAGTTGAAGGGATTAATTTTGATGAGACTTTTGCTCCTGTGGCTAGGCTGGAATCAATCAGATTACTGTCAGGAGTTGCTTGCATCCTGAAATTTGAGTTGTTTCAGATGGATGTGAAAAGTGCCTTTCTAAATGGGTACTTAAATGAGAAGGTATATGTAGAACAACCTAAAGGATTTGTGGATCCTAACTTTCCTGATCATGTTTACAAATTGAGGAAAGCTTTATATGGTCTGAAACAAGCTCCTAGAGCTTGGTATGAAAGGTTGACAAAGTTCCTTACTGATAAAGGTTACAAGAAAGGAGGTTTGGACAAAACTCTCTTTGTCAAGGATGAAGGAGGAAAGATAATGGTAGCTCAAATTTATGTTGATGACATAGTATTTGGTGGAATGTCAGATAAAATGGTGAAACTTTTTGCCAACCAAATGCAAGCTGAGTTTGAAATGAGCCTCATGGGAGAATTGACTTACTTTCTTTGACTACAAGTCACACAGATGGAAGACTCAACTTTTCTTTCTCAGAGCAAGTATGCAAAGAATATTGTGAAGAAATTTGGGATGGAAAATGTCATCCATAAAAGGACTCCTGCTCCTACTCATTTAAAATTGTCCAAAGACACAAGTGGAGCAAATGTTGATCAAAGCTTGTATAGAAGCATGATATGAAGCTTGTTGTACTTAACAGCCAGCAGACCTGACATTGCTTTTGCTGTTGGAGTATGTGCAAGATATAAGGCTGAACCTAAAGTAAGTCACATTAATCAGGTGAAAAGAATTCTGAAATATGTGAGTGGAACTTACAATTATGGTATGTTGTATTCTTATGGATGTGAACCAATTCGCCTAGCTATGTGGTGCCGATTAATGGTAGGTGATGATAAAAAGCACTTCTGGAGGATGCTTCTTTTTGGGGAACAATCTTGTTTCTTGGTTCAGCAAGAAGCAAAACTATGTGTCGTTATCCACTGTGAATACATACATAGAGTAGCTTGTTCTCAAATGGTCCGATGAAGCAGATGTCGATCGAGTACAATGTCACAGTGATGTCATGACATTGTACGTGACAACTTGAATGCTATTAATATTTCAAAGAATCCTATACAGCACAGCAGGACTAAGCACATTGACATTAGACATCACTTCATCAGAGATCTTGTGGAAGAAAAAGTGATTAAATTGGAGCATGTATCCACTGAACTCCAACTGGCTGACATTTTTACTAAAGCCCTTGATGCTAGTCATTTGAGAATTTAAGGGCAAGTTGGGTATTTAATATGAAGAGTTGTAGCAATTAACATTGCTTACAACAAGGAATGGAAGAGACTTTTTATTTCATTTAATTCTAAGGGCTAATTAATTATGTCCCTCTTACTTTTCAAAAGTCCAAGAATAAGAAGAGACATATATATATATATATATATATATATATATATATATATATATATATATATTTCAATTTGTTCATTTGAATGCATCACACTCCATTCCTTCTACAGATACGCTCAAACTCCCTGTCAAATATTTTCTCACTTCCACAAAATGTCTCAACAAAGCATGTCATCCTCTTCTTCATCATCAAGGGAAACTGGTTCTCCATCTCCCACTGATTCTGGGGTTAGGGCAAACGCAGAAGCAATGCAGCCTGAGATTCTAGAGGTTACTCCTCTACGTGCCATGGCAACTGATCCTGGGAGGGTCAAGAAACTAAGCACCAGACATGCAAGAAGATCTCAAGCATCTCCTTCTGGTAAAACCTTTGAACCAACTTCCTCTGTTCCTCCTGAAATAACAAACAGGAAAGGTTCTAGATATGTTCATCAGGCCATTGCTAGAATAGTTACTAGGATTCTGAATGAGAATCATTTTGTGCCTGGGGTTTCTGTTCTATTAAATCAAGAATCTGCTAGCCCTAGTTTAGCAACTGATCCAGATGTCACACAGAATGTCAAGACATCTGATAACAATGCTAGGAAAACCCCTGAGAATCTTGATAATGAATCCTCTGATAAATCCCCTGAAAATTGTGCTACTGACACCACTCATAAGTCCCCTGTAGTTTCTGATGATGATATTTTTGATGGAATTCTTGAAGAATCTCCTGTAAAACCAGTTGATGAAAATATGGAAAAAGCTCCAGTGAGTTCCTCTGATGGAATTCTTGAAGAAACTCCTGAAAAGCCTGCTGATGACAACCTGGAAAACTCTCTAGTGAAAAACTCTGAAAAAGTTGTGGAACCTCCTATCATAGATCTGGATGAAGAATTCTCCGATAATGACCTCATTGCTAATGTTAATCCTATCATTGCTAAGAGGATGATGAAAATAAAAGGGAAGCAAAATTCCTCTTAGAGTCCTTCCAAGGAGAAGGTTGCCAAAGCTGCTCATGAGTCTCCTAGGGCTGAGAGTAAGGCTGAGGAAAAATCTGGTAAGGACAACAAGGCTGGAACTTCCAAAAGGAAGGGTAAAGTGAAGTTTGTTGGAGGTATCTCTAGACCAAAGAGAACCCCAATTGTTAAGAAGAGAAAGGTTCCTGAACCCTCAAAAACTGATGAGGATTCTGATTTTAATGTGAAGAGAATGTCTCGTACATTCAACCTGTGAAGAAACCATCTCTTGGTAAGCGCCCAAAGTTTCAAGTGGCTATTGATAATATATCTTTCCACCATCCCGAGAGTGCTAGCAGTGGAAATATGTTTGTCAAGAGAATTGCTCTAGAAAAGAGTGAACAGAGTGCCCTTGAATGCAAGGATGTAATGGACCGATCAAAGAAGTCAAGTTAATGAAAACGTGGTAAAATTTTCAAACTGTTATGATGTTTTGGTGAAGGAGTTCATTGTGAACTCGACAAGTGGTCAGGCTGATGGAAGGTCGCAGATTTCAAGACCGTGTTTGTAAGGGAAGAAGAGTGAAGTTTTCCCAAGTGTGATCAACAAATATTTGGGAAGATCGATGATGCTCAACCCGAGCTTGAAGAAACTGATAACCAAGTCTGCCAAACAATCACTGCTAAGTAAGTGAAACATTGGCCAATGAAGGGAAAGTTAACTGCCAGCAAACTGAGTGTTAAGTTTGCTATTCTTCACAAGATAGGTGCGCCAATGGGTTCCAACAAACCACAAGTCCACCGCTCCATTGGTCTGGCGATTCATCTTTGCTGGTATGTACAAAGTTTGATTATGGAACATACATATTTGAGCAAACCTTAAAACATGCTGACAATTATGCAATAAAAGGACCAATAGCCTTTTCCTCCCTCCTGTGTGGTATCATAATTGATCAATACCCTGACATCCTTGTTGATAGAAATTCAGTGTGTAAAAGAGCTTCTGCCCTTGGTTTTCACTACAAGCTATTTCAAGGGAAGCATGTCCCAGACATTGTCATGACATCTGCTGAGACATCAAATGTCAAGGCAAATTCTCAGAAGGCAAATGTCATTGATGTGCTAAAAGATACCTGTAGGGAACTTGAAGCAAGGAAGCAAACCATTGAAGAGCTGATCTCTACCCTTGAAAAGGAGAAAGACACAGAGGTTGAGGATAAAGGGCTAGCTGGTGATGTTTCTGCTGAAAACTTGGATGAAGATGCTAATGCTGATCAAGTAACTGGTGCTGGTAGCAGTTCAGAAGATGCAACATACCACAGTGTCTCTTTTGGAGAAGAAAGCACTTGATTTGTAATCCTGTGCTGCTGTTGATTTTGCTTGTTTTAATTCTGGTTGTTTTGGTTATTTGTATTTCATTGGCTGGGATGTAATATTTAACTCTGATGGTACTTATTTATTTAATGCATTTTGGGAAATTGTACTGGTACCTTTGGCCTCTTTGTGGCTAAAAAGGGGGAGAAGAATTTGTGGGCAATTGTGGTTAGAATTTATCTTCTTTAGGATCTGGTTGTTTAGCTTAGATTAGCTTACACTGGTTGTTTTATTCTGCTGCATTAGGTCTCTAATAAGCTTAGTTTGTTTTAGCCAAAAATTTGCCAAAGGGGGAGTTTGTAAGTGTTTTTATGTTGGCATTAATTTTTGGTAAAATTAGGATATGACAATGTCTTGACTGATGTCATGACATTCAGAGTTGAAGATAAATTCTACATAAGAATGATGATTCAAGTACAGCTCAGACTGGAAGCTAATTGTTGTGCTGGAATTCTGCAGAAGATTGACTGATGTCATAAACGATGTTATGACATTCTGTGTGACATTTGGCTCGCATTCACTTTTCCCGAGACTTTTCAGGACTGTTGTTGAGTTGTTTTTATTATGTTTTATGTTATTGGATCACATGCTCACGTGGCTATTTGGTTAATCTTAGTTAACCCTAAATTGGTTTGTTAAAAAGACCAAGTCTTTAGGATTAATCAAGTGAACCCTAGCTATTATTATGGAAGCCCAAAACTGAAGTTACAAGACTGCTTCTATAATAGGAATAAAACCCTTACTCTGCTGCTGCGCCTCTGGACTGTATTGAAGATTTAGCAGGTTGTTTATTTGTGTATTCTAGTTACTCTTGTGAGCCAAACAATTATCATTTGATAAGTGCCTTGGACTAGGATTTGGTTGTAAGGGTTGTTTATCACTCAAAGCTTTTGAAGCACGAGTGTTGTGTCTCTTGATTAAAGCTTTGAAGCAAAATCAAGTATGTTTATTGAAGAGTGTCTTCACCATTCAATTAATCAATAGGTTGATATCACCGCCGTGATTGAGGGGAGTGAGTAGGAACTCGTGTCTAAGTAGGACTTAGATTGAAGTTGCATGGGTAGGTCTTAAGTGAAGGAGATAAACCTTGGTTTATTCCCGAATTAATTATACTAATAGTGAATTTCCTCCGGCTTGGTAGCCCCGATGTAGGAGTAGTTACACATCGAACGGGTAAACAATTGTTTGTGTTCTTATCGCTTCAATTAATCGTGAATTGTTAACAGTGTCGACATCGTGTCATAACATTCTCTGTGACATCACGTATCTGCTGCCAGGAATTTCATTATTGATTCAAATGTTGAATATTAATTAGAACACGGAGTTACTGATCAAAGTATTGAATATTAACGAGAACACAAAGCTACTGACAAAATTGATTATTAACGGAAACACGAAATTGAATATTAACGGGATCAAAATTGATTATTAACGGGAACACGAAGATACTGATCTACACTTTTGAATATTAACTTAAACATTAAGTTACTGATAAATGTTTTGAATATTTAAGGGAACCAGAAGTTATTGATCAAAATATTAAATATTAACGGGAACATGAACTTACTGATCAACATTTTAAATATTAACATGTTAACGAGAACGTGAAATTACTGATCAAAATAATGAATATTACCGGGAACACAAAGTTACTGATCAAAATATTGAAATATTAATGGGAACACGAAGTTACTGATCAATATATTGAATATTAACGGGAAGACAAATATTAAATATTAACGGAAACATAAAGTTACTGATCAATATTTTGAATATTAACGGGAACGTGGAGTTACTGATCAATATTAATGGGGACACAAAGTTACTGATCAAAATATTGAAATATTAATGTGAACATGAAGTTACATATCAATATATTAAATATTAACGGGAACACAAAGTTACTAATCAAAATTTTGAATATTAACGAAAACATGAAATTAGTTATTATTTTTTTGAATATTAACGGGAACATGAAATTACTGGTTAAAATATTTAATATTAACATGAACATGAAGTTACTGATCAAAATATTGAATATTAACAGGAACATGAAGTTACTGATCAAAATATTGAATATTAACAAAAATATTAAGTCATTGATCAAATCAAATTATTAAATATTGATGGAAATATGAAATTACTGATCAAAATATTAAATATTAATAGAACAACTTTACTATTGGTTAAATATTTTTTACAACAAAAATATATTTATATAAAAAATATATATTATTCATTCAAATATTTTTATATATTGGAAGAGTTTTAGGTACAAACTTATTCTTTTTTATTTTTATTTTTATAATTATATTTTGGGAACAAATGCATGTAATATACAAGTATCCGTGGAAACACACGGGTGTTGATGTAGTACAAGTAAAATATATATTTTTAATTATTTATGTTATTAATGTTTTTATTTTAAAATTATTTTTAATTTAATATATAATATTTTAAAAGATAATATATGAAAAATTAAAACATATATTATTGATGTAAAATAATTTTAGTAAGATAATTTTATTTATCTTTTAAATAATAATAATATTTGATAGCACAATTTTATTTTACAATTTTAAAATTTTATTTTATTTTACAATTTTACAATTACATCTATACCTATCCATAATTATATTTACTCATTATGTCTTATGTTTTTATATAGTTTTCACTTATTCATGATATAAATAATTCATCTATTTTTAGTATAGTAACATATTTTTATACAAATAATTCAATTATTTTTTTAGCACAATTACATGTACCATCACCGTACCCGTATAAACGTACGGATAACACACCAATATCGTATCAACGCATAGATAATTATATCAAAATTCTTACGAGTGCATATATTTTTTTTATATATTTAAAAAAAATAACTGAAAAACATATCAGTTGTACTAAAAAACATTTTTTCCAATTTTGCACAATTATTTTTTACAAATATATGTTTAATAATTTTTTTTAACAATAATTGTTTAAAAAAATTATATAATTATTTTCCAAATTTACTTTTTATATTATTTTATTAATAATATTTTGATATTAACTAATTTATTAAATTTTCATGACAAATTGATTTTGAATTTTGCGGCCGGACTTAACCCATACTATTTCATTGTTAAAAAGAAAGAGTAAAATCAACACACAATAGCATAAGTTAAGGACAAAAACTTATTCAAAACGCGTTTTTTCCAACCAAACCAAACCATTCACCCCCTTTCTTCTTGTTCGTGTTCCGATCAGATCCTTATCACCACCACCTTCCCAATCCAAAACACGATCGTGCTTTTCTAGGGTTTCGCCTCTTCCTCCATAAACCAATTCTCGATTCCAATTTTTCCACTTCTCAATTCTCACTCATATGTGTTGAATCGATAAAAAAAATTATGTATAGCAATTTCAAGGAACAGGCGATAGAGTACGTGAAGCAAGCCGTTCAAGAAGACAATGCCGGAAACTACGCGAAAGCGTTTCCTTTATACATGAACGCTTTGGAGTATTTCAAGACTCATTTGAAGTACGAGAAGAACCCTAAAATCAGAGAAGCTATTACGCAGAAATTCACAGAGTATTTGCGTCGTGCCGAGGAGATCAGGGCTGTGCTTGATGATGGTGGGCCTGGTCCAGCTTCTAATGGCGATGCGGCTGTTGCTACCAGGCCTAAGAGTAAGGCTAAGGATGGTGGTGGGAAAGATGGGGATGGTGGAGGGGATGGAGAGGATCCGGAGCAGGCGAAGCTTAGGGCGGGGTTGAATTCCGCAATTATTAGGGAGAAGCCGAATGTTAAGTGGAATGATGTTGCTGGGTTGGAGAGTGCTAAACAGGCTTTGCAGGAAGCTGTTATTTTGCCTGTCAAGTTCCCTCAATTTTTTACTGGTTGGTTGATTATTGCTATTGTATTCGTTGGACACAAACACCAGACACGATAGTGACATTTGGACACACTTTCAATGTGAAGTGTATGTTTTAGATATGTTTTGTTGTATTATCAATATGAGCTTCTATTCTCGTCACTAAGTTTAGATAACTGAGAATCATTATGCATACCAAGGTAGAATGATTTTGTTTATGTGTCTTGTTGGGGGAGGTGATAGAATATGATAGGGTGACTGGATGTGGATATCTAGGATTGAATATAATCAACTTACTATCAATTTTGATGAGCAAAGACGAGACTTTTATAATTGAAAGTTGGCTAGTTTGTTGTATTGGTTATTGACTTTGTTTATTTTAAGTAGTAATAGAGGGCCTATTTGATTTTTTTGTTTTAGCTTTCTGATTTTATTTTCCGTTTTCGATTTTGTTTGCAAAAATGGCAATTGTTTTTCACTTTGTTTCATGTTTTCAATTTTTTTTTTTTTGTGTGTGAGCTCCTTAAAGATTTACAGAACTTTGAAAATATGAAATGATACGAGTGTCCTCTGGACAAAACATCACTGAATACATGAAATAAGGCAAAACCAAGAATTATATTGGGAGCTGAAAACTTTAATGATATATTAACAGGATGAGATGTATACAATTATTGAATGTATATTTATGTGGAATTTCGTTGAATGTTTACTATGTTTTCTTATTGTCTCTTTCAGGTAAAAGGCGACCATGGAGAGCATTTTTGTTGTACGGACCTCCGGGAACTGGTAAATCATATTTAGCCAAGGCAGTTGCAACTGAGGCTGATTCAACATTTTTCAGGTAAAATAAATTTTGTTGAGATCATGAAATCTCCATGTTGGAACTTACCAGATTAATGAAATCATATTCACAAGTTGAAAAATATTTTCTCAATTTATGCATTGCATGCCCTTTTAAAGGCATTAAATTTTTTACTGCATGTAAGCAATTTCACAGGACTTTGCCTAGCCATTTGATATCTCATTAGAATTGTAGTTCAACTGTAAAATTCAAATTCCTAACAATGATGTCTTTGAAAATTACTATGTTATTGCTAAAAAATTGTTGAATTATTATATTTCACTTCCTTTATCCTCTATCATTTTTGATAGTATACATGGACAAGATCATATGATAAAGATGAAATGAAAGGAGTTGAAATGTATATGATGTAGCGTCTTGGTAATTCCAATGCTAAAAATTTGAATTGTTAACAATTGCTGGTTGAGTAGCATTTAGAAAATGATATGTGCATCATTATAACTATCTTAAAAGTTGAAATCATTCTTTGATTTTCTGTACGACTGTACCTTATTCTTCTAAAAAATTACTCCTATTTTACATGAGTTTGAGATATATTTGATCTATTAAAATAGATCTTTAGTATTGTTATCAGTTAGGTCCTTAAGTGGGCATATTCTTGTAAGCATTTTTAACTTTTGAATTCTTCACCAGTATTTCTTCATCAGATCTTGTTTCAAAGTGGATGGGTGAAAGTGAAAAATTGGTTTCAAACCTTTTCCAAATGGCCCGAGAAAGTGCCCCCTCTATCATATTTATTGATGAAATAGATTCCCTATGTGGCCAGCGAGGAGAAGGCAATGAGAGTGAAGCTTCAAGACGAATCAAAACAGAACTTTTGGTGCAGATGCAGGTAATAGTTGTTTGGTGAGGATATGTTGATAAGCATAGTAATCAGTTTAGTAGGTTATAGTTGAATTGCTTCATGCACAGCAGTCTCATTTATATATAGTATAATATATGGTAAAAGTCTCAACTCTAAAAATTTCATTACAAAAGCAAACTAAGCCTTCATATGAAACAATAATTTCCAATCTTACAACAACCAAGCCAACCCGACTCCACTTAGTGGGATAAGGCTTGGTTGTTGTTGTAGCTTTTGAGAGGCCAGAACATAATAGTTGAATAGTGCAATAAGATTGGGCTCTTTCATTCTGGCCCAGTGCTTCTTATTACTTCCTCCGCTTCACAGCGAGTGCCACTTTTGCTCATTTCATACATTATTGAGAAATGATTATAATAGAAGGAAGAGAATAGTAATTTCCTTATTAACTAATGGTGTTTCCCACTATCATAAATACAAAATGGAATATACTAATTTTTGGAAGTAATTAATTAGATACTACAATCAGCAATTAATATTTAATACTACTCCCTTTTTCTCTAATTATAAGCCCTCTTTGAAGAAATTTTCCCTAAATATAAGCCCCTATACAATTTAGTAATTTATCTTGGAATGTGAAAAGTTAAAGTTACACATACTAATATACAAAGGGTACTATTTCAGGATGATCTACTTCCAAAGCAGATACATTAAATTCACCAACTAATTTTCTTAAAATATGTACAAAAGTAAGAGGTTTGAGTATGCAATATCTGCAACACTTAAACTATCATTAGTTCCATGGTTTCCTTTGTCAGCAGCATATTCTGGTCAACTCATGGTTTTATTGGTTTCAAAACAATCCTAAGCCATGGGAGCTAAGATTGACATCCATGGTAGATTTGAGTTCCTATCTTACATTTGGGTCTAGTGTGTTTGCTTTGATTTGCTTTTTTGTTCTTCGCGTTATTGTAGCTTCAAACGTTTTTGGTTTATGTTCTCTCTTTTGCATTTTTCTCTATTTAATGTAGTTTACTTGCTTTACTTTGTAGGGTGTAGGAAACAATGACCAGAAAGTTCTTGTTCTTGCAGCAACAAATACACCTTATGCTTTAGACCAGGTGAGACAAATGATTTTGCTTTTATCACCCCATATAGAGTGAATAAACAGTTATTTTCACTAATCAATTTGTATTTGCAGGCAATAAGGCGTCGTTTTGATAAGCGTATATATATCCCACTACCAGAATTGAAGGCTCGCCAACACATGTTCAAGGCAAGGGCAATATCCATGATTATTGAATACTGAATTTTATTGAGATAGATAAACCTAGCAAATGGTTTTACTGTTTTTTTTGTGTGATAAATTGAACAGGTGCATCTTGGAGATACTCCTCATAATTTGACTGAAAGTGATTTTGAATATTTGGGTAGCAGGACAGGGGGGTTTTCAGGTTCAGATATAGCTGTCTGTGTAAGTTTTTAACTTCTAATACGAAATAACTGATTTCAGAAATCTTTTAGTTGGGTGAATATTTTTTAGAAAGCTTTTTGATCTCTTCTTCAGGTGAAGGATGTTTTATTTGAACCTGTTCGGAAAACCCAAGATGCTATGTTCTTCTTCAAGAGTCCTGAGGGTATGTGGATCCCATGTGGACCAAAGCAACAGGGCGCAGTTCAAACTACAATGACGGATCTTGCCACACAAGGACTTGCTTCTAAGGTATTCATGATTCTATAGATTTTGATGACAGTGGGATTTTTTTTATAATTAGAATTGTAGAAATAGAGTTGTGATATTTTTGGACTAGGTTATACACCTCTTTAAGTGAAGAGGAGGAAATACTTACCGCCTTAAAACTTGTGCAGATTCTTCCACCTCCTATCACGAGAACTGATTTTGAAAAGGTTCTGGCAAGACAAAGGCCTACAGTAAGCAAAAATGACCTTGAGGTTCATGAGAGATTCACAAAGGAGTTTGGAGAAGAAGGTTAATGCAGGTGGATTTTTTCATCTGAAAAAGATCCGCACTGGTTTTAGATATGTTATAATTTGTAATCTGTCTAGTTATTGGATCAAAGTGAATGCATCATTTTTATGTCATTTTGGGGATGTGTAGTTCCCCTTTGCGCGGAGGTTGATTTATAACGATGGATACTAATTTTGCCTCTCCTGAATTGTGTATATTGGAATATGAAATGATTAGAAAAATAACTTGTCATGGTGGTTGCTCTTATTGGTATGCTCTTAAGGCCTCTTGTTCAAAAGAGGTGAAAATCTAATTATGCTGGTTTAGTAAGTGATTGAAGATCTATTGCTGATTACTGTACTTGTGTAAAAAATTTGTTACTTGGAGAATAAAGAAGCAGGGTGTAGTGGTTTATTCAGAGGTTAGAGCTATGGCACTGGAAATATGTGAAATATTGTGAATGCAACAAGTGCTAGAAAACTTGAAAATACATTGTGAATATCCTATGAAGTTATTTTGTAACAAGAAATCTACCAATAGTATTGCACATAACTCTGCTCAATATGACAGGATAAACACATTAAACACATTGAGATTGATCAACATTTCACTCAGCATTGAATTGATAGCTATCTCCTACATTCCTTCTTGATAATAAGCAAAAAAAATAATATATATTTCACATTTATTAAGAAAATTTTAATTTTAGTGTTTCTTGAAATATGTTTAATATGTTTTATTAAGATGAATTTTTTAGATTAAAATGGTTAAATAAAATAAAGTTGAAGTTTTTTGCTTATATTTTGGAGGGAAAAAAAGAATGTCTTTTGCCTATAAACTGGGACGGAGGGAGTGCTAGTTGTCAAATGTCTTAACAAAGAGTTTACCGATTTGAATTTTTTTTCTTATTTAAACAAAATTATTATTTTATTTAGGAAAATGCTTATTAGTAAGCAAATTTAAAAATAAGAAATACAGGAATAAATCTCAATCCTTCATTATCACCACCACTCCATGATCTCTATTTAAAAGGAAATTAAAATTAAAATCAATTAAAAATTCATCTCTAAAATAGTGACATATGTACATTCTTGCATTTCTTCATCAAATTTGTTCGTACTAAATATCATTACTCTTTTATTTATTATAATGCAACTTTGAAGTAATATATTACTACCTCCGTTCTTATATAGAACTGTGCGGGGTTGATTGCGAATTCTTTCCGCGTGCCCATCATATATATATATATATATATATATATATATATATATATATATATATATATATCAAAGCGTGACTTTGCTTGGTGGTGCCACTCTGGGTTGCCTAACCACTCATGACCTATGCAAGCACAAATGTAAACACTTACTGAGAATTACCTCCCTATGCACGGAAGAGTATTTTAAACAAACCAAACACAAGTAGCACACAGAAGCCCCCTAAACGGTTCTTTAAATAAACCAGAGGGGTTCATGAACATGCTCCAACTACGGAAGCCCCATCATGCATCTCTATTCCTACTTCTCATAACAGAAGAAAATTGTAAAACCCTACTTCTCATGATATCCAAGAAAGTTGTAAGAGAATGCAATAAAATGGTGTAGAAAGTACCAAACGGATGATAAATTCGTAAAGCACTACGAGCTAAGAAATACTCCAGAAAACTTCAAGTATTGCATCCAAGCAATAAGAGAAAGCCGATGAGTAATGCGCGGAGACATCAAAGCATAAGCGGAGTGCGCGTTTGTACGCATCCGAAACAATAAACCTGCAAAAGATAATGATCCAGACAAAGTGTTGCGCGTTCGTACGCAAAACTAGTATCAAATTATGCGTTCGTACACAATTGATACACATACACCTGCAAGAAAGGAGTAAAACCGAACAAGCAAAAAATAGGATGCACGTTCGTATGCAAGTAAAGATCGGAATGCGTATTCGTACGCATTCAAATCAAAAGCACCTGCAAGAAAGGGGTAAAACCAAACAAGCAGACAATAGGATGCTCATTCGTACGTAAACAAGATCGGAATGCGCGTTCATACACATTCAAATCAAAAGCACCTACAAGAAAGGAGTAAAACCAAACAAGCAGACAATAGGATGCGCGTTTGCACGCAAACAAAGATTAGAATGCGCGTTTGTACACATTCCAATCAAAATTAACTTGTAATAGGAAACCCACAATAACTAGACAATAGAATGTACACGTATGTGCACAAGCGATGAAATGCGCGTCCGTACACATTCAAACAAGCAGATAACTTGCAAGAAGGTGTCAATCCAAACAATATGCAAATAGTATGCGCGTTCGTACACATACAAGCATTAGAATGCGCGTTCGTACGTATTCAAGATCAGATAACCTGCAAGAAGGTGTCAATCCAAAAAAACATGCAATAGAATGTACATGTAAATGTACAAGCATAAGACAAGGTCACAACAAGTCCAAATCTCAAGTATAATTGCTCAATGTACCTCGCACAATCAACAAACATGTCAAAAAATAGCAAGGAAAACATAGGTAAGCAAGAGGGGAAGAAAGCTCGGAGAAAACATGGCATTTGAGCAAAGAAAAGTAAAAAAATAAGGAAATTTGGTAGCTTGCGTCGACTTAGAAAATTTGTGCATCGACTCAAGGGTCGACGCGTAACTTCCAGCAAGTGGCCAAAAATAGAAATTGGGAGTTTGCGTCGACTCAAGTGATATGTGCGTCGACTCAAGGGTCGGCACGTAACTTCCAGTACTCAGCAAAACATGAAGATTTTTTAGAAACTTCGAAACAACATAACTTTTGCATCAAGTATCCGTTTCGCATATCGTTCGAACCGTTGGAAAGATTAAAAATAGTAGAATGCTCATGGAACAATACGAGAAACAAATCGACGAGCGATCATGTGACAAATTCTCCTAGAGGGTTATGTGTCGATGCATGAATTTTCCTTATGCTTTTAGGCCTTAACATGTTTTGTAGGCAACGTTTTGTCGAATAGAAGGCAAAACTCATGTCGATTTCACAATCATCCTAAAGAGGGGCATTTGTGCACACAAAGGTTGAAGGAAAATTGTGCGCTATATCGAAACTTGACGGCTTAGGCATTTTCACAAACAACTAAAATACGTCTATTTACACATGGTTTCAGAGCATGGATCAAAGTTTGAACCTAGAGCTAATCAGATGCAATTCAAGGTTTCGAAACAACAAATCAATAAAATCAACAATTATCCTCTTGAATAAGCACTTTTCTCATGAAAATCAATTAATCAATAAGTGCTTATTTCATCCAATTATGGATTTCATCATGATGATCACATCAAATCAAAATTTCTCAATCTAATCCATGATCTCTATGCAATTCCACAACTAAAAAACTTGATTAATTTTCAATTCTAAAAAAGTGCTTATTTCAAGAATCAAGAGATCTTACCGTCGAAACAAAGAAGAGAACGAGGAGAAGAGATCGCCGATGTCGAATCAAAGATCGTAGAGGAGATAATAAGGAGAGGGAGGCGCGAGTTTGAGAGAGAAAGAGGAGAAAATTCTTCACTTCGACACCTTGAACGTTCTTCAATGTTCTTGAGAAAAGTTGAATAAAAGCTGGATTTGATCCTTGAGAATTAAGAGAGAATAGAATAGTGTGTTTGTGGTGAAAGTTTGCAAATGATTGTGTATCCTTGAATTGTGAAGGCAAAAATTTATTTATAGTGTGAAAGTTTGGGCCTTAGAGTGCCTTGGATCCACAATTAAGCCCAAATTGCGATTATCCGAATAATTTTCGTATTTAATTCAAAACATCCAAATCTGTGCAGAATTTGAAGTTAGAATGTCAACGAAAAATGTCCAGAATGCGATTTTGCTAGCATAAGTAAAAATTTCGACTCAATCGGATGAACGGTCTAGGCGATACAGATTAAGTTTCAGCACAATTTTCAGGCGTCTGACACATGCAAAATTTTCATTGCGCTCTTCGGAGAAATCGCCTAGAACGAGGGTCTTTTGATCAAAATTCGAACTTGAGTATCTGTGAGACAAATGAAGCCAATGGAATTTGTGAACTTTTAGCACCGGTACCACCTCATTTCGATACAAATCGAGCGAGATACGATTTTTCAAACATCGCACATCATATGAAAAATGCTCGGTTGTCTCAAAATCATCTCCGGAGAATAAAAAACTGCTATTAAATGGTAAAGAATTAGCTCTGGAGTTGCAAATGAAAGTCGGAGAGAACTTAGATACAAAATTTTATACACTGGCGTTGCTGAGTTTCGATTTCCCAACTAGGAATTAAGAACGTTTTAGTGCACTAAGTGCACGGTACAACACTAAAATTCAATTTACTCCACTTGAGAAAATAATTTCTTTGGGAACCTTCTTCACATAATTTGCGTTCGGCTTGTGAATGAAAGTTGTAGATAATAGTGAGAGGGAATTTCCTATCAAAAATCATCAGAAAATACCTGATGAGCTGAGAGTTATGCCTTCCTGAGCACCCGAAACGCACTAAAAACCCAAAATTCACTTTATTGAGAAATAAGCAAATTAATTCTTTTTCTTGATGAAACAACCTTCAATCTGAACAGATAAACTGGAGAATACATTGATATGATCCCAATGCTCATGGAACCAAACCGAAATAGATTTCTAACCAGAATATGTTGCTTTAAGCGTACGAATCGAAGAATATCAATGTCGGACTCGAAATGATCTGAGATAGCCGAAACACACAATTCTTTCCACAAATTGAGGTATCAAGAACCTGATAACCATATGATGAATGCTATGCATGTGTATGCATGAAACCTTATGATAATTCTATTATAACCATGAAACTTCAAACTGAAGAGGGTGAATTTTGGGGTACAACACGTATGCCTAGAAAAGTTTGGTTATAAAAGGAGTTAGGATTTCATTTGGCCTATTCTTCACCTATTCCTTCAGTTTGAATATTAGAATTCTCTGCACTAGGCTCCAAGAATCTTAAAATCCTTTTCAAAGATGTCCAACAATCTTGATAATTCAGGTAAGTGCTCCTCAAATTCTTTGTGTATTTCTTCATAGATCTGGGATTATGGGAAGAACATTCATGGAGATCCTTGAGTTTGTAATGAATGTTCATGATCTTGGGATGAACGTGCTGGGGATATTCGTGAACATAGAGGGGATTGTCATGAATCACTCGAGGATATACATGAGCATCGCGGGGATTGTCATGAATATCTCGAGGAGGTACATGAACATCTCGGGGAATGGCGTGAGTTTCTCGAGGAGACACATGAATGTCACGGGGATTGACATGAATTTCTCAGGGAGATTTTTGGATGCCTTATGGATTTCTCGGGCGGACCTATAAGTATCTCAGGGAAACGTATGAGTCATTAGAGGAAAATCGTGATTATAGCGGGGATTAGTGGATTTTATGAGGAATGAGAGTTGTGTCCCCTTAGGTGGATGTCTCTTCGGGGAGGTTGATCGACTTCATGGGCTTAAGGGTTGAGTCACGGGCAATCCCGTGTGGCGTTTGTTACGCTGAGCATCTCACCCTTTCACTTGACTTGCAGTGGAAAGGTGGATTTGATGACGTCGAATTCACTATTCTTTCGCTTTTTAGGTACCATGCACCAACCAGTTGAGGAGACATGAGGATAAGGTCCGAGTAACCGGCGACGTGTTCGGCGTGCCGTAGATTTATCGTGGGTTGCGCCCGAACCGCGAGATTACAAGTCTGAATTTGCCACTAATTCTTCTTTGGCCTTCAACGTGATCGAGAATTTAGACAAGGGAATGAATCCTTCATGGGCAGTCAAAATCCCAGGTGAATCTAGGAGGATATGCTCCGCCTACGTGAGGACGCGCTTTCTTATGTATGAGTTTGCCTTTTGAGAGGCGGGGATGCGCATGCCCTTCACAAGTTTCCAGACTGGGGTCTTCATGTGGTTAGATCTGGCCCCCTCGCAACTCCATATGAATGCCCTGGATTTTATGTGTGTTTTCAAACTGGTTTGACGATACCTCGGCATCGGCGCCATACTGCCCCTCTTCTTTAGGTCCGGGAAGCTGTTTCGACCTTATCTAGAGTCTGTCCGAGATTTTAAGGGGCACTTCTATGTCGTGAAACCTCTCACCAGGGAGGCCGAGGACACACTTTATACCTGGTCCATGGAAGTTGATGAATAAGACAATGAGGTCGAGAGGTTGATCGCGCGGTTTCTGCTGGAGTTGGATAAGAAACACTATGACTGGGGAGCGGATTTTTACTCCGTGAGACATGAGCAATTTGATATGCAGGAGCAGCTCTCGTACGAGAAGCTAACAAACTATGTCAAAAAATTTACCTCGGTTATCTGTATGGACTGGGAGGGCAATATCCTCCTGGATGACAGTGGGGAGATCGAGATAGTTATCGGTTTATAAACACTAAAGTCCTTCTAGACTTCCCATCAGATGAGGGCGCGATGGTACTCCTAGGTAACTTCCCGTGGTCCCTCGGTGGGTCATATCTTTCTGATCATGTTATCTAATTTTTCTTTATTATTTACAACCCGAATGACGACTCTCGAGGAACGTATGCTAAAATTGAAACCAAAGGATGCCCGTGGTTCAGTTAAAGATCGCGTTGCTGAACTGCAGGAGCAAGCGAGGAAAGGTAGCCAGGCGGACGGGTCCACTCCTTCCCCTCGAAACGACCATGGGTCTTCTCCTGAACAGCCCTTGAAGAGGAGATGAGGGGATTGCTTGGAACAAGGGGTTCCAGGGAAGTCGGTGAGACTTTTGTGCTGCCCCTTGCTACGGGAACCAACATATCTTTGACAATGTGAACTCCCTGGGGGTGCAGGAATCTGAAAAAGAGGTCATCCTCTCGGCCGACAAGAAGACTCAGAAGCAAGAACTCAACATAGATGTTGTTGTTGTTATGAGGGTGCTCGAGATGGTGTTGACGCTTAATGGTGAGGCCGCCTCCTCAAAAGCCACTCTCGACCAAGCTCGTGCCAAGATGTACGAGTTGGAGACCTAGAATAATGAGTATTATAATAAGTCATGAAGCTTCGGTGGCAGCATGAGAGGCATGTCCAACTGGCCAAAGAGCTGAACGTGTTGAGATCCAAGATGGACCCTCTGACCGCAAATAATGGGCAGTTGACTGCTCGCATGAAGGAGCTCGAGGAGCCAGTGGCCCCAACTGAGGAGGAGTCCACCGAAGAGCAGGGTTTCTCTTCGAGAAGGGGTCTGGTCAGCAGGATTTGAGTGCTCGAAGAAGATATGGTGGAGGACCTTACCTTTGGGTTTAACCAAGCCATCCACCAGATAAAGGTAGTCAATGATGAGGTCGAGCTAGTGACCGAGGGGATTAGTCCCTTTCATAGAGTGGTTGACGGGAAGATCAAGCCTCCGCCCAACATTTAGAAGGTTGTCCTTTTAATGTTTTGTTGGGCCTGCGCGTCCTTGTTTTATCTGGCCTGCGTGCCGTTTCTTTTGATTTGTTAGACCTTGTGGGTTGAGCCCGTATTTTGCATATTTGGTTTGGGCCTACGAGACTCTGTTATGTAATTGATATTTTATCGGCCTAGTTGGTCGATTAATCTTTTTATGTTATTTGCTTAACTATTTTATATGCTCAACCTTGCAATTGTTTTCAGCGTGTATGCCGAAGGGATGGTCTCAGGGCCCACCAGGCGAGGCCATAGTCGTGTTTGGGGCTCTGGCCACGGGGCGTGAACTGTCCATCGCGAGTCGAACGTTTTGCCATTGGGTACTTCGTCGTCCGTAGAGCTTGTTCAAAGTGTCTGTGTCGGGCAGAGGTTCTACTCGGGTGCTTATGACGAATCATCTATTAGTTACATTTGGGTGCGCACTAGTACCATCTTGCGCCCTGTGGTCGAGCGAGCCACCACGCGGAGGGCATATTCGTCGACTCCTAAGTCCCCGGGGAGAGATCGTGGGACTTAGCTGTAGTATTGTTTTAGCTTTGTAGTGTTCCAAGGTCGAGGGAGTTGCACTCCACAAGATTTTCTAAGTAGTAAGCCCCAGTGCCCGTTTTGCCACGGACGCGGTAAGGACCCTCCTAGTTGGCGGCCAGCTTCCCCTCGCAGGATTCTTGTTGATTCCTCCGTAGGACCAGGCTACGGACTTCAAACTCTCGTTTGATGACTTTGGCGTCGTGGCGTAGAGTAATATGCTGCTTCATCCTGGCTTCGCGGAGGGCTGCCTCCGAGCGAATTTCATCGACCATATCCAGCTCCTCGCGTAGTGCTTCGTCCTTCATCTCCTCGTCCAGCGGGAATTCAGTGCGTTGGGAGGGTTCCCTGATTTCTACGGGGATGACCGCCCCTGTTCCATACATCAATCGAAAAGGAAATTCCCTGGTCGTCGAGTGTGGGGTTGTACGGTAGGCCCACAACACACTGTGCAGTTCCTCTACCCATTTCTTCTTGGCTTCACCTAGTCGCCTTTTGAGTTCCCGCAAGAGGACTCTGTTGGCGGCTTCGGCTTGGCTATTGGTTTGTGGGTGTTCGACCGAGGTGAAGTGTTGCTTCGTGCCGAACCTTGCTACGAAGCTCCGAAAATTTTGGTTGGTGAATTGCGTCCCATTGTCCGTTACGAGTGCTTGCGGGATTCTGAAGAGGGTGAGGATGTTTCGTTTGTAAAAACTGAGGATGTTGAACGACATGATCTTGGCGAGGGCTTCAGCCTCTATCCACTTCGTGAAATAGTCGACGACCACAATGAGGTATTTATTTTGGTACGAGCCTTGCGTGAATGGCCCGAGGATGTCCATTCCCCACCAACTGAAAGGCCAAGGGAGGTGAGCGTGGTGCGGTGACGCTATATGCATGTCAGCGTGACACTAACACTTATCGAATATTTTTACGTGCTCCTTCGCGTCTTGTTGCATAGTGGGCCATTAGTATCCTACTCGCAATGCCTTTCGGGTGAGGGATCAACCACCCAAATGTTGGGCGTTGATGCCCTCGTGGATCTCGTGCAATACACCAGATACCTTGGACTCTTCGAGGCACTTTAGGAGAGGGATGGAGAATCCTCGTTGGTACAAACGTTGCTCAAGCATGACATAGGAGCATGCCCGACATTTGATAGCGGCGACTTCCTTCGTGTCCGCAGGCAAGAGATCCAGATATGGACCCAAACACATTCAAACTAAATGCGATTTTTCACCATTATCAATTTTGTTTGATTCGATTTACGATTTTCTATTGGACTAGTTATAAAAGGCTAGAGCCTAATTTTATAAAAAACAACAAACCAGTTTTCTACTGCCACTAAACAAAAGTGACAATGCATGTAGAACATCTTAAGTAATGCATTTAGACGTAATCCATCGGTTTTTCTTTCTTTCTTTCTTTTTTGGGTAATTCAATGAAATTGGGATTTCTTATAGACAATCTATGAGGGCAAAATGGCTGGGACTTTTGAGGAATCGTGCAATCAATTAACAAATTAAAGAAATGCTATTAACCATTTTGTCATAGCAATATTTGAGGTATATTTTCTGAAAGTTCTGTTGATGAACCATCCTTCACATTGCACAAGTTGTAAAATATCCACCATGAGAATCTCAGGGTGTAGAAACCATATAAAATACTCAGGATTTCAATTCCTAATCCGATGATTCTCTTTGCATAAAGCTTTCATGGCAGTTTATGCTTCATTGCTTCATTGGCAAACAAAGGTATAACGCAAACGCCAACCACAGTTCAACCTTCTCAAACCCTCTGAGTTTTGCTTCCATGTCTTAAATTTCAAGACTAGTAGGTTATACATAAACTCCATTGTAAATATTCAATGAAGTTGGTGTTCTTCATGTCCTTGCATGATGGTTGTCTCCCCTAATTTACATTTTTCTCTGCTAAATAAAAAGGTCAAATGCTTATGATGCTAAGCATATTCAAAATAACACACTAGCTTGAATATCACCAGTAGTCCCCACATGAGCACAATCCATATTTAAAGTGATGAAACCGATTTGAATCTCTGACAACAATATATCTCTGTTCAATGAGTGACACTAACTTGATAAAGTTGTGACAATCTCCACATACCCTTAGATTCTTCACAACTGGATGGGAATTTCGTGATGTGTAACTATTAACCCAAAAGCAATATCTAGCTTTTCATCGTACGAGAAAGAATAGTTTCTTTCTGCTCATCTTCAATATCATGAAATACAAGGTTTGTATCGGGTTGATAACCCGCATCTTTCAACCTCATACTTAACTCGAAAGTTTTGAGTAAATTTGGTTCGACAAAGGGTGTGTCAAATCACCACCAAGAATGAGTATGTCTTATTTTTAACCTCAATCCAACTATACCGGTTCTTTTTCACTTTTCTCTTATCCATTAGTTTTCTCATATCGACCTTTCTTTTCTGCTGCAGATACATATTGATAATAAGACATATGCAATGAATCTTCCGGTCAAGAGAAATAAGTTTCTCAGCAAGTTCTCCGAGCTCTATGCGGTGTACTCGAGCGGCTCCGGAGAGTGCGCCACACATTGCACTGTGGAAACGACATCTCATTTATGATATCCATAGCTTTTTCAAAGATCCCCGCACGACTATATAGATCGATCATGCAGAATAGGCTTCATTGTTGGATTAATGTGATGATCATTGATCATGGAATTGAAGTAATTTTGACCTTTTCCACTAGGCCAACATGAGTGCAAGAATGACTCCAATGAATGTTACACCATCCATTTCCATGTTTCGCTTTCGCATCGCATCAAATACCTCTAAGGCTTTCTTGGCTCGGCCATGCTGCATATCCGAGATCATTTAGTTCCAAGAAACCAAGTCCTCTCCTTCGCTTTTGAAAACTTCATGTGCACTATCGATATCTTTGCATACATGGTAACAAGAGAACTACTAACACATATAGCATTATTCAATCTCATTTTAATTGCATATGCATGAAACTGTTTTCCTTGTTCGCTGCCGGTAGAGCAAAGACAGCATTTATGATGCCGGAAAATGTAAACTCGTTTGGTTTAATTCTTCTTTATCAATTGGCGGAAGATTTTAGCAAGATCTTCAATTTCTCCTGTTTGTGCATATCCCGCTAGCATCACGACCATGCCATTAAGTCCTTCGCTTCAATTTTCTCGAAAACTTTAACCGCATCATTAATATTTCCTATCTTAACATACGCATCCAAAAGTGAAGTTCCTACGGATGATGACTTTTCATAATTAGTTTTGATAACGGCATGCATTTCGAACGAAACAAAGACGCAGTAGGATGGCGTATACGTGAAATGATTTGGTTTTACACCTCCCTCCTCATCCGAGAAAACAAATTCACACCGGTCAATGCCACCATTCTGCAAGTAGCCATCGATCATAGCAGTCCATGACACCAAATTTTTACCTTCTTCCATCATCGAGAATAGACTAAACGCATTGTCCATTTCCTTGCACTTACTCAACGCTACCATGAGTGCGGTTATAACACTTTGGTGTTCGGTAAAACCACTTCTCAAAGCTTTACACCGCATCAATCTTACTAACAACAATTTCTAAGGCTAGCACACGACTTAATAACACTAGCAAACGTCATGTAAGTAGGTTTAACCCCGCAAGTTGCATGTTTTAAACGTTTAAAACCTCCAAATGCTGCCCATTTGTCACATGTCCCGCAATCATGCTATTCCAAGAAACCCAATCCTCATTCTCCATTTTATCAAAAACATTTCTAGCATCACTCAACAACCCCGACCTAGAATACATAATAATCGAGAATTGCAAATGTATCGCCCTCAAAACCATGTTTTACAACCATGGCATGAATTTGCAATCCTACATCAACAACACCATGATTAGCCAAAGCGCAATTACGAGAAACAAGATACCGATTCAAAAACCCTCAAACCGCATCCGGCTGAACAACTCCCATACATAATCATAAAGTCCGCTCAACGAATAACCCATGAAAGCAAAGAAGTCCATGACACAACATTTCTCTCACCCATTTCATCAAAAACTCTTCTCCCATCACTAATGACTCGCCATATACATATCAACAAGTGAAGTTCCTACACTAACATTACACACAAGTCCAAATTTAACGCATTGACAATGAACTTGTCACCCATTATCCCATCAAATGAGCCACCATAAAGCTTGAAAACACATGAGAACGTTGATTCATCAAGTGGTAAAGAAGAACGAAGAAGGGATAGAAATAAGTGGAGGGCTTCTTTGGGTTGGTTATTGCGTGAGTAAGTGAAGAGTAATTGGTTATGTTGTTCGAGAGTGGTTAGTCTCGAGGAGTTTTGTCGAAGTGTGTTGTGCAATGTGAGGATCACATAAAACGCAGAATGTCCAAGTCCGAGAATTGGGTTTGTTGAAATGTTGGTGAGTGTTCTCAAAGATGAGTTTAGTTTCATGCTCTTCCTGTTTGGAAAAATGGTAACTTTGGATATGGAGACAAAGCTTGTTGTGATATTTATAGCGAAAGAAGAAAGGAAGGGTTTTTTGTTTTGAATGGATGTGACAGTGTTGGGTTGACGGAGGAACAACAGAAAGTGACACGTGTGTAATGTGCTAACAACTTACAAGTTTGAGTTTGTTTTTTGAGGTTGGACTTGTGAGATCATCTCCGAGAGAAAGTGTAACTCATGTTTTGAGTTTATAATTTACCATTTGGTAATAATTTTTTATCATGAGTTTATAGTTTAATAAAAGATTTATTTGGTACAATTTTTTATCATGATTTTATAGTTTATTTATTAATTTATTGTTTATTTTTTAAACGATATTTTATATTATATTTTAACTCATAGCTTATATTCTTTCTTTTATTATTATTATTATTATTATTATTATTATTATTATTATTATTATTATTATTATTATTATAAATTTTAGTTATTTTAAATATATTTTTAATTATTAATTTAAAAATATTTTTGATGTCATTTTATATTTATTAACTAGTTAAACTGTTAATTTTATCAAACATTTTAATTAGTTTATCAACTATTAGTCACAACCATCAACCATAAACTATAAGCTATCAGCTAACTTATCTGTCAACTGCTAGTTTCACCAAACAAAGCCAAAGACTGCATTTTCTCATTTTGATTTCTCAATTTCTTTTATAGTTTACTACGTCTAAACAGGCACTCTTATCCTCGTTTATCCTCTTTTTCCATTGTACACTTGCGTCAAAATATTAATATTTATTTTTATTTAATTTTGATTTAAATTTAAATTAATTATGCAATAAAGTTTTTGATATACTATCTGTGTGCACATGCAAAAAATTATAAAATAGTTTTTTTCTCATATTCATTAAAGTTTATTTAATTATTTTATGTTTAATTTTTAGTTTTATTTTTATTTTTATTTGTCATTGAATCAGAAGAAAAAAAATTGAAGAGGAGTGGTGGAAGTAGTTTATTGTGTGAGTAGTATTTTAGAAACTGGATTGAAAATCAAACCAGTAAAGATACTGGATCACTGATTTATTGGTCGAACCACTGAATCACTGGTCGAACCGTATGATTAAACCAAATTAAATCGAATAACTCGGTTAAATAGACCGGTCTTTATAACAAAATTATATAGATATAAAACTTGTCGTGTCGGATGACTCAATCTCTACAAAATATAACTAGGACTTAAATTTAAAAAAATATCGTATCATAAATAAATTCACAATTTGATAGTTTAAATTTAAATTTTAAATATTTTAAAAATATCATATCATAAATAAATTTGCAATTTGATAATTTAAAATTAAATTTTAAATATAGGTATCATATATAATAAAATAATACAAATTACAAAGTTTAATTGCAACATAATACAATTGAATAATTTATAACAAAATAATCTTATTGTTTATTAAATTTAGTTTCAAAGAATAAAAATTATTTGAATACTGAGATTTCTTTCTTCAATATCAAAACTATCTAAAGCAAAATCAATTGCATCTGCAACGTTTTATCTGTCAATAATATAATTAATTAATTTAATTTTTTTATTTTCTATTATATATATATATATAAAATATTTTAATAAAATAATCCAAATGAATAAAAAAAATTAAACTACAGTTAAACCATCAATTTTGAAAAGCCGCTGATTTTTCCAATTTTTATCGATTCTTACCGGTTCGTACCGGTTCAACGACATATTTGGTCCAACAATTAAACCATATCAATTATTTGACCAGTTCCTGGTTTGACAGGTCCGACCGACCGATCCGACCGATTTTTAAAACACTGATTTAAAAAGAAAAAAAAAGAAAAAAAAAGGATAGTTAAAGGACAATTATGATAAAAAAAAGGTCAATCCAAAGTCGTCAATCTTTATATAGATAGTTATAGATAATTATTTAAACATTTTAGAATGAAAATTTGGGGCTATTATTACTTTGTGAAATTTTCTATTTCTTAAATAATGTATTTCAAAGACACACTCTACTTCCTTCGTAAATAATTTATTTAAGTGTTTAATTTAAATACATGTCTTAGACACACTCTACTTCCTCCGTAATGATTTATAAATAAAATTAACACGAATTACATATATTAATTATTAAATATAAAAAAAAAAACAATTTTACTTATAAATCGTTACGCAAAGAGTATTATTGAAAAATCTTTCTTTTTAGAGAGAACATATGATTATAGAAGTAACCATCATTTGAATCTATAATTATGAAAAAAAACTATTTATAATTAAGAATAACATATACAAAATAATATTCTTTTGGATGCGAATGTTTTACGATAGCGGTGATGGCGATGTGCTGAAGCAGTAAAGAGGTAAGTAAAAGTAAGTATTTTATAGGGTATATCATATCGTCTCCACATGAATTAGGGATACTAAATTATCGTTCGACAATCTCTCGCGTTCTTTAGTTTGGGGTTGAATGAATTTGTTTGTATAAAAGGTAAATGCGGGAATTAAAAGTTATAATTATAAAAAAAGAATTTCATTCTTTGAATAGAAGAAAACTCTCGGGACTGAATTTCACATATCCGTTAAATACTTAAACTAATTACTCAGTCGTACTCAACCTTAATCACTCGTCAAAATCATCATGTACCACTCACACAGAGGTTATGTCTAACACAAAGTAAGAAAACAATTATTTTGCTCTTCGTTGACGATGTCTCGCGCAACTAAAACAACACGGAGGCATTAAGAGTCTATACCCACAAAATTATTAAGTCTTAATCTATCTCTAGAGTTAAAACCCAATATGTGTTCATCCTAAATCTAAATCTAAGGAGTATATGTTTATAGTAACTCAAATCCAAATAAAACAAGCAATCACCAATAATGGTTTGTAACGAAAGAATCACACAACACTGTGAGTAATTAATACACATACAAAACAAAACATACTTACAAAAAGCGGGGGATTTATTTGAAGAATATTATACAAATGAATCGATAAATGTCATGAAACTACTACTACAAACACGAATTTTTGGCACTCATCACGGTGGCGAAAAGTTTACGAAGATTGAAAGAAGTTTTACCATAGCTAAAATCTTATTACGTTTGATCCTTTAACTCCAAGCTTATCTTTGTTGTAGTTGGTCTCCATTTCCTTGAATTTTCTCCATTGCGCCGGTGAATATGAACGAAATGGAAGAGAGAAGTAACATAGTATTTTTGTTGAGTGTTTGCGTTTTTTCTTTTTCTTTCGAGAAAAATGAACTAATGTTTAAAGTAAGGGTGACAAAACAGGCAGTGGTCCGCCAGGCCATCCCGTTCACCCGCCAAAAATGGTGGATTGGGTTGGAATTTTGAGTTCGTAGTCCACCAAAGCTCGTCCTGTCAAAATCCACTACATGCCAAAGCCCGCCCTGCTAAAACCTGCTTCTCCTATTGGTTCAACTTGTCTAGCCTTAAGCATGCCGCCGTTTTTTAGTAAATTCTAGTAATTACATTTCTTGATGGTTTTATTTTATACATTTATTTGTGAATAAATATTTTTAAAGTAAAATTTGTTAAGAAAATGCTTCATAAAAAACTATTCTAAAAAATAAGTGAAAAATATAATTAAAATGTAAAAAAAATAATTATTCTATTAAAAAATGAAAAAGTTAATAAATAAATAGACGGACCACTTGGAATAAGGTGTGTGTCTCGAAAAATAAAGGGGGGTCTCAATTTTATGAATTGCGAGATTTGGAATTTTGCTTGCCTTCTGAAGAATCTTTGGAACCTTTGTAGTAAAGAAGACAGTATATGGGTGAAATGGGTGAACATTTACTTCATGAAAGACAAGGATATCATGGGCATTCCTTCTCTTCATAATGCCTCGTGGGTTCTCTAAGGTATCCTAAAGAGGAGGGTTATGACTCGGGGGAACAACTATTGGCAAGAAGTTGCTAGAGGAGGTAAATTCAAAACCAAGGCCATGTACTACAGCCTTATGAACCATGCTGATACTGTAACGTGGAGAAGGATTTTCTTTCAAAACTTAGCGCGCCCTCGTGCAAAATTTACTACTTGGTTGGCCTTTCACAACAGATTGACAACCAAGGAGCGACTTCATAAGTTTGGCTTTGTGGATAACGATCATTGTGGGTTCTACAGTAGTGTGGAGAGCATGGACCATTTGTTATTTGCCTGCCAGAGCATGAACAATATTTGGACTGGGGTTCTTAAGTGGTTAAATATAAACCATGAACCGAAAGGGTGGAATCTTGAAAGCAAGTGGATTGTGCAACTTTGCAAGGTGAAGCATTGGGGATGCAATTTTTGAAAATTGTTTTTACGGAAACTGTTTATGCTTGTGGGATGTATAAAAATAAGGAAGTTTACAAGATAGAAAAAGAGAACATTTGTATAATGGATGAAATAATAGATATAGTAGTGAATAAAGTTTGGATGAAAGTCAAGTATAGAGAAAAAACTGCCCACCTTATGGTGAGCTAATATAGTGTTTCTAATTTTTGTTGATATATATATATATATATATATATATATATATATATATATATATATATATATATATATATATATATATATATATATATATATATATTCTTTATTTCAAAAAATAAATGAATTAAATAGACGGACAAACCCGCTGCCCACCATCCCGCCTCTTTGACGGGGAAGACTAGACTTTTACGTCCATTTCTACTTGAAAGGTTTGTTCGTCCCGTTCTTTTTTTGACGGGGTTTAGGCGGAATGAGGCAATGCGGGCGACCCGTTTGCCACTCCATGTTTAAAGTAGAACTAATTTTATTTTATTTTATTTCTATAATGTGAGGAAAATAAATGACCGATTTTGTTTATTTTTTTTATAATTGATTTACAAGTTCATATAATGTGATTTATAATTAATGTACTTGTACCTGACCACATGAAAAAACACAAAATTTCACTAAGTGTTAAATATTGTAAGCATGATGATTTCTCATATTCTTAGCTTCGTAACTTTCAACTCGTGGCTCAGATGACTTCGATTCCTTCGACAAAGTTGTTAACTTGCCATGAAATGAACAAATTTGTATTTGAACTCGACTCAAAATGATGCTTGGAAACGCAGGTAAAATACTCCCAAAGTCGGACATTTGGCCACATTGAAAATCTTCAAAATATCACTAAGTATAAATTTCTAAAGATGTGAACATCAAACTTTGGAGCCTCATAACTCGAAATCCGGGCATTTTCCGAAGAAATCTTCTCAAGGATAAAGTTAAAGTACGAAATGTGCTCTTTCCAACGACTAAAACTCCGCGAACTTTCAACCACACACGAATGAGATAGAGAGTGAACAATATGACTCCGTGAACAAAAATTCTTAAAACTTAGAAAAAGTTTAAGATTACTTAATATGCAAGAAATCTCATTTTTATCCGATTCTTCAGACTTTTCCAAATAAATGGTCATATTTTCTCAAATCTCGACAATAATTTTGACCGAAAGTCCATCTGGTCAAACTTTGACTTTTTACTGACTTTTTCAATACGCTCACTCAAATCTCTTTTTATCCAATCGTTCTTGATTTTCTAACGAAACGTACAGATCGATAAGCCGTATACAAACATTTTGAGACTCACATAAGGCTAAGGAATCACTTTAGACTCAAGTATTCGAATGCAACATACTCTTGCTCAAAACCCTTAATCGAAATCCACATGATAGGAGATCAGAATTTCAAAATTCTGATTCTCGTGAGATAATTAGAAACTTTTGGACATACACACCTTGATCATTGAGATGAAATTCGTGATAATGAAACTTCAGATATTCAACATTTAAAAATCAAACTTCTTCTCTTGAGTTGTGCACACTCCCACAATTGAAAAAATTGATCTTATGGTTAATGCATGAATGATTTGTATGTAATGCACCTGTTGATTAAGTGTGAGCCGATTATTTATAAAAAAATGAAGAGGGCGAATTTTGGGGTACAACACTATTGACGAGGGTAGAGGTGAGAATGGGGAGTTGTTGGTCTTGTTGGTATTGAGGGATACCCGACCATGCGTCCCCGACTGAAGGGCAGAAGGTCCTTCGTATGTCCCAGTTGATTGGGCTATAGCTATTGGGCCACTCTGGGTGCAAAAGTGGATTGGGCCATGCTTAGCCATTGGGCCAGACTAGAATAAATTTATCTTACCTTTAGTGTAAAGTGAGGGTGAACGATACTCGACCTTGACCACCTTCTGAACCAATGCAAGGAAATGAGAGGTAAAATGATAATTTTTACCTTAAATTATAGCTTTCTATGCTATATTTGATATGATAAAACACTTGAAACTTGATTTGGAGATGAAGAAATGGTTGAGAATGGTCAAGGTCTGAAGTATGTTTTGGTTATGGGGGAAATGAAATGAATGAAATAGTGGTGGGGGTTATCATGAAGCAAACTTATTTGACAAAGGTATTTTCGGATATACATATCCGAAAATACCTTTGAATGTTTAAATCTAACGTTTAAATTATCATAATGTGTAAACAAGGGGTATTCATATAGGCATATATAAAACCCCCCGAAAATGGATTTAAGGATTCATTTGGACATGCATATTCGAATGTTATTTTGGGGTTTTAAGAGGTATTTTTAATCCATATAAGAGTGGCTAAAGATATACCCTTTTGTTATACATATATACATAACGTTAGGGTTATTTCTCTGCATACTTTAACTTCAAGTTTTCTTTCTCTTTTCCAAGATTTTTATATTCCCCAACTTAAGTATTAGAACGTGAAAACATAATAATGTCTTGTCGCTTATCCGTATCATCTATAAGTAGGTATGAAGTTTTTCCTTCTTATTATGCTTGTCAATATCTTACATACAACCAAATTTATTTCACGTTGCATTTAGTTTCTAGTATGTTTAAAGTAGTTTTGGTAAAGTTGCATGTATGTTTTATATTGTTGCAGTTCATCATCCGAATTTGAAGGAGATGTTGACTGGATCCATCAAAAACTTTATTCACTTTATACGGATGCTCAAAAGTTGGATATGGAGTATCCTCAAGCGGATAAAGTGAAATTATGTTCCTTAGGGGACAAATGTCGCATCCAATGTTGGAACAACTGGTCCAACAAGTTATACTAGTATGATAACAAATTATGCATTACGATGGAGTAGAAAAGTAGTAAATAACACAACCAATTAGTAACTTAGTTCGATGCAACTTGCACCTAAGTCTAGAGGGTTGGCTTCTAACCGAAGAAAGGAAATTCACTATCAATAGCTTAGTATAATTAGTCTTAGAAGCAACAACAAACCCTATGTAGTTCAATGCCTTTTCCTAAAACTACTCAATGGCTTTCTATTTAAGATCCCCCTAAATATAAGACACCCTCTCGCTTTCTCTAAAAAAACTAACCCAAGTGTTTCGTCTTTCCTAGTGATCAACTTCAATCAAAACTATGAGTGATGTTAAATATTACAACTCAAGTACACAAACTTACTATGCCAAGTTACTGAAACGTAATGGTGTATATAGAATAACAAGGACTATTGTAAACTTAGAACTCTAATATCTTTAATATAAATGCTTGAATTCCAATGCAGTTTTAAGCTCTTTATATAGCATAATGATTATGGGATTTTCTTCATGGATAATTGATTTGATTTTGTCTGGAAATAATGCATATTCTATTGGATATGATTTGGTTTGCTTAAAATTTAAATTTAAATCGATTTGATTGTTACAGTTGTCAAATAAATCATATTACTAAATAAAAGCAAGAAAATCTTTAATGAATTTTATACATAAAATAATCCAAAAACGTAGCAGTCTGGCCTATTGAACAAAGGCCAAGATGTCGTACCACATGTTGAGACATAGTGTCCAATATGTGCCCCTTATGAAGTTCCATACAATTTAAGAAATCTAGGTTAACTTGAACACTTTTCCATGTTATTATTTTGCAAAAATGCAGCCAATTCAAATGACCAATTCATAAGGAACTTCAATCACCCCCTTTGGAAAATTCTGAAAAACAACTCTTCAAGATATAACACTTTGTTCAAATCATAGTAAGTGATAACCAATAGAACCATTTGGCTTCATCAAAGCATTCAATCAGCAACATCATCGTTCTTCCATTTATTAAAGTTAAGCACAACATCAACAATAAGAGTAGAAATTAGTAGCATCAAGTATCAACATTAAGTTATTTAGATGCTTAAACATAGTCCATTTTGTTACTCCAAACCAAACACACAATCCAACATGCAACCATTCATCGACTTCGTCATACATGTACAAGTCAACACATAGTTAGTAGCCTACAATCATACAACTTAATGATTATTGTCATGCAATCATTCATATACTTGGTCATGCATAACACAAACAGTTAGCCGTCAATAACATGATAATTATAGCACTACTAACACAAAAGCTCACCAAAAGGGTCGATGTATTGTCTGATGCTCCGACATGGAGCAACATATTAGTACTTCAAGAATAGCCAATACTTAATAATTATCATATTTACTTGCACACACCATATACACCACTTCTCAACATTACCCCCCTTTTTTGCCATAATTTGGAAAATGGTTTGTTCTTTAAAGAAGACAATATGCATAAAATTTGGCATGTACAAGGTCAGCCATGCAAGTTTATTATGTAGGTACATACACAACTAGAACATGAGAAGAACAAACTAGTAGAATTAGACCTAAAATTATAGAGTAATTAATCACTACAACACAATAGAAAAAAATAGAAACAACCGTCTTCCAAAAACCATCTTCATAAGTCATCCATATGTCTGGCACATCATAGAATGCATATTCATATCCAAAGATTTATTCATTAGATCTTTCATTATCTCACATATTGTCAGAAGATCATGCCTCCTTACTCTCAAATGTGTCATTCCTCTTTATCTCACCATTGGAAATATATTGCTAATGAATTGTGATAAATGAGTAAAAAATGTTGATTGTTTAGGTGTATTAATTCCTATTATTAACTCTTTTATTCCATAAGGCTTTTTGCATATACGAGTTTCAATAACTAGGTTTGTATAGACAACTTCTATCGATCTACACTAAAACCTTCCACTTGCATTGTTTTCAAATAATTTTTTAAATACCAAATTTTGATTGGTACTTTTGACATGGTGATCTATTCACCCCCTTCTAAATAAGTTGTCGTCGTCTAACAAATTCAATAATTTTAGACTCGAGAGATGAACAATTATACCATGCTGAATTTTTGATTAAGTTTAACTCCACTTTTGTGTTACAAATAACTTGTACTCGACTTCACCAAAGTATTCCATTTAGTGTAGTTAAACTCTTTTCTTGATAGATAACACAAAATCCAAACCAAATTCCAGAAATGATTCCCGCACTTGTAACAAACAACAAACTTCACACAAAATATTAAATACCCTAATGTACAACTAGTCCCTCTCAAACACTCAATTTTTAGAGATGGAGGTCCACAACACTAGATAAGGATTAAACTTGAAGATGTTGAACCGTGTCAAAGGAATCTCACATACACACTTTAATTCACATGATATGAATAAGGAATTAGATTTAGGTCAATAAAGAACACACACAGGTTTTCTCAAGTTTTTGGATAAAATAGGTCTTGGTTGTTGATGGTTATCATGAGCTTGATCAAAATTGAATCATTACAAGATTGATCAAGTCAAGTTCATCTTGTGATTAAGATCAAATTACACAAAGCCAAAATCTTATTTTCACAAAATGCATGATTTGGGTCATAAAACGTACATGATTTAAATCGAACAACTTAACACCTTGGTTTAAGTGTTATAACTTGTGATTCAAGCAACACTTGATAAAAAGATAAAAACCAACTTGCAAGGCTACAAAAATATCACACGATATCATGGATCAACATTATAATTAATTGAGTAATGAGGGCACTTAAGGTGCAATAATACATAGCTAAAGTGAACATAATACAATTCAAATACAAATGATTTACAATCACGCAAATAATTATAACAAGCAAATTACAAATACACGAATAAACAATAGCACATACACATAAATTGAAAAAAAACATAAAAATAAAATATTTGTAATTTCAAACTATGGTTATGGTTGTAAAATCAATTTAGTATAATTGTTATTAAACTACACTTCTCGTGTAATTTAGCAAATCAATATATTTGCTAGTTTATACATTTTCGTCATAATTGTGTATCAATCTTATTTATGTGTTTGAAGTGTGTTTGAGTTGTTGCATATATTAATTTTATTAATTATATTATAATTATTTTAAAATATATTTTAATATTAATCTTCTTATGTGAATTTCTTATATTTTTATTATACAAATGTTTAAAATAAGATAGATAAATTTTATTATAAAAATATTTGAAATAAGACTAAGATAATAATAAAAATATTAAGATTGAAAAGAATTTAAATGAAATTTGATATACAAAATTAAAATGATATGATATTAATTGTAAATTCAACTATATCTACAGCGTTTGACACCGCCTTATTTTAGAGGAAAGCATGTAACGGTTTTATTTTAATTACATTATAATCGTCCAATCTTTCTTCATCTGCGAAATCTCAGCCGTTAATTCTGACCCTAGCTTCTATATAAACCTCCTCTACCCTCATTCAAGAATACCAAAAATAGTATGTTATATCTTTCGATGCTCGGATTTGTTTGCTTCCGATGGCTCGAATTTACGGTCTGCTTTTTCTTGTTTTCTTGATCTCCTGCTAAGAAGACGATGGTTAGGTTTTGATTATTGATATGCTTTTCGAATGTTAGATATTGAGCTTTTTTTGGATCAATTTTCAAGATTCTGGGATTATTGATGATGACGATGATGAAAATTTTCTTCAATTATCTGTTCTTAATTATCTTTTCCATGGATTTGCGTTGCTTCTTGATAAATGATACGCCTTTCTCAGATTGTTGATGGTGTTTTCTTAATGGATTTGCGGTGCGTCTTGATAGGTTTTCTTAGGTTGCTGATTGTATTTTTAAAATGGATTTGCGGTGCGTATTGATACGAATGATCGTGTGAAACTGACATGACACAGTTTTTATTTGATCATTAAGAGATATGTTTATCCATTTTGCATAGGATTGTTTTGACTCTCTTACATATTGTTGGGCTAGAATTGTTCCTATAACAGATTTAATTCTTCATTTTAGAATTAAGATGTGGATTTATCGGTTTCTCTGTCAGCTGACAAGTTTTGTGGAATTCTTGAATATTTTGATACCAACAAGAACATAAAATAACTCCAGGTATCTAAATAAATTTTTTCAAAGGGTCATTCCTTACTATAAGTGAGACACCCACCTTTCATCTTAAGTTTTTAGGTGAATATGTGACTTATAAAGGTGTGTCCCAAGTGTAAAAGGCCCCCTCTTCAGAATTGCCCTAACAGTGGTATCATGATCGGAATTGCCATCATGAGCAGAACTGCCCCGGTATCATGAGCGGAATTGTCCCGGTATCATGAGCGGAGTTGCCCCTAACATTGACATCATGAGCCGAATTGCCCCTAACAGTGACATCATGAGCCAAATTGTCCCTATCGGAATTGTCCCTATCGGAATTGTCCCTATCGGAATTGTCCCTAACGGAATTGTCCCTAACGGAATTGTCCCTAACGGAATTGTCCCTATCGGAATTGTCCCTATCGGTATTGTCCCTATCGGTATTGTCCCTATCGGTATTGTTCCTATCGGTATTGTCCCTATCGGTATTGTTCCTATCGGTATTGTCCCTATCGGTATTGTCCCTATCGGTATTGTCCCTATCGGAATTGTCCCTAACGGAATTGTCCCTAACAGTGGTATCAAGATCGGAATTGCCCCTATAAGTAGTATCATGATCGGAATTGCCCCTATCGGAATTGTCCCTAACTATCATGATCAGAATTGCCCCAATCAGAATTTCCCATATAAGTAGTATCATGAGCGGAATTGCCCCTATCGAAATTGTCCCTAATAGTGGTATCATGATCAGAATTGCCCCTATCGGAATTAAGCAAGAGTACTTTTTCAGTTAGCTTCTGATTGTCTGACCTGCCAGGATTAATTAAGCAAGAGTACGTAGAAAACTTATCATTTCGTAGCATTTGTTTTCGATGAATATTTTCTTTGCCACATTTGGAAAAATCTCCATCCTTTATTTGGTAAATTATGGTTATAATTGAGCGCCAAAATCTGCAATTTTTTTTAGCAATCATTTCAAACCCAAAAATCGCCATACCCAGAACCTTTCCTGATTCTTAATTCTCAAAATACCAACCGAGATGTCAGCGATTTTTAATTCTCAAAATAATAACTGAGAATATCATATAAATCAAATTTCTGAAATGAATCCTTCTTCTTGGTTTCTTGATCTCCTGCTAAAGGAAGATTTTAGGATTTACTTATTGATTTGATTTTCGGATTGAAGATATCAAGAATTTTTTGGATCAGTTATCAAGTATTTTTTTTATATAATTCTTCATTGGATAATCAACATATCCGGTTATCTGTTTTGCAGCAATTTGGGATTCCTGATGCAATGGATAAGAATGGAGAATGTTTTGCAGCAATTTGGGATTCTTGATGCAACGGATAAGAATGGAGAACGGCTTTAGAGAAATCAAATTTCTTCGGTTCTTAATTATTTTTATTTCTCTGGCATACGACTTTTCCAGATTGTTTGCCCCGTCAGGGCTTGATGTCAGGGTTTGTTGATCGTGTTTTCTCATATTAGAAGATCGTATTTTCTCAATGGATTTGCTTTGCGTCTTCCTAGGTTTTCTCAGATTGCTGACTGCTGATTGTATTTCTTAATTGACTTGTGTTGCATATATGTTTCTCATATTGTGGATTGTATTTTCTTAAATGAGTGTCCCTGACAGATTCTACAGCTGAATCATCAAAAGATGCAGGGCTTGTCTTATATTTCGTAGTCCATACTGTTGCTAGGCCGTAGTTTTCATACTCGCTTGTCAGTCCCTTGTGATTTGCTATGGAACCCGTGATAAGATGTTCGCATACTTACTGTTCAGCCTGGAAAAAGATTGATTATTGTACTATACTTACATATATGCATAAGTTTTCGGATTTGTGATAGTTTTTTTCTTTGATGGCATGTCTTGCTATATAGTTGGAGTTTTCCGGTTTATTCATCAGGAACGTGAATATGATGAAGCATACGAAGTTCTAGAGTACATCTTACTACATCTTTAGGGAGGTTGAGGAATATTGGACAACATGGTTTGAAATTCTATTGTTCGGTGGTATTTGCCCCTGTTATAATTAATTCTCCAATTTTCTTTTCAACTTATTATATATAAGTATAAGAATAAGATTTTTCTTTCCCAAATGAGTGACCCTGATAGATTCTGCAGTTGGAACACCAGAATCTGCAATTTGTGCTGTGGTTGTTCTTTAATTCGTGTTTTGTATTCTGATTCCTTTCTGGTTTTTAGATTTCTGAGGTTTGATTTAGTTCTGCTTTTATCGCCATGCATGTGAATTGAAATATGGCTCTGTTTTCTGCAGTGTAGTGTATTATGCGTAATATCAAGCTGCTATGCGTAATATCAAGCTGTGAGTTTATTTTAGTACTCGGATTTTTTTCAATTGATTTCTTCTCTGCCGATTCTTTTCGTCTAATCATCTTATTTATTACTTTATGAATTTATGAATTCCAATTGGATGTTTTTTTATTAGTCTATTGATGTTTAATTGAAAAGTTCAGTCTTAAAGATTCTTAACATCAACACTCTTTTACAAACATTTGTTCTAGATTTGGGTTTTTGTATTGGGAGAGTGCAAAAGTTTACATAATTTTGGAGACATTCGGGAAAGTTTGTGGGCCTCTATATGTTATACTGATCTGCAACTCGGTTTGGAGAATTAAGCTATAATATTCTTTCTTCTTCTTGGACTGTGAAAGCTGTGGCGAGATTATCAAGGACGTCCTTTGAGCCTTATGATAAAATGGGTCATTATTTACCACATGATTTCTTCGGGTTCTATTTGCAGGTTTCAAAAATATTGATCAACTGTCGGCAGTTTTAAAAAACAAAGTGAGGTGTTTCTTTTCGAATATTAAAGAAGGTCCTGTGGGAGTTATTGGATATGTGAGTTTGTGACACTTGGTTTTTATCATGCTTACTGTGTTGAAGCAATTCATTTCTTTGTTGCATCAATCAAACATTGGCTTGTTTAATATTATGACCATGACAATTACTATTAATTTACCTGTATAGGAATAGGAATTCGTTTCCTCTCTACGGATTTCATCAGGCACCAGAATTCTGTTCTGCAGACAGTAAGATATTTTCTGAGGAATTTGAGCAGTACAATTCAGTCACTGTTTCTAAGAATGTGCAATTTTAATTCTCTGATTTTTATCATCGGTGTCCTAAAAGTTGGCTATTATAGTGGCTGCTGAGATTTACCATAACCTTGTGACACAACTGGTCAATTTTTCTATTTGTGTACTATTTCAGTTATCTTCTAATTGTCTGACCTGCCAGGATTAGTTAAGCAGATTACGTAGAAAACTTGTCATTTCGAGGATGAGCAGCGTGGTTGAGGCTTTTGTTTTCGATGAATATTTTCTTTGGCACATTTGGAAAAGTCTCCATCTGTTATTTGGTAACTTCTGGTTATATTTTGAGCGCCAAAATCTGCAATTTGAGATAAAATGTGAGGAAGTAATGAACTGATATATATAAGTGAGACTCTGTCAATATCAGGTATTTCTTTACTGATATTTTTAAAGTTCCACCTCATTCATATACTAATTTGAGCGTCGGAATGCTAATATTTTGCAGGTACCCTCTTTGACCACCACACCCGTATTATTACGCAGTCGTCCTAAATATTATTTGCATCAAGTCTTCTACATGCTGGAGTTCTGATGTTAGTTTGTTTTTTATTGCCATACTTGTAATTGAAATCTGAATTTGTGTAAAGCATTTGCATTAGACCGTTTGTTGGTGGTTGATATAATTCTTCACTTGGCTTGTCCTAATTATTCTTATGCATGAACAAAAGTAAATTCTACTTATTCCAATTTGCATTAGAATCGTTACACAACAAACCTGATCCTTTGGCTTGGTTTCCTAATTATTTTAACTTTAAGATCTGCTTAGTACTCTTGATTCTTGAGACTGTGTTTGAGTTTATTCTTGTGGTATCTGCAGGTCATTTCAAGGTACATGACTCAATTGAACACTGGACTTTGAAGCTTTGATAGAGATTATCAAAGACTTTGTTTAGCAAGAAAGTCCTCTTTTTATATAGCAAGAGAATTCTTAATTGGGTGAATGAACCATCATGCTCCGCTGGTTATGTCGGATTTGAATCTGAATTATGTACATTTGAGACATTGAATATATGACCATAATGCTTGAACATTGAGACCCTTGTACTTTTTAATTTAACGTTGTAGGAGTTCATTTGTACTTTTTAATTTAACATTGTAGGAGTTCATTTGTACTTTTTAATTTAACATTGTAGGAGTTCATTTTTTTATCAGAAGCATAGGAAATAGACCCTTGCATGTATCGTTTGAATTTTTAGAATTTGCGGTTTCAGAAAATTCCTCATTTCTCTTTACTTGATAATATTTCATATGGTGAGAAATGGGAGATGAGTGCATCTGTGTTTGGTGTTTGATTATTTTGCTAGTTTGGGGATTATATTAAGATTTTCGTCGTCGCTAATATAATAAACGATTATGAGGTGGGACAAAAGAGAAAACTGATTAACTCTGAATTGTTAACAAAAATAATAGCGTCTTCAAAAGCGTTGGGCGAGTAATTTATGGGTTACTAACATTTTTAAATATTGGTACATATTATGGCTATATTGAGCTCCAAAATCTGCATATTGATGGCAAGTCCAAAAATATTGATAGACTGGCAGTTTTAAAAAACGAAGTAAGGGGTTCCTTTTCGAATACTAAAAAAGGTCTTGCTAAAGTTGGAGTTTTCCTGTTTCTGCATCAGGAATGTGAGTATGAAGCATACGAAGCTCTAAATTACATCTTACATCTTTAGGGAGGTTGAGGAATTTTGGACAACATGCTTTGGCATTCTATTGTTTGGGGGTATTTGCCTTGTTATAATCGTTTCTCCTGTTTTCTTTTAAACGTATTATATATAAATAAGCATAAGAATAAGAAGAATTTTCTTTCCCAAATGAGTGTCCCTCACAGAGTCGGCAATTAGAGCTCCAGAATCGGCAATTTGCTGTTGTTGTTCTTCTTCTTTCATGTGGTGATCTCTCCTCTGATTGAATTCTTTACGGTTAGTTTTCTTGATTCTTTTACGAGTTATATGTGGGCTTCACAAGGATTTGGTTTCTCTTAGTAAGGCATGAGATGTAATGTTGGTATATGTGAACACAATTCCTTCTGGTCCAATCTTCCTTATTACTGGAGATGTAATAGGAAATATAACATATTGGTAGTCTCTTCCTCTTTGATATTCAAGTTTTTATGTAGTCTCTTTTTTCCCCTTGGTTACATAGGTCTTATGATGTAGGGGTTTGATCTGCTTCTTGCTGGTTTTGATCTTGGAGTTGGCTGTTATTTTTTAATGGCCCTGTTTGGGTTTTAATACTGTTTTTCCAATTTTATTTTGATAATTTGTGTATTTTTTCTATATAATGCTTCATTTGATAATCGTTCAATGCTCTTAAGTTAAAAAAATATTGACACGTCTTTATACGTATTGCAGCAAGCTGATTTCTAGGTATATGGAGGAGTTTGCAGTTCTTGATTACAATGGATAAGAACGATAATTGTTATAGAAAGGAACATATGATTTTAATTCTAAACCTGTTTTTTCTGCAGCTTGGTTTGTCAAAATAATTTTCAATATAAACCATGGAGCCTGAGTATTACTTTGTAATTTGTGTGCAAAACCTTAAACGCTCATTTCGAAACGGAGGGAGTATTACTTTAAGAATTCTAATTGGATGTTTTTGTTTTGATTAGTTTATTGATGTTTAATTGTGAAGTTCAGTCTTAAGGGTTCTTAACATTAATTTATTGATGCTTAATTGAGAAGTATAGTGGAGAAGTTGGAGATGAGCGTCTTTGCTGCTTTGTATAAATTATCTTTGGTGAAAGAATAAAGGCGAACATATAAAGAAGGATACTATTTTTGCTAGCTGGGGTATATATTTTTTAGGAGGTAATTTGGACAACTTGTTTAGGTACGTTTTGACGATCTGTTCTCTGGGGTCTGTTGTTATTTCTGATTTATGATGTAGGCCCGATAATTCAAACATATTTGTTATAGCTGGATTTATGACGTCCTTTGAGCCTTATGATAAAGTGGGTCATTATTTACCGCATGATTTCTTCGGGTTCTATTTGCAAGTTTCAAAAATATTGATCAACTGTCGACAGTTTTAAAAAACAAAGCGAGGTGTTTCTTTTCGAATATTAAAAAGGTCCTGTGGGAGTTATTGGACATGTTAGTTTGTGAGACTTGGTTTTTATCAGGCCTACTGTGTTGAAGCAATTCATTTCTTTGTAGCATCAATCAAGCCTTGGTTTGTTTAATATTATGACCATGACAATTACTGTTAATTTACCTGTATATCTCTTCTTGCTACCTTCTATAGAGAGTTATTAGGTGGATGCTTAAACTGTGTCATGTTTCATATTGTGTACAAGTACTTGTAAATTGGCTGGAAGTTTGTGTCCATTAACCATCGTGTTTTCAGAGGTTGTGTTGTATACTATACAAAAGCTTGTATTCTTTAATTCGGTCATTTCTACTAAGAAAGACGATTTACATTTCAGTGTGTTGGATACTTGACAATTGTGAATTCCTTTGATTTTTCTGTGAGTGTTATAGGGGAGACGTAGACAACCTATGAAAGTGGTGGTCTGTGGCCTGTGAAAACATTGGGAGCCCTTCTTTTTAATGATATCTATATTTTTTTTTGATGGTGTGTTCTGGGAGTGTTGGAGTTTTGGTATTTTCAAGGTAGCATCGTATATATTCTTTTATTTTTATTTTTATTTCCTTTGAATTATTTCTGTTAAAACTGAAAATTCTTTGGTTATAAGGATGTCGAAGGTTGGACCGATACTGCAAGAGTTCGTCTGATTGCTATCGCTTGTCTCACCTTATCTGCCAAGATGAGGACAGGATACTTCTTAGTTAATCAGCTTCTGGACAAGCTATATGTGAGTGTCAATTTACTCGAATTGAAACGTATTTGTTTATGTCAATTTACGCGCAATTAAATCACGAAATTTATTTGTTGTACAGTCGGACTTGGATGTGAGTATATCTCATCTGAAGGTGATGAGAATGGAGCTTATGATTCTTGATGAACTTCATTGGAAGATGAGATCTGTGACTGCTTTCTGCTTTCTGAACAACTATAGCTGTTTATTCAAAAAATTCGGTAGTTTTAAACGTCGTTGCATTAGTGAGATCATAGTTCAAGCCCAAGGAGGTAAAGCGAAACTGATAGATCAATAATGTAGGATCTCTAACAGTGATGATTTGACAGTATATTAAGTTAATTGGATTTTTTTTTGTCTTATTCTGCAGAGGTCGCCTTCTCACATTGCATTGTCTGCTTTTCTGGCTGCTGCCAAAATTGCATATCCCTCGAAATTTAAGGAGAGAGCAAAATTGAGCTTCAATTTTGTTGATAGAAAAATTAAATGTGGATCGTGTTATGTGTCTAATAGTTTAGTTGTATAAAACAGAAATTTCTAGAATATGTGATGTACAAATTATTATACTTAGAGTAATGAGATGTACAAATTATGCCAATGCTTTTTTATATGTTATTGCAGGGGCAGGTGAAGGAATGTGTGAAGAACATGGTTGATCTTTGCAATAGATTGAACATTGAGATAGAGGCCCGCGGATCAGAAATTTGCTCGGCTTCAAGCAAAGTCATGGTGGTATCTGAAGAGAAAACCAAAGAAGTAAGAACATCAGAAATAAAGGAAATCCAACAAAACAGCGGTGAGGGGGCAGTTGTGTGGTGGATTCATCTGAAGAAAAAGAGGAGACTCCATTAATCAGGAAAAGACGGGACAAGGGAAAGATGGAGACTTCTCATTTGCAGGAGAACGTGGAGGAGTTATCTGATAAAACAGATGTGGCAGGAGTAGAAATTGAGGTGGAAAAACAAAGATTGTTCAAGGGCAAGGCTGTGGATATGACTGAAACATGTGATGATGATAGAGCCAGGGTTGAGGCTATAATTCAACGAGCAGTGGAAAAGGGTGCGCGGGCACTGGCACAACCGCGGATTGAGGGCTACATATCAGATATTATAGAGCTTGCTGATCAGCCAAAGAGGCCAATGAACTTTGAGCTGAAGTGGCCCATTGATGTTCCAACACTAGAAGAAATAGAAGACGTGCAGCCACAAGAGTCCACAACCATACGCCTTAACATACCTGGGACTAGAAGGAATGTAAATTTTGGCTGCGGTACCTGCAATGTCAGTTAGTTCTGCTACTGCAAATCTTACAAACTAGGAATTTATCTGGCTGGTAGTACTTTTCATTTGGCTTTATGGTCTAGGATTTGGCTTTGCATTGTGTCCAGTTCAAAACTTTCACACTATTATTACCATTGAAGTTTACATTTTATACTTTTCTTTGTTAAATTCTCACTAATCTTTCAAACTTTCTAGGCTATTTTTAAGTTGCTATCACATGGTGTACTAGCTATTGGTAAACTTCACAACCCAGGCTGATTATTACTAGCACCAGCCACTTCCACAATCAACTTATTGCCTTATGAGAGCACAAGAAACATCCTATATTATTCACTAATGATATTTTAGGGAATTGGTTTTGAAAGGAAAATTTTAGAGCACAAAAGTTATATGTTTACATAGACACAATAGATAAGCATGTAATATTTCAATCTCTTGTAATTGATTATTTTAAAATATTTGATTTTTAAAATTTTGAAATAAAAAATTAGGACTTGTTTGATGTGTTTTAGTTTTTAATTTTTATTTTTTTTTAACAAACTGTTCTTGAAATAAAAAGAAAAGAAAATCCAATTGGTAACCACAGTTTTAAAATCTTTTTTAGAGAATAGATAAGAGACCATTGTGTTTGGTAGATTTACTTTTAAAATAAAATTTAAAAGTTCAAAATTTGTATTAAATGATAGAGTTAATTATATTTATTTTTCAAAATTTGTATTAACAGTATATTATGTTAATTGGATTTTTTCGAAATTTCCTTTTCAGATGTATGTCACTTGGATTGGAATGAAAATTGAATGAATGTATCGATTTCGTTTGCTAGATCTTGAAATTGTTAAACTGATTGTTTCTTGAATGTTTTGCTATTCACAGCTCTCGAGGAATATTGTTCGTGAGACTGATGCATTTATTCCTTATCTTGCTATGAACTACTTCGATCGTTTCCTTTCCAGGCACAAAATGATTCTCAAGGTAGCATCGTATATATTCTTTTATTTTTATTTTTATTTCCTTTGAATTATTTCTGTTAAAACTGAAAATTCTTTGGTTATAAGGATGTCGAAGGTTGGACCGATACTGCAAGAATTCGTCTGATTGCTATCGCTTGTCTCACCTTATCTGCCAAGATGAGGACAGGATACTTCTTAGTTAATCAGCTTCTGGACAAGCTATATGTGAGTGTCAATTTACTCGGAATTGAAACGTATTTGTTTATGTCAATTTACGCGCAATTAAATCACGAAATTTATTTGTTGTAAAGTCGGACATGGATGTGAGTATATCTCATCTGAAGGTGATGAGAATGGAGCTTATGATTCTTGATGAACTTCATTGGAAGATGAGATCTGTGACTGCTTTCTGCTTTCTGAACAACTATAGCTGTTTATTCAAAAAATTCGGTAGTTTTAAACGTCGTTGCATTAGTGAGATCATAGCTCAAACCCAAGGAGGTAAAGCGAAACTGATAGATCAATAATGTAGGATCTCTAATCAGTTTGACAATCTGTTCCCTGGGGTCTGTTGTTATTTATGATGTAGGCCCGATAGCTCCTCTGGTATTAGGTGGATGCTTAAACTGTGTCATGTTTCATATTGTGTACAAGTACTTGTAAATTGGCTGGAAGTTTGTGTCCATTAACCATCGTGTCTTCAGAGGTTGTGTTGTATACTATACAAAAGCTTGTATTCTTTAATTCGGTCATTTCTACTAAGAAAGACAATTTACATTTCAGTGTGTTGGATACTTGACAATTGTGAATTCCTTTGATTTTTCTGTGAGTGTTATAGGGGAGACGTAGATAACCTATGAAAGTGGTGGTCTGTGGCCTGTGAAAACATTGGGAGCCCTTCTTTTTTATGATATCTATATTTTTTTTTGATGGTGTGTTCTGGGAGTGTTGGAGTTTTGGTATTTTGTAGCAGGAGCATGGTATTGAAGCATACAAGATTCTAGACTAGATCACAACTTTCTGCCTGAGCCGATGAATTCTTGACAACTTGGTTTAGCTCTTTTATTTTCTTCTGATTGTCTTCTTCCTTTTTTATAATTACTCTTGTGTTAGAGTGAAAATAAAATTGGGTACACAATCTTTTGCAGTTTGGATGGAAATTTGTTCCACTGAATCATCAAAAGATGCAGGCTGTGTCTTCTATTTCATAGTCCATACTGTTGCTAGGGCATGATTTGGTCATCTCTACTCACTCTTCACATTTCAGTCTTTTTCATACTCGCTTGTCAGTCCCTTGTGATTTGCTCTGGAACCTATACTGTTCAGCCTTGAAAAAGATTGATTATTGTATTATACTTTGATATGTGCATAAGTTTTCGGACTTGTGATAGTTTTTTTCTTTGATGGCATGTCTTGCCATAGATGGAGTTTTCCGGTTTATTAATCAGGAACGTGAATATGATGAAGCATAGGAAGTTCTGGAGTACATCTTACATCTTAGGGAGGTTGAGGAATTTTGGACAACATGGTTTGACATTCTTTTGTTCGGAGGTATTTTCCCTTGTTATAATTAATTCTCCTATTTTCTTTTCAACTTATTATATATGAGTATAAGAATAAGATTTTTCTTTCCCAAATGAGTTTCCCTGACAGATTCTGCAGTTGGAATATTGACAATAGTTCAATGCTCTTAAATTAAAAGAATATTGACACCTGTTTATCAGTAGTATTGTTGCGGGCTGATTTCTAGGTATCTGGAGCAGTTTGCAATTCTTGATTACAATGGATAAGAACAATAATTGTTATAGAAATGAGTCATTTTTATTTTCAGACTTTGATCACAAGACACACAATTTTAATTCTAAACCTGTTTTTCTGCAGATTGGGTTGTCAAAATAATTTTCCATATAGCATGGAGCCCGAGTTTTGATTTGGTGATCTCTTTTAGAATCTCCTAGATTTCTATAATTCTTTATCCCTTTTAAACCCATATTATTCTTGATTTTTTTTCCTCTGGTCGTGCAGGAAAGTTAGTCTGAGCATTTTATTATTCGTGTTTTGTATTCTGATTCCTTTCTGGTTTTTAAATTCTGAGGTTTGATTTAGTTCTGGCTTTTATCGCCATGCATGTGAATTGAAATATGGCTCTGTTTTATGCAGTTAGTGTATTATGCGTAATATCAAGCTGGGAGTTTATTTTAGTACTCGAATTTTTTTCAACTGATTTCTTCTCTGCCGATTCTTTTCATCTAATCATCTTATTTATTACTTTGTGAATTCCAATTGGATGTTTTTGTTTTGATAAGTCTATTGATGTTTAATTGAAAAGTTCAGTTTTATGAGTTCTTAACATCAATACTACTTTTCTATTAGAAACATTTGTTCTAGATTTGGGTTTTTGTATTGAGAGAGTGCAAAAGTTTACATAATTTTGGAGGCATCCGGAGAAGTTTGTGGGCCTCTATGTTATACTGATCTGAATTATGCTATATTCTTTCTTTCTTCTTGGTTCTTTTTCAACAACCTATCTATCAATCAGAGTTTAATTTTTCTGTACATTTATCGTCTGTTGCTGGCAGAGTAAGTTTGCTTATCAATCAGAGTTTAATTTTTCTGTACATTTATCATCTGTTGCTGGCAGAGTAAGTTTGCTGTACAACAAAAGTTGTCTTAATTCTGAATCACACCCTACCTTTTTAGTTATTCTACAGTGGAGAAATCTGAAATAAGTGTCTCTGCTGCTTTGTGTACCTTTAGTGAAAGAATAAAGGACACATATTTCTCCTAGCTGTGATATATATTTTCTAGGATTTAATTTGGACAACTTGGTTAGGTATGTTTTGATGATCTGTTCCCTGGGATCTGTTGGTATTTCTGATTTATGATTTATGATGTTGTCCCAATAGCTCCTTTGGTATTTATTAGGTGGAATCTCAAACTGTCATGTTTCATATCGGGTATAAGTACTTGCAAATTGGCTTGAAGAATGTGTCCATTAACCATCATGTCTTCAGAGGTTGTGTTGTATTCTTTATTTTGGTCATTTCTACTAAGAAAGACAATTTACATTTCAGTGTCTGATACTCGGCAATTTTGACTTCTTTTGATTTTTTTGTGAGTGTTATCTGGGAGACTGAGACAACATATGAAAGTGGTGTGTTGTGGCCTGAGGTAATGAGGTTAACATACTATTCTTCCAACGTTGTGATCCCTTCTTTTTTATGATATCTGTTTGTTTTTTTATGTCGGGATGTTGGAGTTTTGGATTTTTTGTAGCAGATGGTATTGAAGCATACAAGATTCTAGACCAGAGTACAACTTTTTGCCCGAGCCAATGAATTCTTGACAACTTGGTTTAGCTCACTTTTTTTTCCTGATTGTTTCCACTTCCTTTGTTATAATTAATTTATTACATTCTTGTCATTTGTGTCATATATAAGTGTTGAAGTTTGGTATTTGTGTTGTTTGTGTTTGTTTGAAGTCTCACATTTCTTAGGTTCTCGAGCGTTGGGTGTATAAATATGTGAGGACAACTTCACCCTTTGAGCTAGCTTTTGGGATTGATATCCAAACATATTTAACAATAAGAATTAGAATCTTTTCTCCCATGGAGCATCAATCTGCAACTGGTTGTGGCATATATTATCAGTTATCATGGTTTTATTTGGTGATCTATATTGTGTGCGTGTCACAGGGAGTATATGTACTGTGAAAGATGTGGCAAGATTATCAAGGACATCCTTTGAGCCTTAGAATAAAACGGGTCAGTATTTACCACGTGATTTCTTTGGGTTCTATTTGTGGGTTTCAATTTTGGAATTTGTTCTTATTTTATCACGTTCAATACATCAGTTTTCATTTGGTTTACCAATAACTCTACTCTATAGTTGGATTTTTCCTGTTTCTGCATCAGGAATGTGAATATGAAGCATATGAAGCTCTAAATTACATCTTACATCTTAGGGAGGTTGAGGAATATTGGACAGCATGGTTTGGAATTCTATTGTTCGGTGGTATTTGCCCTTGTTATAATTAATTCTTCAATTTTCTTTTCAACTTATTATATATAAGTATAAGAATAAGATTTTTCTTTCCCAAATGAGTGACCCTGATAGATTCTGCAGTTGGAACACCAGAATAAGATTTTTCTTTCCCAAATGAGTGAGGTGTTTCTTTTCGAATATTGTGTTTCTTTTCGAATATTAAAAAGGTCTTGTGGGAGTTATTGGACATGTTAGTTTGTGACACTTGGTTTTTATCAGGCCTACTGTGTTGAAGCAATTCATTTCTTTGTAGCATCAATCAAGGCTTGGTTTGTTTAATATTATGACCATGGCAATTACTGTTAATTTACCTGTGTATCTCTTCTTGCTACCTTCTAGAGAGTTATTCTTGTACTCTTTTACTGTTTGTTTCATCGGGCATCATACTTCATTATTGTAAGATATTTTCTAAGGAATATGAGCAGTACAATTTAGTCGTTGTTTCTGAGTATGTGCAATTCAAATTCCCTCTGATTTTTATCATCGGTGCTATAGGTCCTAAAAGTTGGTTGTTAAACTGCTGAGATTTACCACAACCTTGTGACACAACTGGTTATTTTTTCTATTTGTGCACTCTTTCAGTTATCTTTTTGATTATCTGGCCTGCCAGGATTAATTAAGCAAGATTCTGTAGGGAACTTTTCATTTTGGAAGATGAACGGTGTGGTTGAGACTTTCGGTAAATTGTGTCTATATTGAGCTCCAAAATCTGCATATTGATGGCAATTGTTCGAATCACGCAACAATAATATATGTGTAGCAAGTGTATAAACTAAGTGTTGTAGAAATAGAAACATTGATAACCCTAAAAAATATGTTGTTTTCAATAATAACAATTCATAGACAATCTTTTCTTATATGACAAGTTATAAATATATTTCAAGTAGTTTTACTATAACTTTCTCATTTACCAAGTTTGTTCAATGATATTAAGAATCTATTTGATGTTCAGCCCTGATTTTCAAGACGTGCATACCATTTTTATTTCATCTTTTGAGGTTGATTTCTTTGGTTATTCTATTGAGGTTTGATTATGGTATTTGTTAGTTTTAAGTTTGGTGTATGTTATTCATATTTTAATGATTTGGTGATATTATTGAGTCCTTTCATTTGGGTTCTTAGACAATATACATGAATACTATTTATTTCCCTCTCAACCGCTGATCTACAATTAATGGTTGTCTGCATTTCACGTCAGTCACTATCTGGTATTTCTTTACTCATATTTGTAAAGTTCTATTTCATTCATATACTAATTTGAGGGTCGGAGTGCTAAAATTTTGCAGGTACCCTCTTTGACCACCACACCCGGGTCTTAAGTAAAACTAGACTTTGTGTCACTATCTGGTATTTCTTTACTCATATTTGTAAAGTTCTGTTTCATTCAAAATACTAATTTGAGCGTCGGAGTGCTAACATTTTGCAGGTACCCTCTTTGACCACCACACCCTAGTCTTATTACGGAAGTCGTACTAAATATTATTGCATCAAGACTTCTAGATGCTGGAGTTCTGATGTTAGTTTCTTTTTATTGCCAAATTTGTGAATTGAAATCTGAATTTGTTTAAAGCATTAAGTCTATTTGTGGAATGTTGGACAACATGGTTTGTCATTCTATTGATAGGGGGTATTTGCCTTGTTATCGTTTTGAATCAAGGTGGAAGATTTATAAGTGAGACGCACACCTATCGTCTTAAGGTTTTAGGTGAATATGTGACTTATAAAAGGTGTGTCCCAAGTGTAAAATGCCCCCTCTTCGGAATTTTCTGTAACAGTGGTATCATGATCGGAATTGCCCCTAACAGTGGTATCATGATCGAAATTGTCCCGGTATCATGAGCGGAATTGCCCCTATCGGAATTGCCCCGGTATCATGAGCGGCATTGTCCCTATCGAAATTGTCCCTATCGAAATTGCCCCTATAAGTAGTATCATGACGGAATTGCCTCTATCGAAATTGTCCCTAACAGTGATATCATGATCAGAATTGCCCCTTTCGAAATTGCCCCAATCATAATTTCCCCTATAAGTAGTATCATGAACGGAAATTGCCCCTATCGAAATTTTCCCTAATAGTGGTGTCATGATCAGAATTGCCCCTATCGGAATTGTCCTTAACAGTGGTATCAGGATCGAAATTTCCTCAATTGAAATTGCCCCAATCGGAAGTGCCCCTAACAGTAGTATCATGAGCGAAATTGCTCTTATCAGAATTGTCCCTAACAGTGGTATCATGATTGAAATTTTCCCTATAGGAATTGTCCCTAACACTTTGTGAGAGAATCCACACACCTATCACCGTAATGTTTTAGGTGGATATGTGAGGTATCTCTCCCAAAATGTGTGTCCCAAGTGTAAAATGCGCCCTCTTCGGAATTGCTCCTAACAAATATAAATATTTCCCCTATTTTTTCTCTTCAATGTATTATATATAAGCTTGAGAGTAAGAATTTTCTTTCCCAAATGAGTGTCCCTCACCGAATATGCAATTAGAGGTCTAGAATCTGCAATTTGCTGTTGTTGTTCTTTTCATGTGGTGATCTCTCCTCTGATTGAATTCTTCACAATTATTTTTCTTGATTCTTTCCTGAGTTCTATGTGGGTGTCACATGGATTTGGTTTCTCTTAGTAAGGCATGAGATGTTATATATTGGTACATATTTTCTAGGATTTAATTGGGACAACCTTGTTTGGTGATCCCTGGGGTCTGTTGTTATTTCTGGTTTATGATGTAGGCCCAATTGCTCCTTTGGTATTATATGGAAGCTCAAATTGTCATGTTTCATATTGGAAGTACTTGCAAATTGGCAGGAAGTTTGTGTCCATTAACCATTACGTCTTCTGAGGTTGTGTATTTTTTTAATATGATCATTTCTACTAAGAACGACAATTTACATTTCAGAGTGTTTGATACTTGGCAATTGTGTCACTATCTGGTATTTCAGAGCGTCGGAGTGCTAACATTTTGCAGGTACCCTCTTTGGCCACCACACCCGGGTCTTAAGTCAAACTAGACTTTGTGTCACTATCTGGTATTTCTTTACTCATATTTGAAAAGTTCTGTTTTATTTATATACTAATTTGAGCGTCAGAGTGCTAACATTTTGCAGGTACCCTTTTTGACCACCACACCCAAGTCTTATTACGGAAGTCGTCCTAAATATTATTACATCAAGACTTCTAGATGTTGCAGTTCTGATGTTATTTTCTTTTTATTGCCAAATTTGGGAATTGAAATCTGAATTTGTTTAAAGCATTTAGTCTATTTGTGGAATTTTGGACAACATGGTTTGTCATTCTATTGATAGGGGTATTTGCCCTGTTATCGTTTTGAATCAAGTTGGAAGATTTATAAGTGAGACGCACACCTATCGTCTTAAGGTTTTAGGTGAATATGTGACTTATAAATGGTGTGTCCCAAGTGTAAAATGCCCCCTCTTCGAAATTTTCCGTAACAGTGGTATCATGATCGGAATTGCCCCTAACAGTGGTATCATGATCGAAATTGTCCCGGTATCATGAGCGGAATTGTTCCTATCGGAATTGCCCCGGTATCATGAGCGGCATTGTCCCTATCGAAATTGTCCCTATCGAAATTGCCCCTATAAGTAGTATCATGACAGAATTGCCCCTATCGAAATTGTCCCTAACAGTGATATCATGATCAGAATTGCCCATATCGAAATTGCCCCAATCAGAATTTCCCCTATAAGTAGTATCATGAGCGGAAATTGCCCCTATCGAAATTGTCCCTAATAGTGGTATCATGATCAGAATTGCCCGGATTGTCATATGATTGGTATCATGATCGGAATTTCCTCAATTGAAATTGCCTCAATCGAAAGTGCCCCTAAAAGTAGTATCATGAGCGGAATTGTTCTTATCAGAATTGTCCCTAACAGTGGTATCATGATTGGAATTTCCCTTATCAGAATTGCCCCTAACACTTTGTGAGAGAATCCGCACTATCGACAATGTTTTAGGTGGATATGTGAGGTATCTCTCACAAAATGTGTGTCCCCAGTGTAAAATGCGCCCTCTTCGAAATTGCTCCTAACAAATATAAATATTTCCCTTATTTTTTCTCTTCAATGTATTATATATAAGCTTGAGAGTAAGAATTTTCTTTCTCAAATGAGTGTCCCTCACCGAATCTGTAATTAGAGGTCTAGAATCTGCAATTTGTTGTTGTTGTTCTTTTCATGTGGTGATCTCTCCTCTGATTGAATTCTTCACAATTATTTTTCTTGATCCTTTCCTGAGTTCTATGTGGGTGTCACATGGATTTGGTTTCTCTTAGTAAGGCATGAGATGTTATATATAAGTACATATTTTCTAGGATTTAATTGGGACACATTGGTTTGGTGATCCCTGGGGTCTGTTGTTATTTCTGGTTTATGATGTAGGCCCAATTGCTCCTTTGGCATTATATGGAAGCTCAAACTGTCATGTTTCATATTGGAAGTACTTGCAAATTGGCTGGAAGTTTGTGTCCATTAACCGTTACGTCTTCTGAGGTTGTGTATTTTTTTAATATGATCATTTCTACTAAGAACGACAATTTACATTTCAGAGTGTTTGATACTTGGCAATTGTGTCACTATCTGGTATTTCAGAGCGTCGGAGTGCTAACATTTTGCAAGTAACCTCTTTGGCCACCACACCCGGGTCTTAAGTCAAACTAGACTCTGTGTCACTATCTGGTATTTCTTTACTCATATTTGTAAAGTTTTGTTTGATTCATATACTAATTTGAGCGTCAGAGTGCTAACATTTTGCAGGTATCCTCTTTGACCACCACACCCAAGTCTTATTACGGAAGTCGTCCTAAATATTATTGCATCAAGACTTCTAGATGCTGGAGTTCTGATGTTATTTTCTTTTTATTGCCAAATTTGTGAATTGAAATTTGAATTTGTTTAAAGCATTTAGTCTATTTGTGGAATTTTGGACAACATGGTTTGTCATTCTATTAATAGGGGTATTTGCCTTGTTATCGTTTTGAATCAAGTTGGAAGATTTATAAGTGAGACACACACCTATCGTCTTAAGGTTTTAGGTGAATATGTGACTTATAAAAAAAGGTGTGTCCCAAGTGTAAAATGCTCCCTCTTCGGAATTTTCCATAACAGTGGTATCATGATTGAAATTGTCCCGGTATCATGAGCGGAATTGCCCCTATCGAAATTGCTCTGGTATCATGAGCGGCATTGTCCCTATCAAATTGTCCCTATCGGTATTGCCCCTATAAGTAGTATCATGACGGAATTGCCCCTATCGAAATTGTCCCTAACAGTGATATCATGATCAGAATTGTCCCTATCGGAATTGCCCCAATCAAAATTTCCCCTATAAGTAGTATCATGAGCAAAAATTGCCCCTATCGAAATTGTCCCTAATAGTGGTATCATGATCAAAATTGCCCCTATCGGAACTGTCCCTAACAGTGGTATCATGATCGGAATTTCCTCAATTGAAATTGCCCCAAAAGTGCCCCTAAAAGTAATATCATGAGCGAATTGCTCTTATCAGAATTGTCCCTAACAATGGTATCATGATTGGAATTGCCCCTATCGGAATTGTCCCTAACACTTTGTGAGAGAATCCGCACACATATCACCTTAATGATTTAGGTGGATATGTGAGGTATCTTTCCCAAAATGTGTGTCCCAAGTGTAAAATGCACCCTCTTCGGAATTGCTCCTAACGAATATAAATATTTCCCCTATTTTTTCTCTTCAATGTATTATATATAAGCTTGAGAGTAAGAATTTTCTTTCCCAAATGAGTGTCCCTCACCGAATCTACAATTAGAGGTCCAAAATATGCAATTTGTTGTTGTTGTTCTTTTCATGTGGTGATCTCTCTGATTGAATTCTTCACAATTATTTTTCTCGATTCTTTCCTGAGTTCTATGTGGGTGTCACATGGATTTGGTTTCTCTTAGTAAGGCATGAGATGTTATATATTGGTACATATTTTCTAGGATTTAATTGGGACAACTTAGTTTGGTGATCCCTGGGGTCTGTTGTTATTTCTGGTTTATAATGTAGGCCCAATTGCTCCTTTGGTATTATATGGAAGCTCAAACTGTCATGTTTCATATTGGAAGTACTTGCAAATTGGCTGGAAGTTTGTGTCCATTAACCATTACGTCTTCTGAGGTTGTGTATTTTTTTTAATATGATCATTTCTACTAAGAACGACAATTTACATTTCAGAGTGTTTGATACTTGGCAATTGTGTCACTATCTGGTATTGCAGAGCGTCGGAGTGCTAACATTTTGCAGGTACCCTCTTTGGCCACCACACCCGGGTCTTAAGTCAAACTAGACTCTGTGTCACTATCTGGTATTTCTTTACTCATATTTGTAAAGTTCTGTTTTATTCATATACTAATTTGAGCGTCGGAGTGCTAACATTTTGCAGGTACCCTCTTTGACCACCACACCCAAGTCTTATTACGGAAGTCGTCCTAAATATTATTGCATCAAGACTTCTAGATGCTGGAGTTCTGATGTTATTTTCTTTTTATTGCCAAATTTGTGAATTGAAATCTGAATTTGTTTAAAGCATTTAGTCTATTTGTGTAATTTTGGACAACATGGTTTGTCATTCTATTGATAAGGGTATTTGCCTTGTTATCATGTTGAATCAAGTTGGAAGATTTATAAGTGAGACACACACCTAACGTCTTAAGGTTTTAGGTGAATATGTGACTTATAAAAGGTGTGTCCCAAGTGTAAAATGCCCCCTCTTCGGAATTATCCCTAACAGTGGTATCATGATCGAAATTGCCCCGGTATCTTTGAAGCTTTGATATAGATTATCAAAGACTTTGTTTACTAGTTTTTTATATAGTAAGAAAGTCCTCTTTTTATATAGCAAGAGAATTCTTAATTAGGTGAATGCTTCATCAAACGAATCATCATGTTCCGCTGGCTATGTGGGATTTGAATCTGAATTATGTACATTTGAGACGTTGAATACATGACCATATGCTTGAACACTGAAATTTTCTTTTTTGCTAATGAGTCCCTTGTACTTTTTGATTTAACATTGTAGGAGTTCATTTTTTATCAGAAGCATATGAAAAACCCTTCCTTGTGTATCATTTGGATTTATTAGAATTTGTGTGTACTACATGGATTTTTCAGAAAATTTCTCATTTGCCTTTACTATAATATATCATATAGAGAGAGGAGAAATTGGAGATGAGTGCATCTCTATTTGGTGTTTGATTATCTTGCTAATTTGGGGATTATATGGAGATTTGCATCCTCTCTAATAGACTTTAGCGACTATAAATCCTAATAAACGATAATGAGGTGTTACAAAAGAGTAATTCAATTAACCCTATAGTGTGAACAAAAATAATAGGGTCTTCTTCAAAAGCGATTGGCGAGTGAGTAAGAGTTTTATGAGTAATTGGCTTAAATACCCTTTTAAAAAGACCAATATAGTCCATTTTATCTCAGGATCCATTTTGGTCCCTTAATTTTTAAAAAGACCAATATAGTCGCTTAAGTCTTCAAACAGAGTCATAGAAGTCCTCTTCGTCCAATTTTCTCAATCGGGGTTTAATTTTGCATATATGGCATCTAATGTGGTGTTTGCTTATATGTGTGAGATTTGATTTGACACTTATTCATCATTTAAGTTTATAAAAATTCTAAAATTTTGTCTTGAAGCCAAATTCGAACTTGGCACGCATGGGTTATTGCACAACATGTATATAGTAACAAACCTTGCTCCATGGTTGACGACAGTGGGAGCAGGCACCATCAATGTGATTTTCTTTGTTGTTTATTCCTTTGTTGTTTCTACATCGTCATTAATATTCATTCTTTGTGATTTAATTAATGAGCTTATGGGAGAGAATATAAAGAATTAACAAAAGAAGAAACATCAAAGGACATTTCACTTGGTCTGTCGTTGTTGGCGGAGGATGAAATGAACACGCCTCTGGAAACGGCACCATAAGATCCGATTGCAATTGGGTCAAGATAACATCAACGTCGTTAGTGACTGCAGCATCGAAGGCAGCCAGGATATCGGAATCAAAGCAACCAGAACTCTTCCAGTAAACTTTGTAAACCTCTTATCTTGCTTTCGGAGCAAAACCTTTTGCGATTCCAGAAGCATAATCGGACATGTTTGCTTGGAAATCATAACGATCATCGGTTGTGGAATATGGGTTCCATGACCGTCGCCGTCACGAGGGGATCGAAATTCAACGGTTTCATTGATGGGATTCAAAGGACAAGAAAAACCAGAACCTGCTTCATGACCTTTGGAGAAGAATCTAGCATCGATGAGTTTTTTGTTACAGTTCTTGGGTGAGAAATTTTCACCAGATTCACAAACCCCTTTCCACCTCCATGGAATAGGACCCAAGTTCACACCCGAGAAGCTTCGTCTCTCAGGCCAAATGTCAGTATCCAAGAATCCAACAATAACAGTGATAATGGGTTGGAAAATTGAGGGTCTGGAATAGGAATTAACGCGAAAGATAAACGTTTTGGGAAGTTCATTTTCTAGAGAAAGAACGTGGTTTATGAGAATATAAAAATTTAACAAAGGAAGAAACATCAATGTGAGCAAAGTGGTCTAGTGGTATACATGTTGTGCAATAACCCACCTGTCCGATTCTGGCCTCAAGGCAAAACTATGGAATTTTTCTTAAAATTTTTATGACCTTTAAATGAGAAATAAATGCCACATCAGATACTAATCGTGAATAATTTTCCAACTAAGTCAAATACTAACTGCTATGACATCTAATCAAAACATGTTCAATATTTCCTCCCTTAAACTATTTGCATTATTGCAATTAGTTTATGTATCAGGCATAAAAGACATTCCAAGCAGTTCGCGTAGCTTCTCAAATACTTCCAACTTTAATGGCTTTGTCATGATATCTGTTATTTGATGCTGAGAGTTATAGTGAATTAGCTCTAATGTTCCATCATTGGAAAGATCACGGAGGAAGTGGAAGCGAACATCAATATGTTTGCTATGACCATGAAGCACCGGATTCTTTGAAAGCTTTCTTGTTGAGTTGTTGTCGCAATACACAGTGATGCTTCCAGATTGAGTGTGACCAAGTTTCTCGAGAACTCTTCGCATCCAAACACTTTGACAAGCACAAAAGGCAGCCGCAATAAATTATGCTTCAGTTGTCGATAAAGTAACCACCGGTTGCTTTTTAGACGACCATGAGACTGTATCTGAACTAAGCATAAATACATATCCAGAAATACTTTTTCTATCATCTAAATCACCTGCATAATCACTATCTGTGTATCCCTCCAGCTTCTCACTTTCATGTCTCTTATACATAATCCCCAAATTAATTGTACCATTGAGATATCTGAGTACTCTTTTTACTGCATGCATGTGTAGCTCAGTTGGACAATTCATGAATCTTCTAATTAGACTTAACACATACATTAGATCAGGTGTTGTGGCTGCTAAGTACATCAGACAACCAACAATTTGCTTATACTTTGTAGCATCCACCTTCACACCATTTTCATCTTTAATCAACTTGCACCCAAGAGCAATAGGATTCTTAGACAAATTACTTTTCTCCATGCCAAACTTTTTTAACAAGTCAGTTACATATTTCCTTTGACAAATATAAATTCCTTCCTCATTTTGAATTACTTCAACTCCAAGGAAATAATGCATCTTACCAAGGTTTGACATGTTAAATTCTTTCTCCATAGACTTCTTAAACTCCTTAAACATATTCTCATCATTACCAGTGAATATTAAATCATCAACATAAAGACTAACAATGAGAATATTACCTTTTTCACTTAGCTTCACAAATAAGGTGTGCTCATATGGACATCTCTCAAATCCTTCCTTTGTGAAATAGGCTTTAATGTGGTTGTACCATGCTCGTGGTGCGTGTTTAAGGCCATATAATGCCCTTCTCAATTTATACACCTTCAACTCATCACCCTTCTTCACATAACCTTGTGGTTGATCAACAAAAACTTCTTCATTTAGCTCGCCGTGCTAGAAAGCGCTTTTAACATCTAACTGGTACACATTCCATCCTTTTTTGGCAGCAAGAGCGATTACCATTCGAATGGTGTCCCATCTAGCAACTGGTGCAAATACTTCAGTGTAATCAACTCCATATTGTTGAGAGTATCCTTTGGCTACAAGTCTAGCCTTGTACTTTTCAACATCTCCATTCTCATTCAACTTTGTTTTAAAAATCCAATTAAGGCCAATAGTTTTTGCACCTGGCGGTAAGTTAGTCAACTGCCAAGTATTATTATTCTCTATTGCATCTATCTAATTATTCATTGCAATCCTCCATTTCTCAGTTTTGACAGCTTCTTCAAATGTAGTTGGATCAGATGTTATAGTAATCACAAAATTTTGTGTCTCCTCTTCTTCTGAAAACCCTTCTCCACTCACGTAATCTTTCATCCATACAGGTGCCCGCCTCACCCTTCCTTCTTCTAAAGCTTCTGCTGATGAATGACATGAATAAGAGCCCATTTCTTCTCCACCTTCTGAATTTTCGTTTTCTTCTTCACTTTGAGGGGAATCATGTCTTTCGTCTTCACTTTCTCCCCAAACTAATATATTTGATTTCTTATTTTCTAGACTTTTTTTCCAATCCCAACACTCATTTTCTTCAAAAATCACATCTTTGCTAATCACAAAACGTTTGGTCGTTGGATCAAACAGTCTATACGCTTTGGATTCATCACTTACCCCTAACATCACACATTGAAAGCTCTTGGGATCAGGCTTCTTTCTCTTGGCATCTGGTATGTGAACATGTGCAACACAACCAAAGACTTTAAAATAGTGAACAGCTGGCTTGACGTCACTCCACACTTCTTTCGGTGTCTTATCTTTCACTGTCGGGCTTCTATTCAGGATGTGAACAGCCCAATTTACTGCATCTGCCCACAAGAACTTCGGCACATGTTTTTTTTGACAACATTGAAAGAACCATGTTCATAATAGTCTGATTTTTTCTTTCCGCAACTCCGTTTTGTTGAGGTGTAAAAGATGCTGTCAATTGCCTTTTAATGCCATGTAAGCTGCAAAATGAATTGAATTCTTTAGAGGTGAATTCTCCTCCCCTATCTGTTCGAAGACACTGAATTGAAGCCCCTATTTCTTTCTCAACCATGGTTTTAAACATTTTAAATGAAGTAAACGCTTGAGACTTTTCAGATAATAATGACACCCAAATCTTTTTACTGTAATCATCTATAAAAGTGATCAAGTACCTTTTTCCACTGATTGATGAGGGTGTGATTGGCCCACAGATAGGTGCACCACTTAGAGTTTGTGTGTAGGCTCTGCACAAACTTTTCTTTGGTATAGACTTCATTTGTTTCTTACCCATGACACAATCCTTGCACAACTTGCTTGGTGTCCTTATTTCCGGCAGCCCTGTTACCATCTTCTTAGATTGAAGAGTTTTCAGTCCTTTGAAATTTAGATGGCCATAACAACAGTGCCAAAGATGTGTTTCATCTTCCGAGACAGTCTTGAAGCATGTTGAAACTTGAGACATCGGGGTTGCATGAAATACAAACATTCTATTTGTTGACATCTTCGTTTGCAAAAACAGACCTTCCTTTGAATGATAGCAGCGACATTCTCCATTTTGAATTAACAGACACTCCCTTCTCTATCAATTGTCCAATGCTAATCAAGTTGTTTTTCAACTCAGGAACGTGGTACACATTAGTGATTACTTGTGTAATTCCGTTAACATGCAGTCTAATATTACCCTTCCCGACTACAACCATTTTGGAGTTGTTTCCGAGCTTGACAGATTATTGATATTGCTCATCTAAGTCTATGAACCACTGTCTGTTTCATTTCATGTGATTGTTGCATCCGGAGTCAAGAAACCAAATCTCAGCACTCTTCTCATCATCACACTCATCATGAGCCATTAGGAGCATCTCTTCTGTTTCATCTAATTCAGCATAGTGTGCATTCCTCTCCCAATCAGGGCACTCATATTGAAAGTGCCCCAATTTTTGACACTTGTAGCACTCAACTAATGCTCTATTGTATTATTGTCTACCCCGTCCTCTTCCTAGGCCTCTAAAGCCTCCTCTTCCTCGACTTCTTCCACCATTTCGGTCGCCATCTTTCCTTCCAGTACTATCATCAAATGCCACTTTCAGTACTTGTTCTTCTCTAATGTGAGATTGCATTCTCTACTCATGAACAAGCAGACTACTTTGAAGTTCATCAATAGTCATTGTGTTGAGGTTGTTGGATTCCTCTATGGTAGCCACAACATAATCAAATTGTCTATTCATATACCTTAGTATTTTCTTCACAATCACCAATTGATCCATGTGTCTTCATTTTGTTGGCAATAGATAAGGTTCGAGAAAAATATTCATCCACTTTCTCTCCATCTTTCATGCCGAGCACCTCAAACTCCCTCCGGAGAGCTTGCAATTGGGCTCTCTTCACCTTCGTGGACCCTTAATATTTTTGCTTCATCGAGTCCCAAATATCCTTGGTTGTGTTGCGATTAAGAATTGTTTCCATGATGTTTCTGTCAATAGCTTGGAAAAGATAGTTGTTTGCTTTAAGATCTTTTTAACTTTGCCTCCTCAATTGCCTTGCTTTGTAGTCCTGTTGGTTGAACTCCTGCTGCTACAGTTGGAATACCACTCTCCACCAAGCTCCAGTACTCTTTCGATCTCAAGAGATTTTCCATCAACATAGACCAATGATCATAATGACCATCGAATCTAGGTATGGCAGGTTGAATAAAATTGTTGTTCTCTGTTGTCATATTTGTTCTCTTCTCAAATTTAGGGTTTCTCTTACACTAAGTCTCTTTGTGTTTCACTCACTCAAATGATTACTCTTTCTAAGAAAACTGCAGTTTCTTAGCTCTCAAATTCCCAAATCACCAGGCCCCGTGTGAAGCTCGTACCACAATTGTTAGAGTAAAACAGAAGGGAATATTGTATTGTTTATTCAAGTGCAAAAGAGTAGCTATTTAATATAGCCTTACAGAGAGATAAAACTAACTAAGAAAAATGACTCCACTAACTAATCGTGAATAATGGAACAACTAAGTCATTCCCACGCATATAAAAAAAACGTCACATTAGATGTCACGTATGCAAAATTAAACTCTGTTTGAGAAAATTGGACAGAAAGGACTTAGATGACTCTGTTTGAAGACTTAAGGGACTATATTGGTCTTTTTAAAAATTAAGGGATCAAAATGGACCCCGAGATAAAGATAAGGGACTAAAAAGGGTGTTTAGCCTTAGTAATTTATGGGTTACACTAATATTTTTATAATATATTTTGATCACTCAAAAATTCTATGTTAAGCGTGCAATCAACCATACAAACTTTCACAACTTTAAAACTTAAGATTTCTTACTACATTATCTTTAACTTTAACATTTCATTGAAACTTTAAATCTTCACTCTGATGAGATTTGAGGTATCATCGGGGACCAACACACTCAAGCAAAGAAACAAAATTTTATTAAATATGGGAGTCATCATCAAAACCACCTACAAACACATATCACATTCTCTCTTTTTTTTATGAAGTCAACGCATCTCTTAGGGATGTAGATAAAACATCAAGGATATCGTATCCAAAAGAAGTTTAAGTAATTTAGCTTGATTTTTGTAAAAAAAAAAAAATATCTTTTGAATTTAAGCATGAGCATGGATAAAACCAATATCTATGTGTGAAGTTCATTTTTTTATTAATCAAGACCTAAACAATGTAAAATGAGTGTCGTGAGTATTTCAGGAGAGTGTAGGTTGAGTTATGGTCCATTAATATTCATGAAGCAATTATGTGTACATAATGTGAGTTGTTGTGTCATGAAAGGTGAGAAAGTGATCTAAAGATATATTTGTACAATATCAATATGGTAGACCGCAGTAGCAGAGATGGAGGTGGCATTGTCATTTTTTGCATGGTGCGCTCTTTGGTAGGTGTACTATGTACTATTCAGTTTTGTCTTCTAGCACCATGAATCTTATTCATTTAATTCAAGAGAACTCTCCCAACGCATAAGCAAATATTCCACTCTAATGCAGCATCATTTCCATGTATGTCTAGGAATTTAATTGGTTTCATTTCACCTTTTAGCTGATTTCAGTTTTTTGCTTCAGTTTGAACTCTTATATGTTGTCCTGGCTGTCTTGCCTCATCTTATAAAAATTAACCTTGAAACAAACAACAAACGTGTATTATGCTTTATGAAAATTATTATAAAACATATAAAACGCAATAAAACAACTACAAAATGATAAATCTTTGAACTAAAGTCAAGAATTAGGGATTTTAATAACTCACAAAATCTAAGTTATGACGAATTAGAGAAATTATTACACAAAAATTTATTAGTAGCATCGAATATAATGTCGTCTATATAAATTTGAATAAGTAAAATATTATGCTCGGACTCTTTGACATTTGTTCTCAAGCAAAAAAAAAACTTAGACAATTGTACCATCCTTTTTAAATTTGAAGATATGATCATGAAATGTTAGGTCGAGAAAGTCTGAAAATTGATCAACAAACACTTTCACTTAGAAGTAACTATTCAAAAATACTTTTTACACTCATTTTTGGAAGAGTTTAAAACTCATGATAACTATACAAGAACATAAAATAGCTTTCTCCTTACATGAACACCGCATGATATTATTTTTAGAAACAAAATTAGGATTAATAAAGGGAGCACAAGGGGTGCCCAACCATCGCAAAAGAGGATTTAACTTGTCATCTCCAAAATTGATCCTGGTACCCTCCCCAATTCCATATTTTGAGAATGGAAAAATGCCCTTGGTCAAAATAAAACAAATTGTTCTAACGAATTTTGTGGACAATTTGAAATTTCTGCTAGTTCATTTGAAATTTCCGATGAGTGACTGATAAGTGCCAAAATGTAGTTATTTTGTATATATGTTTTGTGACACTTATCGGTTCTTTTGTTGATATTCTTCGAATAAATCCCTCGTTTTTTGTATAAATGTGTACATAATAGAATAATTGAGTTTTTGTGTAAATATTGTATCATTTGATAGTTTTTCATCTCTTTTATAGGTATCCATTCATAATTGGAGCATTGAGTAATAAAGTGTCAAGACACGGCTTAATCTTGTGATTTGAGCAACTCATCAACGAATAAAGCTCAAAATCAAAGAATAAAATCATCAATTTGATTGATATTTTGTCATGGTTAGATAGTAAATTTAATAAGCTTTCCAACGCTTCAAACCGCACAATTCGAGTTACGGTTCTCAAGATATGGCAAAAACAAGATCTTTGAACATCACGGCGCTTAGCCTCCCTTTTTAGAATTCTTTAAAAGGGCTAAAACACATTTTAGGTTATGGGTTGGGTATTTTTGAGTCAACACCATAAACATCATCTTTTTGATAGATTTGCTTGGAAAACAACATTGGAGCTTGCATTTGGATGATCCGGAGTCGAATCCCTCGTCGATTGGTGTTGACAAACCAAGAAATATTTGGTTCCTCTTCTTCTCTTCTCTTTGTAATCTCTTTTGTTGGGTTTTGTATGTATATCTACTCATAACTCATGTATATTTGTCGCCTTTGACGTTGTATAAAGCTTGCTTTATGAATTTGTGTTGGTGATTGTCTTAGGTTTTTACTCTATGTTAGGGATTTGAGCTTTACTAGAGATAGATTGCTTAGATTCTTTCCTAGGATGATTATCTCATTAGTTTCAATGCTTGAAATGGGTTTAGAGTGACATTCACTATAGAGTATCTGAACTTAATGCCTCTGCGTTGGTGAAGTATGCCAAAGATGGATATGGAGGTGACGCAGTTGACTTCTGGTTGTCGAGGTAGGCCAGAAATGGATATCGAGGTGATTCGGGAGGATTCTCAATTTGGGGTTAGAAATAACTTAGGTTGTGAGAGGTATGTGATGACACGGACGAGCATCGTAGGCTGAGTATGACATGGGTGGTAGATTTAAGTCTGCGGGTAGTTTACATTCGTTCGAGACAATGTCTATCCTTTATACTTTTGTTCATTTACTTTTTTTATTTTTATTTCTTTTAATCCCAAACTCATTAACGGTAGAATTGTCGAACGACGAATCAATAACCAATCTCTGTGGACACGATACGATATAACCTAACCGGTATATATCACCCGGTAAAAATAATACCAACTCTTTGCTTGCCGCTATACCACAACAACAGTGACAATTTTTCATAGAATTTTTAAAAATTATCATTTTATACTAGAAATTTAGTGCAAATGTGAAATTTTCGGTAGTTCATCGTGAGTGTATTGACAGTATTGTATGGTCTAGAATGACTCTAAAGTTGTATAAATATGGATCATCCGCTGTTAAGAAAAACATCTCAAAATGCCTCTTCTTCAATTTTTTATTAAGACAGAAGTGTATTTCAACGGAGAAAAGTTCTTGTTGATTTCAAACTTTTAGATGGCACAACATCTCTCGCCAACTTGACAGACAAGTTGAATGAATTATTGCGTAATACCAATAACAGAAAGGTGAGAAAGAATGAACTTCACGAATATTGAATTGATATAAATAGAATGGTGAAATACAATCTTGTTGAGTTGAAGACCGGTGAAGATTTGACGGTCATGTGACAATCATTTTCTTTTAGGCTAATTAAGGGGATCGATCGAGTTTGACGCGTAGATTTCAAGATTTGTCGATGATATAATCAAGATGATGAAACGTTCATAATCATCTGGTAGTGTCTAGTTTTTCATGTTTTGATATTTTTTTAATCTATGTTTGTTGTAGTGTTTTAAGCTATGTTTGTTGTAATGTTTTAAGTTAGGTAATCAACCAAATATTATATAGTAAAAAGTATTGTGTTAAGTAGTCTGAGTCACAAAATATATAAATAATACAATTATCAAATCAAATAACTAAATAGGCCTCCACAGACTATGTGTGCTGCTCGAGATAATTTAGTGAAAATATCACCATACGAGTTTACCAAACCCACGAGGTTATCAATAATAACAACAATCATCTATAGACGTTTTTGGTCATTTGTGCCTGGTGGAGGTGGTGGTGGCGGCACATTGTCATCTTGTACCTCGACCTCATAAACCCCAGGATTAAGAGGTACTATAGCATCAAAAGGCCTGACAGCGGGTGATATGATGTGAGGGTGTGATATAGTGAGATATCACTCTAGTTAACCATCTTCACACTACGAAGGGTGTTGAATTCTCATTGCGATATCGTTAATGGCACAAACATAACTTATGATGTTAGTCTAAAACCATCTATCAATGCCCCTAGTTATAGCATTCGGGACTGGTCGTAGGATGCCCTGGACATAATCATATTGTGGCATACACCTCTGAGACAAGTGTCTAGCCACTAAGGTCCACTTTCTCATATGACCTGAATATAAAGAAGACTCGGCAGATTTATGGTGGGTCTAATGAGATGTGTATAATGTTCATATGACATCCGCTACTCTCAAAACATCAAGCCTCCTCTTATTCTCTAAAACACCACCTGCATGTCATTGTCCGACCTTAACTCTTCTCGCCCGTGGGGAAATCGCTGGGGAATTCTACACCTTCGTACCACAAATGGTGGGAAAATTCTCTTATATGCAGCACGGAGGAAATAAAAATTAAGAAATGTCACAAACAACAATTAAATAAGAACTAAACACCAAATAATTAATTAAGAACAATTAAGAAATACTTGTATATCTGAAATAGGCTAAAATAACCAACAAGTTGTTTATTCTCAAAGATAATCGCAACTCCGAGTCTCATATACATGATGGTCAATACAACGCATCCCAAGCCTAATTGATAGTCTCAACCCTACTGAGCAACCACAACTATTGAACATCAATATAAACATGAGACTTATCACAAAGAGAGTACATATGCTACTAGATGTAGCATGTACACCCTAGCGGCAGCCTCATACCTATGCCTCCACAAGCTCTTGGTACCTATCTCAAAGTCAAGACATCCGGAGGTAAGCTCCTCTGTTAAACTCAAACTCTTCTAGCATGTCTGCCTCGGTGACTTGCAAATCCTTTACAACATGTAGCAATATTGTCATATGATTAATGACATGAGCAATAAAGAATCTACCAATGATAGGGAGATAGAACAAGGAAAATACATCATCCAAAGTGATAGTCAACAAAAGCAGTCAAAAGTGAGAAGCGTCAAGCATGATCAGTGAGCAGTTGGCGAACTCTAGAAGACCAAAATAAAAAAATAATACGCCCGCCCTGCTCAGGTATGGGACTAAGTGGAAAATTCTTCATCTTTGAATTGTGGGTGGTCACCTTTAATGGGTGACGGTCTTGTAACAAAGTTAAAAATTTATTAGTAAACTTTCAACACATCACCAAACAGTAATAAATAATTTGTAGTTAGACTTAAAACATATGTAACTCTCCCTGTCATAATCTATATGCAACATGGTCAGCATACTCCGTGAACACAGATCGATCACTGGGTTCTCCCGAAAATGCTCCACCAATGTGAACAAATATATTTGTAGAAGCACGAATCATAGCGTTTGTATCAGTAGGAATATCACCATTGTCTGTAACAGACACAAAATTTTCCTCATCATCAACCTCAGTAACAGGAACCTCCACGACAAGAGGTACCTCCTCAACAACAACCTTAGTTGCTCGGCGTCAGAATGTGCAAAACTAGTGTTATGCCTGCTCAGTTATTCATTTCTGGTGAAAATCGATCAAAACAACTCGTCCAACCCATAGCTGGAAAGCCTCTGTCTTAGCCTAGACTTCCACTCTATCGATTATCCAACCTCCAATTAACTCGTTCTTCCGCCTGGTCTTCACTAAAAAATGGAAAATGACAGCAACAAAAAACTGAAAGAAACATGTACCAAAAATTTAAAAGATTTTGAAACTTGTTTTAAAAAAATAGCCTAGAGGAAATTTTCTATACAAATTAGCTCAATAAAATCCTAAAAATTTAAGTTGTTGGTAAAAACTGACATTTTTATAATTTTCGATCAATTTTTTTGGAAATTCTAAAATTTCCAGAAAAATCTTCGAACAATTCCAATTTTTCCAGTATTTTACTCACTTTTTGAAGAATTTCAAATAGCTACTTGAAATTTCCGGTATCACTTGAGATTTAAAATTTGCGGTTGGTTTGAGTGAATTTTGAAAATAGTTGAATTTGAAAAATAGTAGAAACATTGAGCAATGATATTATGATCTTTTTCATTCAATTTGGAGGAATGTCAAATTCAACTTGAGGGGTGGCAAGTTAAATCTTCCTTAATCAACTCACCAAAAGAGAAGATGAATTAAAAAACAGAAAACTCAAATTACATTAAAAAAAAAACAAGAAGTCGGATTGACACGTCAATCCGCCCACGAGTAAGAATTCCCACAGGGATTAGAGCCTAAGAACCACTCCCACGAAATAAACTTAATCACACCAACACATATATCTTGCTAATAATACCACCATCAACAATGGCATTCCTGCAAGACCGGATCACAAAACAAGTAGACAAGCCAAAAAATCATAACTTTTTCCTATTGAAAGCAACAGCCCCTGTCACTTCAATAAAATCAAGAAAGCAAACTGCTACTGAACTAGAAACGGCAGCACCTATTCAACCACACAGTTCAACCCAAATGCGACTCAAAACATAAGAAAATGTGATACAAGCTTTCTTCATCCAAAAAAACTGAGGGGGCACTAAAAGCCACTAAAAACATAGGAAAAAATGAACTTCGCGTGATTAATAACCATTAAGCCAACAATCGGAAAAATTTTAAAACTCTTGAATTTTCTCACTTAACTACTTAGTCGATTTCATAACTGCTCGATAGTAGTTATCCATTTTTATAGTTGTCAATAGCGGACGCTCCAGCCGCTATAGCGGCACCCCCGCGCGATATGCAGAGTACGGTGGCGGAGATGGAAAAGCGGCCGCTTCAGCCGCATTACAGGGTCACAGGGAGTTCCCGAGCGTAGCGGTTGGACTGGTTTTCTTCTTTTATTTTTTGAAATTTTTCTTCTATACTTTAATGACTATGAATAAAAAGAGAAGAAGATATTAAAAATGAAGAAGACAAAGAGGTAGAGGAAAGAGTCTGAGAACTTTAATGACTAGTATGAATAGAAAGAGAAGAATATACTAGAAAGCAAAAAGACGAAGAGATAGAGGAAAGAGACTGAGACGAAGAGGTAGAAGAATGAGAAGAGGTAAAAGAATGAGAATTGGAACAAATAGCTAGGTACAACTATAAAAGGTTAATAGGCGTTTAATAGAATATTGCCATCCAGCTGTAAAAGGAATTTAATAGAAGGAATACAACTTACAACATTGGGCTTCGCCCTCCTTCTCATCAAAAAGAAAGAAAAAAAATACAGCTCACATGCAGCTGTAAATAATAACATTAACAATAAAAATAATAACAACATATATCAATTTAATTTATTATTATTTTATTAATTAGATTTTTATAAAACTTTTATAGAGTTGTTTAATTTGTAAGGATAATTAATATATTTAGTCTAAAGATAGTCAATTTTAAAAAGTCTAACAAAAGTTATCCCGCTATCCGGAATCCCACTATTCTCACTTTTCCCATTTCCGGAGGTCAGCCACTCTGCTCCGCTAACCGGGATTAATAACTTTGATTCAAACTGAATGTATAAATCGAAGTTAACATACCAAGCCTTTCAAGTTCTTTGCAGAAATGTAAGCAAATCTAGTATATTAAAATTCTCTGCTGCAACAACAGACAGATTGCACTTGAATGTAAAGAGAAAGTTTCAAAAAATTATGTCACTAATTCTAAAAAAATATGCATTTATACAACAAAGATTTTGAGAATTGAGTTTCCCTTTCTTTTAAGAAGCAGAGAAGATCCTAACTCACAGTTATGTGATTATGCAGATATCATAGGATATGGAACACTTGCACACATTAATTGACATGCAAGGTACAATCTTGTAGGTTTTCTGGGGTTACAATTGACTAAAAATAGTAGCAGACGAACTCTAAAGTCACCTTGAGCAAGCGATAAAAATCGGAGGTAACCGTCATAAAGCTATATTGTAAATTTGTAGTATCGTGTAGAGCATACCAAAACTACCTTTTCATAATTTAGAATTTCTCCTCCCTCTGAAAGAACAGGGTTGATCCAAGGATAAATATAGTGATCCAAGGATAAATATAATGCCAGCTCATTGTGCCTTTCTGTAAACCAAATAAAAAAAATCAATTTAAAATTTCAGAAAAGACACTGAAAGTAACATAAAAACACTAACAAATGTACAAATGAACAAAAGTCATTAACCGCTATCTCGAGGCTTATTTGAGATGCTTGACTAGTACTGCGCTAAAGCAGTGACATAAATTTTAGTTCATTTGAGCTGTTTTGCACTATTCTCTTATAAACTGCCCTAAAACTCCTTTTTCTCACATCCGCATGGATAAATCTGGAAAAATATATTTTTTACAGTATAGATGGTTAAGTTTGGACAGATGTGTTTTTTAAGAATCGTGAAGAGGTGCTCCTATATGTAAACTACAATGTTTTTGCGAAGAAGGCACCTTTAGGTGCCTTATAGTGGATGAGTTGAAAATGAAAGTTGAAGACAATCCAAAATATTTTGTATAGTTGGGATTAGGGGCAAAGGCGAGGAATAAAGGCGGAACCTGCCCAACAATGTGGCTTATACAAAATTTGCAAACTAAAATAAAATAAGATTCTATGAAAATTTGCAAATACACTTAAGCAACAACACATTTCAAAGTGTATTTATAGTGGAGATGGTGCAAAATAAACTTTAAGAGGGACAAAATTGCAAATATCCAAAATTGCCTTCCTAAACAGTTTCCCTTTCTCGCATGAATAATTACAAAAACAGGTGGAGTCAAATACCGAACAGCCATTGCATCATGCAGTATAGTTTAATCAAAATGTATTGGAAGGAATATAAAAGTATGCAGAGGTAATCAGGATAACAAAGAAGTAGCGTCTGATATCCCAAAATACCAAAGCAGTATGGTGGGTAGCGATATGACGGCTACCTCAAATTTTAGGGAAACAACAGGTGAAATTTGATTTCAAAGACTCTATAATCAAGAAATGGAACATTTGGAATTGAGATTCAGATTGCTGGAAATTGATGCTTGACACCTGCAGTGGAATATCAAAACTAGCTTTGGCACCTCATATTTAAGCATTTGAACTTTAGGAGATCTACTGAAAAAAGAAAGGACGGAACATGGTTTACCCTCAATAAAGCAACCAAAGGATTTATTCGAAGAGTGTTTCATAAGATATCAAGACAAAATTGCATTCAAATTCAACATTCCTGAAAAAAGTGTGGTCCAATCGAGTCAGTTTCACTTGGAGTCAATAACTGCATTTCCTTTCATGACGACTTCGCAAGGAAGCCGTGGGTTTATCTGTTTAAAATGGAGAGGCCTTTGAGGTGTTTAAAAAGTTCAATGCAATGGTGAAGCACTGTGGCCCATCCATCAAAGTCCTTAAATGATTTTCACTCCAATTGTGACAAATGACAATGAAGGAATAATTTAGGCAAAAATATACCAGGGGTCCTTTAAGTTATTTTATTGTAACAAGGTGGTCTTTCAAGTTTTGTTTTTGCTACAAGTGAGTCCTTTAAGTTAACTAACATGTGCACTACTGCACCATTAATCTTTTTTACCCTTTTTTCAATCTTAGATTAAACCAGTCACCCAAAATACATAAAGTTGCAACAAATTGCATATATTAGCATCCTAAGTAGAGTAGCATCCAAAAAATATAAAATCATATCCTAATTCAACCAAAAAAAAACTTAAAGGACGAAGTTGTTAAAAAAAACTTACCAACTTGTTACAATAAAATAACTTAAAAGACCCCTGGAGTAATTATGCCAATTTATGAATGCACAATCATGGATGTGACAGCAGTATCAGCCGACTCCAAAAATACTAAACCGATAAAGTGGGTAGGTAGCAATATGGCGGCTTCTTCAAAGTTTAAGGAAACAATACAACAAATTTATACCATACAAAAAATTTATTCTAAAAGTCTTTTAATTTAATTATGTTGTATATATCTCATTGGGTGGTAAACTAACTATTTTATTGTGTATTATAAAAGTGATACAATGGTATATGTACTAGATAACTGAAATAATCTCCTTCAGATTCAATACCCATCTCTATTACTCGTTATATAACCCCTTTGTTCTCTCTGATTTTGTGAGTGATCTAAATGCCTCTCCCTATTTTCTCTATGATTTTGTGAGTGATCTTGATGCTTCTAAGTGCGAGGTGTACCAAATTATGTTATTCTTGAAGATAACTACTTAGTTTTTAAGGCCCAATAAAAAGAGAAAACAGAACATTTGGAACATAACATCCCTATCTTGTGTTTATGTGCTTAATTGTTTTACTCAAAAGGGTGCTTAAGGTGAGGTTAGAGATAGAGTTATATTTTTCCCCTCTTTTAATATATAATCAATTGTATCAATTACAAGGCTTGAAGACATGTCATATTGTATCTGATTACCAATGTTTCTAGCAGCCAACTTTAAAGATGTTTAAGTTATAACATGAAAGGATCAATAGGAGGAAACCAACCTGGATACTAGTCGAGAAACGGACGAATCTTCACTAAACAACACTATTCTTAGTAAATGACTTTTCTCTGCTTTTAGACAGTCTTGATCGGTGCGGTGAACTCCTAACATCTTTATATTCACCTCGCGTTTGTATTCTTTTAGAACCTTCTGATGGATTTTTCTCCCAGGTTTTTCGTGTAATCATCCCACCTGGTCTCTCTCTACGAGAATCTCTCGAATGTTTCTTATCACCTAACTTCATTTCCACAAAGTTTCTCCCCCTTCTATTGGCAGAAGATTTCTGATTACCCCTCGCAGACTCCTCTTTGTCGTCGTCATCATCAACGACAGTTTCAGTAGCATCCTCAGCTTCAGAATCAGACAACTCGGAACTCCCTTCTTCTTGCTCCTCCTCGCGATTCTCATCACTGCACGCTTTTCCTCACCTTCCTTTACTTCACCGTCTTTGACAATACTGTCTTTTGCACTGCTTTTTCCTTTCACAACCTTTTGTTTTTTACTATCTTCCTTAACAGTATTCATGAGGTGAATATACTTTCTCCTAAATTCCATCGCGGATTATCTTCAACGAGCAAACCCCTCTTATAACCCTCCCTAAGAACAACAGTGTAGGTTCTATTCTTACTAGACAAATAAAATATCCCCGGATGCTGCAAAACAGCTCTCTTAAACCTCAACGCTAAACCCAACCACTCACCGAGCACCAACACATTATTCTTATCAGTTTTCTTCGAAACCAGTAAGTGAAGAATCTCATGCAAAACACCAACAACCCATCTATCAGATTCATCACTAGAAGCCGGAAAATGACCAGCATTTTCATACGGCGACACATAAGGCAATTTATTCCATTCTCTTAACCATTTCTCATACTTGTTATCCATCTTAAAACCAGTCGAAAACTGCAACGGAAAAGTCAATTCTTTCCCTTTATTACCCAATTTTTTCTCCATCACAGAAACAGCAAGTTCCTTGCTCCAACATACCAGCTCCAAAACAGCGTCCTGCCCGTCCCAATTACCCGAAAATAATCAGGAAATTCCAGAATCATCGACTTCGCGTAATCCTGAGGAAGCCCAAGGTCCCACCTCAAACCTTCAATTCCTAATCCGATGATTCTCTTTGCATAAAGCTTTCATGGCAGTTTATGCTTCATTGATTCACTGGCAAACAAAGGTATAGCATAACGCCGACCGCAGTTCAACCTTCTCAAACCCTCTGAGTTTTGCTTCCATGTCTGAAATTTCAAGACTAGTAGGTTATACATAAACTCCATTGTAAATCTTCAATGAAGTTGGTGTTCTTCATGTCCTTGCATGATGGTTGTCTCCCCTAATTTACATTTTTCTCTGCTAAATAAAAAGGTCAAATGCTCATGATGCTAAGCATATTCAAAATAACACACTAGCTTGAATATCACCAGTAGTCCCCACATGAGCACAATCCATATTTAAAGTGATGAAACCGATTTGAATCTCTGACAACAATATATCTCTGTTCAATGAGTGACACTAACTTGATAAAGTTGTGACAATCTCCACATACCCTTAGATTCTTCACAATCTGGATGGGAATTTCAGGATGTGTAGCTATTAACCCAAAAGCAATAGCTAGCTTTTCACTGTGCTGAGAAAGAATAGTTTCTTTCTGTTCATCTTCAATATCATGAAATACAAGGTTTGTATCAGGTTGATAACCCGCATCTTTCAACCTCATACTTAACTCTGAAAGTTTTGAGTAAATTTGGTTCGACAAAGGGTGTGTCAAATCACCAGCCAAGAATGAGTATGTCTTATTTTTAACCTCAATCCAACTATACCCTGGTTCTTTTTTCACTTTTCTCTTATCCATTAGTTTTCTCACATTGGATCTTTCTTGCCAGTTTCCTGCTGCAGCATACATATTGGATAATAAGACATATGCAGCTGAATCTTCTGGCTGAAGAGAAATAAGTTTCTCAGCAAGTTCTCCGAGCTCTATGTTGCGGTGTACTCGGCGGCTCCCAGGAGAGTCGCCACACAGTTGCACCAGGTGGAAGCGGCATCTCATTTATGATATCCATTGCTTTTTCCAGCATCCCTGCGGCTATATAGATCGATCATGCAGGAATAGTGCTTCATTGTTGGATTAATGTGATGATCATTGATCATGGAATTGAAGTAATTTTGACCTTTTTCCACTAGGCCAACATGAGTGCAGGCAGTAATGACTCCAATGAATATTACACCATCCATTTCCATCAAATACCTCTAAAGCTTTCTTGGCCTGGCCATGTTGTGCATATCCAGAGATCATTGAGTTCCAAGAAACCAAGTCCCTCTCCTTCTGCCTTTTGAAAACTTCATGTGCACTATCGATATTGCCTCTCTTTGCATACATGGTAACAAGAGAACTACTAACACATATAGCATTATTCAATCTCATTTTAATTGCATATGCATGAAACTGTTTTCCTTGTTCTGCTGCCGCGGTAGGAGCAGCACAGGCATTTATGATGCTGGAAAATGTAAACTCGTTTGGTTTAATCCCTTCTTTTATCAATTGGCGGAAGATTTTAGCAGCATCTTCAGTTTCTCCTGTTTGTGCATATCCTGCTAGCATTGCTGACCATGCCATTAAGTCCTTCGCTTCAATTTTCTCGAAAACTTTAACTGCATCATTAATATTTCCTATCTTAACATACGCATCTAAAAGTGAAGTTCCTACGGATGATGACTTTTCATAATTAGTTTTGATAACCCGGCATGCATTTGAAGCGAAAACAGCATGCTGCACAGTAAGGATGGCAGAATACGTGAAATGATTTGGTTTTACACCTTCCCTCCTCATCTGAGAAAACAAATTCACAGCCTGGTCAATGCCACCACTCTGCAAGTAGCCACTGATCATAGCAGTCCATGACACCACATTTTTACCTTCTTCCATCATCGAGAATAGACTAAACGCATCGTCCATTTCCTTGCACTTACTCAACGCTACCATGAGTGCAGTTACAACACTTTGGTGTTCGGTAAAACCACTTTTCAAAGCTTTACACTGCATCAATCTTACTAACAACAATTCTCTAAGGCTAGCACACGACTTAATAACACTAGCAAATGTCATGTAAGTAGGTTTAACCCCCGCAAGTTGCATGTTTTTAAACGTTTCAAAAACCTCCAAATGCTGCCCATTTGTCACATGTCCTGCAATCATGCTATTCCAAGAAACCCAATCCCTGTTCTCCATTTTATCAAAAACATTTCTAGCATCACTCAACAACCCTGACCTAGAATACATAATAATCAGAGAATTGCAAACAGGTATCGCTCCCTCAAAACCATGTTTTACAACCATGGCATGCATTTGCAATCCTACATCAACAACACCATGATTAGCCAAAGCTGCAATTACAGTAGAAACAGTATACCGATTCGGCAAAAAACCCTCAAACTGCATCCGACAGAACAACTCCCATACATAATCATAAAGTCCGTTCAATGAATAACCCGCGAGCAAAGAAGTCCAAGACACAACATTTCTCTCACCCATTTCATCAAAAACTCTTCTCCCATCACCAACAGACTCAGTTTTCATATACATATCAACAAGTGAAGTTCCTACACTAACATTACACACAAGTCCAAATTTAACACATTGACAATGAACTTGTCTACCCATTATCCCATCAAATGAGCCACCACAGAGCTTGAAAACACATGAGAACGTTGATTCATCAGGTGGTAAAGAAGAACGAAGAAGGGATAGAAATAAGTGGAGGGCTTCTTTGGGTTGGTTATTGCGTGAGTAAGTGAAGAGTAATTGGTTATGTTGTTTGAGAGTGGTTAGTCTCTGAGGAGTTTTGTCGAACAGGTGTTGTGCAATGTGAGGATCACATAAAACGCAGTAATGTCCAAGTCTGAGAATTGGGTTTGTTGAAATGTTGGTGAGTGTTCTCAAAGATGAGTTTAGTTTCATGCTCTTCCTGTTTGGAAAAATGGTAACTTTGGATATGGAGACAAAGCTTGTTGAGATATTTATAGCGAAAGAAGAAAGGAAGGGGTTTTTGTTTCGAATGGATGGTTGACGGAGGAACAACAGAAAGTGACACGTGTGTAATGTGCTAACAACTTACAAGTTTGAAGGTTCGTGTTTGATTAGGTTTCGGAGATTTAGCAACGGTTTGAGATTCTTCTCTCGTTCGACGCATTGCTCCTCTGTTTGCTTTCACCGGTGAATGTGAGGTTTGTGTGTTGTGGATTTAGGGTTTAAGGCTATGTACTTTTCTTTTTTTATCATATTTGTTACTCCTTTTTTCCAAAATTACAAGACACTTAAAAGTTTATGGATAATGGGGATGTTGAAAAAAAAAAATTAATACTTGAATGTTTATAAAGGGGGTGTTGGAATGAGGTGTTGGAATGAGGTGTTGAAAGGGAGGTGGATTATGGAAATTTCTCTATCTATTTAGTGGGTTTCTCCAACATCTCTGAAAAACAAAAAATGTCTTTCGTAAGTTAACTTTGCGAATTAAGCCTTCTGGGTGAATTCGTAAGTTAACTTACGAATTTACCTTATTTTTGTATGTTTCATTATTTTAATCATGGTTTTACACATTCAAGAAATGTTTCGTAAGTGAACTTACGAATTTACCTTATTTGGGGAATTCGTAAGTTAATTTACGAAACATTTCCTCAATATGTAAAACCATGTATGAAACTACTATATTTTTTCGCAATAACTCGGATTATGTTTCCGTTTTCAAAAATTCAATTAAAGAGAAAAATTGTCAGAAAATATTAATATACGCAATATCTAAATACGCAAAATATGTAAATATTAATATGTTATAAATATTAAAAGAAAAATTGTCATAAATATCAAATTACATAAATTGTTACGAAAAAATGCAATCAAACAAAATCAACTAAAAAACATAAAGGCTACTGGGTATGCTTAATCCTGATCCCCTGTGCCTTTCTCTGCCTGTGCTAACGTGTTGCACTATCTACCTCAACGACCATCCTCTCCACCGCGAAAATCGCATCGGGTCCGCCCCCATCGACAATCCTGTCATCCAACGCCTCATGTCCAATCTAGCGGATACTCTGACAAATGGGCAGTAGATCAATGGCATGATCATCCTCGGCCTGCTCGTTTTCCAATAGTTCCTCATGTGTTGGCCTCGACGGACGTCCTTCAGCCTCCAATGTCATGTAAGGGTGCAACATTGTGAAGAACCATGTCGCATACCCCTCCATAGAGTGCCACGTACGGGATGCCCGCAACAACCGATACTCATCTAGCACGACATGATTCTCCTAATCTTGGAAGACACATCTAGAGCCCTCCGTGTCATGGTGTTGGGAGCAGCCTGGAAAGGAGATCGGGGTGTGCTCTACACATAGCCAACTGGCGCATACATCGCTCAGGCAGATATCGTACCATCATGTTATCTCCACATGCTAGCCACCCAAAGTATAACGAAATGGTATCGAAGAGAAAAACCTCTCTATAGTCCTCAAACGGGGTCTAGTTGATGTCGTCATAGTTGGTGCGATCAAGGAACACCCGATAATGAACCACATTATGGTTGCCCCTGTTGAGAATAAACCTGAAAGCCTTGGGCATGAAGTCCTGATAGTCGGGATCCACGGAGTAACTATGGATGCGGTGAAAGTACGATATAATTCAGCTCTGTGATAAGTGCCAAAATGTAGTTATTTTGTATATATGTTTTGTGGCATTTATCTATTCTTTTGTTTTTAATATCGTTGAATAACTCTGTTTTTTGTTGTAAATACGTTTTATTGCGTTTTGTGTATATATTGTACCGATTGATTAGTTTTGTGTATATTTTGTAGGTATTTGTTGCATTATTGGAGCAAGAGGAATAAAAGCTCCAAGTTGCATTGTTGATCAATAATGGAAAAAGGCAAAAAGATAAGTCATTTCAAGTTGTGCAGAGAAAGCAACACAACTTGCTTTTATGGTGTCCACCGTCGGCGGTGAGGTGGAGATGACATGGCGTTACGAGCGCCGGAAGCTTCGTCGGGCGGTGCAGGAGTGGTGCAACTTTGCCAAAATCCAGTAACTCCTAACTTTGGCCTGCCAACAGCTCGCTGGGCGAGGAAGACTGGCTGCGTCGGGCGGTGATTTTGGTCGTCGGGCGGTGTTGAGATATTTTGCCTAGATGCTTACGTGGAGCATTGTGGGGAAAGTAATAAGAGTCCAACGCTGGGAGGTACTTTTTAGGCGTCAGGCGGTGGTTGCGAGACATATTTTGTATACAGCTTCATTTCATTTTATTTTTGTGTTTTATGGTTTTTGGGTTGGATTTTTACTACCAAATATCATCACCTTATAGTTTTTGATAGTATAGCTTAGAAAACAACATTAAGGTTTTGCATACGGATGATTGGAGGTGGATTGCTCTTCGATAGGCATTGACAAACTGGTGTAAATGAGTGATTTATCTCTTCTCTTCTCTATGTATTTCTCTATTGTTGGTTTTGTATGTACATTTACTCTGAACACATGTATATTTATCGCCATTGGCGTTGTATAAAGTTTGCTTTATGAATATGTGTTGGTAATTGTCTTAGGTTTTCACTCTATGTTAGGAATTTGAGCTTTGCTAGACATAGATTGCTTAGATTCTTGCCTAAGAAGATTATCTGTTAGTTTCTGAATGCTAGAAATGGGTTTAGAGCTGACATTTACTTAGAGTATCTGATCTTAATGCCTCTATGTTGGTTGTTTCGAGCTAGAGATAGTTGTTACGAGTGGCGCGGTTGACTTATGTGTTGTTGAGGTGTGCCAGACATGGATACCGAGGTGATGCAGTAGAATTCTCAATTTGGGTTAGAAATAGCTTAGATTGTGAGAGGTATGTGATGAAATGGAGTATTGTAGGCTAAGTATGACATGGACGATAGATTTAAGTCTGTGACGGGTAATATGCATTCGTTTCGGACAAGTTGTCTATCCTTTATACTTTTTGATCATTTACTTTTTGTCTTTTCTTTACAACCATTTAATCTCAAACTCATTAACGATAGGATTTTCGAACGACGAATCAATAACCAATCTCTGTGGACACGATACGATATAACCTAACCGATATATATCACCGGTAAAAATAAATACCTCATTCTTTGCTTACCGCTAACTACCACATCAACAAGATGGCGTCGTTGTCGAGGATTGGTTTTATTGTTTATGTATTGTGATAATTCTGTTGTTTTTGAGTTTTGTAATTAATGTATATGTTGTATACTTTGTATATGAACTTGTATATTGTTACTTGTACATGTTGTAATTTATGTATTTTATTTTACTTGTAATTATTTTTTTTATAATTGAGAATAATAGTTTCAAGAATATCTTCAAAATATTTTATATTTTTAATATAGCAGTTTAAAATATTATATTGTAATGATAGTGTCTCTTAATATCAATATTGATTTTTCCGATTCTTATTTATTCCTTATATTATTCTATTGAAATTTGCTTATGATATTTTTATTTTATTTAGTTATTAATGAATAACTTTTTTTTATTCTTTAGATTTAGTTTATAACAATTAAATCAAATGAAAATTAATCATTTGTTTAAAATATCTATTTTATCTTAATGTTTTTATAACAACAAAATTTCAATTATATTTTCACTATATATTGTAAACAAGCATAATCGATTTACAAATCATAATTATAAACCAGAAGTTTGCAAATCAAATTTAAGAATGTTGGCAAAATCGGTTAGGTCATCCCGAATGTATTATGATGCGAGAATTAATTTTGAAGAACCATGAGTTTCTTCAATCCAATAAAATATGTGTGTTTCTAAAGGAAATTTTGAGAAATTGAGTTTTTATGACATTAATTGTTGCATCGACTAAACGATCATGCATATGTCTACTCACAAGTCACAACCAGAAGTTTGTGAAATTGTTTTCTCAACTAATTAAAGTCAAATCTTATTATCTGGATTTTTCAGAAGTTTCTTGATAAGTATCACATATATTATTAAAATTGATATTGAACATCATGTAGCATATGTTCATAAAAATGGACTTGAAGATCCATTCTTTAGACGTCTAAAGTTAATTGTATGGTTGATACTTGTAAGATCATAAGTTCTAAATTAGATATTTGAAACACAAAATATGAATATTAACATATTCATTCGCATTAAGCCAACAAGATAGTATATGTTAATTCTCCTCTTAACTTACAATTTATTTTAGGATAATAACCTAATACGTCTCATCTATGTGAAATTTGGATGTGTTGTGATTATTCAATTGCTCCGATATAGTACGCTAAGATGAGTTTTGAAAGAATGTTGAGAAAATTCATTTTATATGAATATCATATTTGAGGTTCACTTTGGTCTGATAATTGGATATATGCTTGAAGCCCAGTAGGATGATTATCAATTGATAAATTAATTTTCTCAATATTAGGGGAAGAGAATAAGCAACTGAAAGTGTGAACCAGGAGTTCAAATGTGAACCATAAGTTCAAATGTGAACCAAAAGTTCAATTGATAAAATAAATTGTTGTCTTGATCCTCGTACAAACCAATATGAACAAAAAGTTCAAAATATTATTAATTTGCAAAGTTTATGAAATAAATTATCAGCTGTTAATACTCCCCTCAAAGTGGATTCTCCTATTGGATAAGCTAATCTTGCAAATGAGTTGTAGTCGCGCCTGAAGCGTTGTATGAAAGTTGGTTCCAATGGTAAAATTTCTCTACTAAGATAAGAAACTAAAGTTAAAAATGACTCAAGTGAGGATATTAATATTCTAAGAGTACTTTGACATAATTTATTTTTCAGTTCTAGAAGAACTAATCAAGTATTTGAAATATCAAATAAAGAGATCTCGATAAATTATGTCTTGGATGAAATAGAATAGAACTAAAATTAAGATAACCAAATAAAGTTGACATTGTCGATGTATTTGTATATGATATAGCGCTAAAGAAGATAAACGATAACGAGGATCATGAAACAAAATCTACTAAAGATTGTAGGCAAAGTAGAATTGGTCAAAATGAACAAATCATGAATCAAAGTCTATCAAAGATTATAGACAAAGTGATAATTGACCAAAATGAACAAATCATGAATCAAAGTCTATCCAATATTATAGACAAAGTGATAATTGGCCAAAATAAATAGATTCAATTGAAGAATAATTAAACTCTCTTTAAAAGCGAATCCTTTTTGGACTTGTAGTCCGATACCTTGAGGTGTGAAACTAATGAGATATAAATGAGTTTTTATGAAAAAGTAAAATAAGAATGGTATGAAGTTTGATTTGTTGTTCAATGATTTTCACAAAGACCTAAGATTGGTTTTGATGAAACATATCCACCTGTAGTGGATTCAATTAATTGTTTTTATATTTGATTAGCCTTGTAGCACATGAAGGGCTTAATATGAACATGATGGATGTTGTGACATCTTATTGATACGAATAACTTGATATTGACATTTACATGAAACTTCCTAAAGGATTTAATATATTAGAGACACTAATTTTGGATCGGGAGAAAGCTACTCCATAAAATAGAACAAGTCTCTTTATGAGCTAATATGGACACATGTGGTATAATTGTCTTAGTGAATATTTGCTAAGAAAGAGATATACAAATCAATCCAAATCTCCTTTTTTATATCTAGAAAAGAATTCGATATAATAGATATCCACGTGGATGACATAAATATTATTGGAGCTCCTGAAGAGTTACCAAAAGCCACAAATTGTTTAAAAGAAATGGTTTGATGTGAAGGACTTGGAAAATACAAAGTTCTTACAACGTGAAAATTTAGACAATAGAATTTGCGTACACCAAGAAGGTTATATAGAAAAAGTATTAAAACATTTCTATATGGAAAAATCTCATGTATAGCAAAATGTTAAAATGTTCATATGTGTACAAATCTCGTATATTGTCTACCTCTATGATGGTAGATAATTGAATGTGTAAGAGATTCTTTTAGACCTCGAGAAAGGAATGAAAAGCTAATTGGTCCTGAAGTACCATATCTCAGTGTAATTCAAGCACTGACCTATCTTGCTAATTATACATACCATGATGTATCAAGTACTATTACCTATTAACAAGATATAGTTCTTCGCCTACACGAAGACATTGGAACAAAGTGAAAATATACTTTGTTATTTTGGGGGTAAATGGACACGAGTTTGTTTTATTCGTATCCAAATTTGAATTAACATGTTATGCATAAACATAATACTTTTCAGATCCTCATAATCACACAAATTATTTATTTACTTATGTCGGTAACACTATTTCATGGAGACATGTGAAACTAATCATGGCAAAAGACTTGTTGGTTGACTTATGGAAAAAGAAATACAACAACCATATATGAAGATAATATTGTATGCATTACTCAATTGAAAGATGATTACATTAAAGGAGATCGAAGAAAACATGTTTCTCCAAAGTTTTTTTCCACTTACGATCTTCAGAAAAGTGGTAATATAAGCTCCAACAAACTTATTCATCTAGTAATCTTACCGACTTTTAGTGCAAAAAATTGGCATTCATCATAGAAGAAATGATTTCCAGCTGCAGAGAAGAACCAAATTCGTTCAGCTGAGGGGGAGAAATAAATTTTTCTAAAAAGGATATGTACTCTTTTTCATTCACTAGATTTTCCCATAGGGTTTTTTCTAGTAAGTTTTTAACGAGGCATATCCTGAACAAACATCCAATGGGACTATTATAAATACTGGATTATTGTCTCCCAATAATTTTCTTTCTTATTTGTAATAATCTGTATTGAATAGTAACGAGGTAGCTCCCTCACAAAGAATGTGGTACTCTTTTTCCTTCACTAGAATTTTTTCCCCTGGGTTTTTTCTAGTAAGGTTTTAATGAGGCATATTCTTTGTGGATATCCAAGGGGAGAGTGTTATAAATGGAATGATTATGGATGTCCATCAATAAGAAGATTTCACTTGATTTTCTATTTATTACATATATCTTATAAATATGACTCATATTGTAATTGACATCTACACAGATAATGAGAATAATACAATCTTATTTTCTCTATTCTCTTTCTCTCCTCCGTCTCTACTCTTCTATTACATTGCTTTCTCATTAATTTCGTAACAAAAATTATAGAAATCTTGTATATTCGAATAGATGCTCTTGTAATTTTTGTAAGCAAAAGGAGGGCTTGAACCTAATGTCTATAACTATATATAAAGAAGATACATCTTTTTGGGCTGACCTATTTTAGTTCCTAAAATGCCTTTTATTTTCTTTTTTAATAAATAAAATAAATACAATTTAAAAATAATATTGTTGGTTGTAACTTCCATCAGTTATTCATGGGAAGAAAAAAAAAGCCATTGATTTTAAAATGCCCTCTAACTTTCTCTTTTATTTTAGAAGTCTATTATAAATCTATAAAAATCAAAGTACCATTAACTTACCATGACACCTTTTTTAGTAAATTCCAATTTAGTCTATTTTGAAGGGTAATTATGTAACTTTTAAAAATACTTGCACCACATTCATCTGAGGCTGATGTGTCACTCTCAGGTTTTTTCTCCATTTTATTATTTTTTCCCACACAAATAATTACCTATTGTTATCTTAGTAGACTAACGTAATCAATTGGGTTGGGGAAACTGAAATGTTCTTAGTCGCCGCTCATTTGCATCCCATTGTCTTCCCCATGCCTTAACACTATCTTTCTCTGAATCCAGTTTGGAATTGCTATGGGAAGCCAAACGTTCTTCTCGCTTCCTTCAATGTTTCCCCACTTTGTACTTCCCTATAATCTCATACCTTACATCATCCCTAACCCCTAACGGCATACATATATCACTGTCTGTTTCGATCCAAAATGCAACTGGAAGGAGTAATCGATTTGTTGTTATTCTGTTATTATTCTTTATCCATTCATCCTTCTTCATACTGCCTAACTTGCTTTTCACATATTTTTTACAGTTACCATATATCCATCCATGGCGCGCCCTACCGAATTTATCAATAACATCAACGATTCGAAATATTTATGGAAGATTGTTGTTAGGTGTAAGCATTTGTGGTATGTGACGAGTGCTCAGAATAAGGAGCACTTGGAAAGTTGATGGTACGGATTATGTGAGTTTAAATGGAGTTGTAGATCTGAAAGTTAGATAGAGGTGGTATAATGTTGGTTTGAAAGCTATGGGATTGATGTTTAGATCTATTTTCAGTTCTCATTCTCCTTACCCTACCATGTAAGTTTTTAATTTGTCTTTCTTCATTGGTTTCTGATTGTATGCAAATTATATGAACCAGTTTGAAATCTTTCATCATTTTGCAGATACTTACAAATAAGCCACCAATTGAAGAACTCCACCAAATCTTGGAATTGAAGCTGCCAAGGCAGTGGACACCTGTATTCAATGAAATTGCTCTTGGTCCGCAATGGAAGCAACACAACTCTGCAGCTTTACAAGTTAGCTTTCAGAAATAACAAGAGCATAATTGCAAGTCGAGAATTAAAGGAGCACAAGTACTGCCAGAGTCGTTCCGAGCCAACATTTCGGAAGTATCCCCTCGAGGTATGTTGCATTTTGTGAAACACTACAAATTTGAGAAAATTGAAATTATTATAAACTTATTCTCTTAATCTATTCAGGAAGCAAAGGAAAAAGATTTGTTAGAGAAAACAACATAACCTATGCTAATGTCAACAAAACTTTGTATAGTTTGTTGAACATCACTATAAATAGGATATACTAAATTTGCTTCTGCAATGTATCTACTTTAGCATTCTTATGATACATCTGACTGTGAAATATTATATCACTTGGATGTGCAATATCTCCATCCTCATGCATCTATTGATTTCAGAATTTGCTTAAACCCAACCCCTCAATTGGAGCTTTCAGCTACAATTGGAAGCAAGATATATCTATGGGTGCTGATGTTGTTTATCTGCTTTGATAGAGTATTATCTTTCATATAACACTAAATCATTGTTTTTATAAAGCTGATAAAGGAGAGACCTTGAAGGCATCATACATTTATTATGTCTTTGAACAACTGCATGTTCACCCTCTTTTTCCCTTGCACTCAATAGCAATTTAGTATGCATTCTGTCTTAGATTGAGTTTGTGGTCAAATAAATGTTCAAACTTCAAATTGAACAAGTTTACTTCAGGTGTTTAAAATGTGTGTTAAGTTAGAACAAGAAAAGGTAAAACATCTAAATAAAAGAAACTAATTAAGAAACTGAATTGATCTGAAATAACAATTGAATTAATAAATATTTCAATGTAATTAAATGAAATATTTATTTTTAAAGTAATTAAATGATATAATTATTTCTAATATAATTAAATGAAATAGATAAAGACATTATAATTTAATTTTAAATACGTGCATTCAATCATTAGAATTAGCTTTTGTGTATTCTAAGTGGATTTAATTTCATTATTTACTTTAATCTTTTTTTCTATAAGACAAAACTTAAAACATTTACTGTAATATTTTTATAAAAGAAATTTAATTCAAAATAAGTATTTATTCATGTTTTTTAAGTATACATCCTTAACGATATTAATCAATAAAAAATATGGGTCGTATTTTTTTTAAGTTGCAACTTCTGAGTCCCCTTCAGAAGTTGCAACTTCTGACTCCTCTTCAGAAGTTGCAACTTCTTACTCCTCTAGCAAAAATTACACATTTTGTAGCAAGAGGTTGGGGTGTCATACTACATTTATACAGAAGGTACTCTACCCAGTAGAGACAAACATGCAAGCTTGAAGCTAAAAATTTGAACTATGAATTTTCTTAACAAGAAGACGAGTTGAGTCACTATTCACTATCTGTATTGTATCTGAGGCACATCCAATACTTCTACCAGTAAACTATTTCCATCATAGCCTTTTAGAAATATAGTTTTCGTGATTTAATTATAATTCAAATTAAATAACATGATTAATAAATATTTTTATATAATTAAATGAAATATTTATTTTTTAAGTAATTAAATGAAATATTTATTTTTAAAGTAATTAAATGAAATAGATATAGACATTATAATTTAATTTTAAATAAATGCATTCAATCATTAGAATTAGCTTTTGTATATTTTAAGTGGATTTAATTTCATGATTTACTTAAATCATTTTTTCTATAAGACAAAACTTAAAACATTTACTGTAATATTTATATATAAGAAATTTAATTCAAAATAAGTATTTATTCATGTTTTTTAAGTACATATCCTTAACGATATTAATCAATAAAAAATATGGGTCGTATTTTTTTTTAAGTTGCAACTTCTGACTCCCCTTCAGAAGTTGCAACTTCTGACTCCTCTTCAGAAGTTGCAACTTCTTACTCCTCTAGCAAAAATTACACATTTTGTAGCAAGAGGTTGGGGTGTCATACTACATTTATACAGAAGGTACTCTACCCAGTATAGGCAAACATGCAAGCTTGAAGGTAAAAATTTGAACTATGAATTTTCTTAACAAGAAGACGAGTTGAGTCACTGTTCACTATCTGTGTTGTATCTGAGGCACATCCAATACTTCTACCAGTAAACTATTTCCATCATAGACTTTTAGAAATATAGTTTTCGTGATTTAATTATAATTCAAATTAAATAACATGATTAATAACTATATTAATATAATTAAATGTAATGTTTATTTTTAAAGTAATTAAATGAAATAATTATTTCCAATATAATTAAATGAAATAGATATAGACATTATAATTTAATTTTAAATAAATGCATCCAATCATTAGAATTAGCTTTTGTATATTTTAAGTGGATTTAATTTCATGATTTACTTAAATCTTTTTTTCTACCACACAAAACTTAAAACATTTACTGTAATATTTATATATAAGAAATTTAATTCAAAATAAGTATTTATTCATGTTTTTTAAGTATATATACTTAACGATATTAATCAATAAAAAATATGGGTCGTATTTTTTTTTAGTTGCAACTTCTGACTCCCCTTCAGAAGTTGCAACTTCTGACTCCTATTTAGAAGTTACAACTTCTGACTCCTCTAGCAAAAACTACACATTTTGTTGCAAGAGGTTGGGGTGTCATACTACATTTATATAGCAGGAACTCTACCCGGTAGAGACAAACATGCAAGCGCTAAAATTTTGAACTATGAATTTTCTTAACAAGAAGATGAGTTGAGTCACTGTTCACTTTCTGTATTGTATCTGAGGCACGTCCAATACTTCTACCAGTAAACTATTTGCTTCATAGCCTTTTAGAAATATAGTTTTCGTGATTTAATTATAATTCAAATTAAATAGCATGATTAATAAATATTTTAATGCAATTAAATGAAATATTTATTTTTAAAGTAATTAAATGAAATAATTATTTCTAATATAATTAAATGAAATAGATATAGACATTATAATTTAATTTTAAATAAATGCATTCAATCATTAGAATTAGCTTTTATATATTTTAGGTGGATTTAATTTCATGATTTACTTTAATCTTTTTTTCTATAAGATAAAACTTAAAACATTTACTATAATCTTTTTATAAAAAAACTTTAATTCAAAATAACTATTTATTCATGTTTTTTAAGTATATATCCTTAACGATATTAATTAATAAAAAATATGGGTCGTATTTTTTTTAAGTTGCAACTTCTGACTCTTCTTCAGAAGTTGCAACATCTGACTCCTCTAGCAAAAACTACACATTTTGTAGCAAGTGGTTGGGGTGTCATACTACATTTATATAGCAGGTACTCTACCCGGTAGAGGCAAACATGCAAGCTTGAAGCTAAAAATTTGAACTATGAATTTTCTTAACAAGAAGATGAGTTAAGTCACTGTTCGCTTTCTGTATTGTATCTGAGGCACTTCCAATACTTCTACCAGTAAACTAATTGCTTCATAGCCTTTTAGAAATATAGTTTTCGTGATTTAATTATAATTCAAATTAAATAACATGATTAATAAATATTTTAATGCAATTAAATGAAATATTTATTTTTAAAGTAATTAAATGAAATAATTATTTCTAATATAATTAAATGAAATAGATATAGACATTATAATTTAATTTTAAATAAATGCATTCAATCATTAGAATTAGCTTTTATATATTTTAGGTGGATTTAATTTCATGATTTACTTTAATCTTTTTTTTCTATAAGACAAAACTTAAAACATTTACTGTAATCTTTTTTTACAAAAAATTTAATTCAAAATAAGTATTTATTCATGTTTTTTAAGTATACATCCTTAACGATATTAATCAATAAAAAATATGGGTCGTATTTTTTTTAATTTACAATTTCTGACTGCTCTTTAGAAGTTGCAACTTCTGACTTCTCTAGCCAAAACAACACATTTTGTAGCAAGAGGTTGGGGTGTCATACTACATTTATATAGCAGGTACTCTACCCGGTAGAGGCAAACATGCAAGCTTGAAGCTAAAAATTTGAACTATGAATTTTCTTAAGAAGAAGATGAGTTGAGTCACTGTTCACTTTCTGTATTATATCTGAGGCACATCCAATACTTCTACAGGTAAACTATTCGCTTCATAGCCTTTTAGAAATATAGTTTTCGTGATTTAATAATAATTCAAATTAAATAACATGATTAATAAATATTTTAATGCAATTAAATGAAATATTTATTTTTAAAGTAATTAAATGAAATAATTATTTCTAATATAATTAAATGAAATAGATATAGACATTATAATTTAATTTTAAATAAATGCATTAAATCATTAGAATTAGCTTTTTTACATTTTAAGTGGATATAATTTCATGATTTACTTTAATCTTTTTTTCTATAAGACAAAACTTAAAACATTTACTGTAATATTTTTTTACAAAAACTTTAATTCAAAATATGTATTTATTCATGTTTTTTAAGTATACATCCTTAACGATATTAATCAATAAAAAATATGGGTCGTATTTTTTTAAGTTAAAACTTCTGAATCCTCTTAAGAAGTTGCAACTTCTGACTCCTCTTCAGAAGTTGCAACTTCTGACTCCTCTAGCAAAAACTACACATTTTGTAGTAAGAGGTTGGGATGTCCTACTAAATTTATATAGCAGGTACTCTACCTGGTAGAGACAAACATGCAAGCTTGAAGCGAAAAATTTGAACAATGAATTTTCTTAACAAGAAGATGAGTTGAGTCACTGTTCACTTTCTGTATTGTATCTGAGGCACGTCCAATACTTCTACCAGTAAACTATTTGCTTCATAGCCTTTTAGAAATATAGTTTTCGTGATTTAATTATAATTCAAATTAAATAGCATGATTAATAAATACTTTAATGCAATTAAATGAAATATTTATTTTTAAAGTAATTAAATGAAATAATTATTTCCTATATAATTAAATGAAATAGATATAGACATTATAATTTAATTATAAATAAACGCATTCAATCATTAGAATTAGCTTTTATATATTTTAAGTGGATTTAATTTCATGATTTACTTTAATCTTTTTTTCTATAAGATAAAACTTAAAACATTTACTGTAATCTTTTTATAAAAAAAATTAATTCAAAATAAGTATTTATTCATGTTTTTTAAGAATACATCCTTAACGATATTAATCAATAAAAAATATGGGTCGTATTTTTTTTAAGTTGCAACTTCTGACTCCTCTTCGAAAATTGCAACTGCTGACTCCTCTAGCAAAAACTACACATTTTGTAGCAAGAGGTTGGGGTGTCATACTACATTTATATAGCAGGAACTCTACCCGGTAGAGACAAACATGCAAGCTTGAAGCTAAAAATTTGAACTATGAATTTTCTTAAAAAGAAGATGAGTTGAGTCACTTTTCACTTTCTGTATTGTATCTGAGGCACGTCCAATACTTCTACCAGTAAACTATTTACTTCATAGCCTTTTAGAAATATAGTTTTCTTGATTTAATTATAATTCAAATTAAATTAAATAGCGTGATTAATAAATATTTTAATGCAATTAAATGAAATATTTATTTTTAAAGTAATTAAATGAAATAATTATTTCTAATATAATTAAATGAAATAGATATAGACATTATAATTTAATTTTAAATAAACGCATTCAATCATTAAAATTAGCTTTTATATATTTTAAGTGGATTTAATTTCATGATTTTCTTTAATCTTTTTTTCTATAAGACAAAACTTAAAACATTTACTGTAATTATTTTTTTAAAAAAAATTAATTCAAAATAAGTATTTATTCATGTTTTTTAAGTATACATCCTTAACGATATTAATCAATAAAAAATATGGGTCGTATTTTTTTTAGTTACAATTTTTTACTCCTCTTTAGAAGTTGCAACTTCTGACTCCTCTAGCCAAAACAACACATTTTGTAGCAAGAGGTTGGGGTGTCATACTACATTTAAATAGCAGGTACTCTACCCGGTAGAGACAAACATGCAAGCTTGAAGCTAAAAATTTGAACTATGAATTTTCTTAACAAGAAGATGAGTTGAGTCACTGTTCACTTTCTGTATTATATCTGAGGCACATCCAATACTTCTACAGGTAAACTATTCGCTTCATAGCCTTTTAGAAATATAGTTTTCGTGATTTAATAATAATTCAAATTAAATAACATGATTAATAAATATTTTAATGCAATTAAATGAAATATTTACTTTTAAAGTAATTAAATGAAATTATTATCTCTAATATAATTAAATGAAATAGATATAGACATTATAATTTAATTTTAAATAAATGCATTTAATCATTAGAATTAGCTTTTATATATTTTAATTGGATTTAATTTCATGATTTACTTAAATCTTTTTTTCTATAAGACAAAACTTAAAACATTTACTGTAATCTTTTTTTGCAAAAAATTTAATTCAAAATAAGTATTTATTCATGTTTATTAAGTTTACATCCTTAAAGATATTAATCAATAAAAAATATAGGTCGTATTTCTTTTAAGTTACAACTTCTGACTCCTCTTCAGAAGTTGCAACTTCTGACTCCTCTAGCAAAAACTACACATTTTGTAGCAAGTGGTTGGGGTGTCATACTACATTTATATAGCAGGTACTCTACCCGGTAGAGGCAAACATGCAAGCTTGAAGCTAAAAATTTGAACTATAAATTTTCTTAACAAGAAGATGAGTTGAGTCACTGTTCACTTTCTGTATTATATCTAAGGCACATCCAGTACTTCTACCAGTAAACTATTTGCTTCATAGTCTTTTAGAAATATTGTTTTTGTGATTTAATTATAATTCAAATTAAATAACATGATTAATAAATATTTTAATGTAATTAAATGAAATTTTTATTTTTAAAGTAATTAAATTAAATAATTATTTCTAATATAATTAAATTAAATAGATATAGACATTATAATTTAATTTTAAATAAATGCATCCAATCATTAGAATTAGCTTTTATATATTTTAAGTGGATTTAATTTCATGATTTACTTTAATCTTTTTTTCTATAAGATGAAACTTAAAACATTTACTGTAATCTTTTTTTATAAAAAATTTAATTCAAAATAAGTATTTATTCATGGTTTTTAAGTATACATCCTTAACGATATTAATCAATAAAAAATATGGGTCGAATTTTTTTTAAGTTACAATTTCCGTATCCTCTTTAGAAGTTGCAACTTCTGACTCCTCTAGTCAAAACAACACATTTTGTAGCAAGAGGTTGGGGTGTCATACTACATTTATATAGCAGGTACTCTACCCGGTAGAGGCAAACATGCAAGCATGAAGCTAAAAATTTGAACTATGAATTTTCTTAACAAGAAGATGAGTTGAGTCATTGTTCACTTTCTGTATTGTATATGAGGCACATCCAATACTTCTACCAGTAAACTATTTGCTTCATAGCCTTTTAGAAATATAGTTTTCATGATTTAATTATAATTCAAATTAAATAACATGATTAATAAATATTTTAATGTAATTAAATGAAATATTTATTTTTAAAGTAATTAAATGAAATAATTATTTCTAATATAATTAAATGAAATAGATATAGACATTATAATTTAATTTTAAATAAATGCATTCAATCATTAGAATTAGCTTTTATATATTTTAGGTGGATTTAATTTCATGATTTACTTTAATCTTTTTTTCTATAAGATAAAACTTAAAACATTTACTATAATCTTTTTATAAAAAAACTTTAATTCAAAATAACTATTTATTCATGTTTTTTAAGTATATATCCTTAACGATATTAATTAATAAAAAATATGGGTCGTATTTTTTTTAAGTTGCAACTTCTGACTCCTCTTCAGAAGTTGCAACTTCTGACTCTTCTTCAGAAGTTGCAACTTCTGACTTTTCTAGTAAAAACTGCACATTTTGTAGCAAGAGGTTGGGGGTGTCATACTACATTTATATAGCAGGTACTCTACCCGGTAGAGGCAAACATGCAAGCTTGAAGTTAAAAATTTGAACTATGAATTTTCTTAACAAGAAGATGAGTTGAGTCACTGTTCACTTTCTGTATTGTATCTGAGTCACTGTTCATAGCCTTTTAGAAATATAGTTTTCGTTATTTAATTATAATTCAAATTAAATAACATGATTAATAAATATTTTAATGTAATTAAATGAAATATTTATTTTTAAAGTAATTAAATGAAATAATTATTTCTAATATAATTAAATGAAATAGATATAGACATTTTAATTTAATTTTAAATAAATGCATTCAATCATTAGAATTAGCTTTTGTATATTTTAAGTGGATTTAATTTCATGATTTACTTTAATCTTTTTTTCTACAAGACAAAACTTCATTTACTGTAATATTTTTATTAAAAAAATTTAATTCAAAATAAGTATTTATTCATGTTTTTTAAGTATACATCCTTGACGATATTAATCAATAAAAAATATGGGTCGTATTTTTTTTTAAGTTGCAACTTCTGACTCCCCTTCAGAAGTTGCAACTTCTGGCTCCTCTTCAGAAGTTGAGTTGCAACTTCTGACTCCTCTTCAGAAGTTGCAATTTCTGACTCCTTTTCATTAATCAATTTTTTATATTTCATTAACTAATTTTATTTTACTATTAAAAAAAATATGGATTTAAAATTGATATTTGATGGGAAGCTTTCATAAATTTTAGATTTGGAAAAATTGACTAATATCTAAAAAGTAATATTATTTGAATTGGAAAAATAATTTTATTCTTTAGTTTTGTTAACTCAACTGAAAGTAGTGAAAAACATATAATTTTAAATACTATTCTGAAAGTAGTTTAAGAAAAAACTATATGATTTTGAATGCTATTTATATTATTTTTTAAAAAAAAATTTAAAATCATATCATATCCGCAAACATTTCTATATAATCTTTTAGTTTCGAGTTTCTTAGTTGTATATGTGTTGTGACACATATTCTGTTGAAAATTTGGGAACCATTTCTCTAATCAAGGTTGTTGTTAGAGTCTACGATGACTTATAAATGAGAAACATTATAGCCAACTGAAATTTGATGGGGAGCTGTCGGTTTGTAAAAATTATAAATATGCTATATAAAAAGATGGATTTAAAATTGATATTTGGCGGGAAGCTGTTATAAATTTTATGGTAGAAAATCTACTAATATCTAAAAAGTAATATTATTTGAATTGGAAAAATAAATTTATTCTTGAGTTTTGTTAACTCATCTGAATTCACGAGTAGATGTGAACGTATCTAGATAACAGCTAGACTGTTCATTTTAACGCTCATCTTTTAACTATTCCTTTTGTTGCTTATGTAATGTGTATTTTGATTCAAAATATTATTTGGTTCAAAATAGATTAATTTTTTTGTTGAATTACGTTAACATATCTTTATCTTAAATATATATAAATGAACTTTACAAGTCATAATTAAATACATGAAATATAAAATTTGACGGAACCCGTGCGATAGAACGAGTTTCTTACTGGTTTATTATAAATGCTTCCTAATTTCTTAACCAATTAGTGTACAATAAAAATTCAGTTTGCACCCAAATTTATTTATATTTCCGTAAAAGCTCTTTTCAATTAAGATGAATTACCCAATGCAAAAACATCAGGATTGCATAATCTCAAGTGCTCTTAATCATGCACAATCTCTCAAAACAAAATCACTTTCAATCATTTCTATGTACTCCAAAATTTACCCTCCTCTTTCCCGCGTTATTTTTGGCTTATAATTCCATTGCATATAAATACATGTCACATCATGCATAACATTCATCATAAGGAATATCAGATTCCAGGTATTCCGAATGGCACCAAAAAAAAAAGCTCATTTCTCAGTAAAGTGGATTTCGGGTTTCGGCGCATTTTGGGCACTCTAGAAGGCGTCTCTCTCATCTCCTTGGGTATTTTCTGTGGGTTTTTGACTGGCATTCCCCTCTCATGATTATCTACAACTTTCGTTTGGAAGCCGAGAACGGATTTTGTGAGGAAGGCTCTCAAAAGAGTCATTTTCCCCGGTATATCAAGCTGATTTTAGTGCTGAACCGTGTGTTTTGGCTCACCGAAAAGGCTTTATTTTCTAGCTGGAAGCTCGGAATTAAGCGGGACCAATTTCTAAAATTCCGTATCAAGGTCCTCTACAACTTCCATTTGCAACTCGGGAGTGGATTCTTTACCGATCGGTGCCAGAATTTTATTCTCTGAGCTTGATTTCGAGCTGAACTGAGTCATTTTTTATCTGATGCGCGAGGTTCGAAAAATCATATCTCACTCGATTTTCATCGAAACGGGACGGGACCGGTGCCAAAAGTTCACAAATCTTGTTAGCTTGAAAGGTCCCACAGATACGCATGTGCAAATTTCGATCATAAGATCCTCGTCTGAGGCATTTTCTCCACAGAGCGCGAACGAAATTCTGCACGTGTCAGTGGTCCAAAATTGATGCTGAAACTTTAAAAATTTCTATTTTCTTGACTATACATCGGATCAAGTCGGGATTTTGATTCACGCAAGCAAAATTGCATTCCGGACACTTTTCGTTTACATTGCGATTCCGAATTCCGCACGGATTTGGCTGTTTTGGATTAATTACGAAAATTATTCGGATAATCATGATTAGCTTGTTGAATAAGGACCCAAAGCTATAAATAGATTTTCCTCTTCACAAATCACAACAACACAATCATTTGCTTAATTTTCCACTACCATCCACACTCCAATTCTCTAAAATTCTAAAGCACAAAAACTCAAAAAAGTTCAAACTTCAACTTTCCCTCCAAACAACCACCGCAGGCCACCACCGGACCTCCGTTCACCATCGGTCTCAATCTCAGACCGCGCTAAGCGCGACCTCCGCGCTAAGCGCGACCTGCGAATTTTGGTTTTTCTCCATTGCAGTTCCTTCTACTTCGATCCAGAGCCTTCTCTCCTCCTTCTATGCACATTCGACATGGAAGGAACGGTTTAGTCTCGATTTTCTCCTCAAGTTCAAGATTCAGGAGTTTCTCTTCATCTTTTTCCAATTCCCCATTGGATTTCAAGTTTTTCTTCAAGGATTCAAGCCTAATTCTGAAGATTATCAACAATTTCTCACCGATTTGGTATTTTCTTTAAAGAACACAAGGAATTCCCCTTTAATTTGACTCAAACTTCAAGTGCAAGTAAGTGTTAGGTTCAAATAAGCACTTATTTTAAGTTGTTTTCTGGTTTTCAGCTTTTCTTGAAATTGAATATTGAAACCACATGCAAATTCGATGTAGATTCCGATTCTAGGATTTGTGTTCTTGAATTCCTTGATTTGTATTGAGTCTTGCCGCCTTATGTATGTCGAAATGTGAATTTTGGTTCATAGCATGCATATATACTTGTGCATTTGATTTCCCCCTTGCATATAAGACATGAACTCGTACACTTGGCATCATCCATCACATGCTCATGCATTGGTGAGTATCTAGCTTGATTCATGGTGATTTGAAGCATAACTTGCATTCGACATGTAGATATCCAAGCATTTAGTGCATTGTGCATAAACTTGTTGCATGTGCATTCCAAGTGTTTGTGTTAATGCTTGACTTAGATTCTTTGAAAGAGAACTTCAAAATGTCAAGGCTAGCTCGCATTATTACACACATGAACATTGGAATTATCATTTTGATTTGCATTCCTTGCATGTTCATGCACTCAATTTCATAAATGAACATTGGAATTATCATTTTGATTTGCATTCCTTGCATGTTCATGCACTCAATTTCATAAATGAACATTGGAATTACCATTTTGATTTGCATTCCTTGCATGTTCATGCACTCAATTTCATAAATGAACATTGGAATTATCATTTTGATTTGCATTCCTCGCATGTTCACGCGTTCACTTTCATAAATGGACATTGGTTTTACCGATTCGATTTGCATTCCTTGCATGTTCATTCATCACCTTGATATGAACATTGGTTTTATCGTTCGATTCGCATTCCTTGCATGTTCATGCGTTACCTTGATATGAACATTAGTTTTATCGTTCGATTCGCATTCCTCACATGTTCGTGCATTACTTTGATATGAGCATTGGTTTTATCGCTTCGATTTGCATTCCTTGCATGTTCATTCATCACCTCGCTATGAACATTGGTTTTATCGTTCGATTCGCATTCCTTGCATGTTCATGTGTTACTTTGCTATGAACATTGGTTTTGTCGATCGATTCGCATTCCATGCATGTTCATTTAGCCATCCTTCACTGCTGGATTTTTGCCTGACAATACGGATCGAACCATTGCATGAAAACATCATAAACAGGTGGTTAGGAGCAAAAACTGATTTTTCTGCAGGTTGCAGGTCGCGATTAGCGCGGTCCAGAGCGCGCTAAGCGCCAAATGTTCTGGAATTTTGGGTTGCATGGCGCGCTTAGCGCGGTCTTCTGGTTTATTTTTTCTGATTTTTTCGATTTTAATGGTGAACAGTAGTCCCCTTGGCCATGATTGGCTGCTGTTTGCACTCCATTTCTTGCAGGGATACGCGACGCATGCATATGCAGCTCGCTTCTTCGATATACGCACACTTTTCCTTTATTTGCTTTTTGGGTCTAACTCCCTCCTTGCAGGTTTTGGTTGAGTTTGTACACCCACGTGTACACCATTCCTATCTTGTCTTGCTTGCCTTACCCCGTTCTTGCAGGCATTGTCGCCGGATGCGTGTCGACCGTATTCCGCTTGTTTCGATGCTTTGGCGATTCTCACGGTTTACTTTTATTGCATGGCTGCGATGAAGTTTTCGGAGTATTTCATTAGCTTGCGTTGTTCTTGGATTCTATATCCGTTCGGTAGTTTCTACTGTTTACGCATTCTCTTACACTTTCCTAGATATCATGAAGTAGGGCTTCTGACTTTCTTTTGCCATGAAGTAGGAATAGCAATGCATGATGGGGCTTCGTGGTGGGCTGTTGGAACCCTCGGTTTGTTAAAGACCCGTTTAGGGCAATTCTACGTGATTTGTGCATATTTGTTCGTTTATCATTTTTCGGGAGCTTGGTTAGGATTGGTTCTTTAGCCTAGACATTAGGATCCCCATCCTTTGCATGTCAACATAGGTAGAGATTCCCTTGCGTCCTAAACCATAGGTCTAACCTTTTGCTTTGCTAGTTTCTTTTTGCATGTTGCATATGATTAAAACTAAAACTTGCTCTTCCTTTCAAACTCAAAACACTTAATAATGGTTTAAACTCCTTTCTCAAGGTAAAAACAACCAACCAACATCAACTTTTTCGCCTTTGCGCGCTTCCTTTCCTTTTGTGTTTAAAACCTTTTTTTCACAAGTAAAAAACACAAAACACACCAAAACAGGTGAGCCGAACTACGGCGCTCTGACTTTCCCATTGCACGCGGGAATACGTAGGCATCTTGTTATGGGGCTCGATCGAGCAAACTTTGTAAATACTTCCTTCTTTTCCCCGTGGTTTCTTATTTTCTCTTTTCTTTTGCATGCATGATTAGCGATTAAGCATAGATATAACACACCCTTTAGCTAGAAATAGAAAGTGGATATCGTAGAGTACTACGGGCGTGTGGGGTGCTAATCCTTTCCCCTCGCGTAACTAACTCCCTTACCTAGATTCTCTCGATTTCACGGTTATAGGACCGCGATTTCTCCCCCAGGTTTACTCGATGTTTTCCTTTCTCCCTCATGAGATAAAAGACGTTCGATGGCGACTCTATGTGATACCTAGTTATCATGTCGGAGGTTCATGGGTGTTTTCGGTGGCGACTCTGTGGGGATCGTGGACTGTTTGGTCCGATCAGGAGTTGATCCTAGCTTTCTTTTCCATGTCTATTGGGTGTTTATCTGCTTTATCGCTTTATCATCCTTTGTATGCTCTGCATTGCATTCTATGTGGCATATTTACTGCTTTCATATATCTTGTATCTGGACTGCTGCTGTGCTGGTTTATCTCTTGATCTAGATGGGTGTTGCTTGAGGTAAAAGGCCAACTACCCCGACCAGTGACACATAGGCTAGATGGATGTCCATATCGAATCCCGCATCCCGTGGTGCGTGTGAGGAGGCATGGAGTACCGAATTCAAGCGAGATTCGATTGGCGGTGCTTTGCCTACACCTGTTGTGTAGTCGTGAAGTACTCGATAAAGGATCGTCGACTCTGACTATCATTAGGGATACCCTGTTGAGTCTAGAATTACCCTGTGAGTTGGGGCGGGATATCATTACTACAAGTACTGTTGGTGACTGTTGGTGACTTGTTACTGCCGGTGACTTTGTTATTGATGGTGACTTGGTATTTTCTGGTATTTTCTATGGGATTCCAGTTTGATGCCGGACCTTTGAACCTGTGACATTCAGCTCTGGTTCTGTATGATATTTGTCTAAAAGTTCAGTATAGCAGTGGTTCTGATATGCCGGATACACGATTCAAAAAAAAAACATTGCATTCATGAAAATTTTTAACTTTTGCATATTTTAACATGCCTATTTGTTATTTCCAGGATTTCTTACCTTTGGGTCTAGTTGTCGGGTTGTTTTGGAAGATGGATACTGAAAAGAAGAACAATCAGAGATGTCATCCGGTATACAAATTTCCCGCTCCGGCTCTCGAGAATCTCCTCTTGATGGCCAACAAGTCTCCACCTGAGAATGTTCTCGCGTTTACCCGAGATTATGGAAGGATTCTGACATGGTTGAAAGCTCATTTGACCGATTATCAGAAGGATGGGCTCCAGGCCCTTTTCCAGTTCTATGACCGTGAGTTGAGGTGCTTTGTATTTCCCGATTATTTGCTGATGCCCACATTGGAAGAGTATTCTAGCATCCTAGACATTCCTATCTTGCATCAGGTGCCTTTTCATGCCTCTATGGAGAGACCGACTGATGATCAGATTGCCAAGGCTCTTCATTTACAAAAATCTGTGGTATCCGCCAATGTCTCAAGTAAGGGTGCCATGAAAGGCTTTCATTTGGGTTTTCTTCTTTGGGAGGGTAATGCCAAATTTGTCAAGAAGGATTGGGAGGGCTTCAATGCCGTTTTAGCTTGTTGCATCTACGGGATGTGCTTATTCCCAAATGAGCCAAAATTTGTCGACATGAATGCCATCTCTATTTTCATCCAACGGAATCCAATTCCGACTTTGTTGGGAGATGTTTATCATTCCATCCAAGCCCGGAGCTTCAAAGGGAAAGGTGGGGTTGTGAATTATTGTGCGTCGTTGTTATACCATTGGTTTCAAGGTTTTCTTCCTCGAAACGGTGCTTTTGTCGACACTCGGCATACCATGAGGTGGATTCCTAGACTGATGGGCCTCACATCCCATGATATCAATTGGAGTCGACGCGAGATGTCCAAGACTGAGAGTGAGAAGATTATTATCCGGTGCAGAGACTTTCCTAATGTCCCTCTCATGGGCATAAGGGGAGGTATCAATTACAATCCGACTCTTGCTCTGAGACAATTGGGTTACGCTTTGTTGGGACCTCCTGATGTGAGTTTTGTGCGAGAAACTCTATATTATGATGTGCCCGATGCTACCGGGATGATGACTAGAGCTGTCCAAGCATGGAAAAGTATCCGTCTTGAAGGTGGTCAATATTTTGGTAAGAAATACCCTACGGCCTATGCTTCTTACATTCAATGGATCAAAGACAAGAATAGTGATCGTCAGTGGCCTTCCATTACCGGAGCAGCGACTTTTTATCCACCAGAGTCAATTCCAGATGTAGTTTCTAAAGGAGATTATGAGCGTGTGCTTGCTCAGAATTGCCTTTTGCTTGAAGAAAAGGAGACATTAGCGGTAAATTGTCTTGTTGCAACTCAGACAAAGAACCAGTTGGCTCACGAGCTCAAGTATTTTAAAGGGGAAGCATCTGATTCAACCAAGAAGAGGTCCAGAGTTGAAGATTTCTCCATTCCCATGGAAGAGCACCGAAAGGTTGTTATCAGCTTGGAAAAGAAATATAAAGCTCAAATTGAAGACTTGAAGAAACAAATGCATAATCAGAAGTAAGTGTATGAATCCCGTATCCGAGAGAGAGAAGCTCAATTGTCCCTTGCCGTTGGAGAATTGGGACGTCTCAAGATTCAATCGGGTGCACCAGAGGCAGAAGGATTTCCTATGTCTGATGTCTAGATTTATGCTTTATTTGTCTTGTGCGGAAATCACCATCAGGCCTGTTGATGGGATTACTCCTTTTCCATGATTTACAAAAATGATTGATTCAAATGCTTGTAATCTTCTTTGATCCAATGATATTAGAATTTTCAGTATTCATTATCTTGTTAAATCCTAAAGCTCGAGTCAAAGTGTTAAGAGTCTTGGAAATGTTTAAATATGCCATAACATGCATAACATGCATATCATTCATATATATACATACCATGCATAACAGGTTTTGTCCGGAGTTCTCATCCTCGGCTTCTGCTCTTATTTGGCAGAAAGATTGCAAACTTCCACCGTTACCCGACTCATAGCAACGAGAAACGACAGATGGAACAACTTCAGGCAGACATGGCCGCGATGAAAGCGCAGATGGAGGCACAGATGACTCAATTCATGGAAGTCATCACCAATATGAATCAGGGTCAGCAAGAGCTGAGGGCTTTTGTTGAGAGGACTCGTTCAGAGGATGGTCGACGCAATCCGTTCGATGATGCTTCTGTGGGTCAACCCCGTGTTGAGGTCAATAACGCTGATTTGGGTATCAATGACCCCCTTCGTGGTCCGGGTGTACATCTCACTGGTCGGTTTCCTCCTCCACCACCTACTCCACCTCAAGGGCAGTTTTTCTTTGATGATGGGATGCAAGGGCATCATATTCGGGGTCGTCCTCGTTCTCAGGGCGCGGATTTCGAGCAAAATGATAAGGCTTACTCTGTGAACGGCAGTGAAGTTGACTTCCAGACGACCACAGATACTGTTTGCTTGAAGCGGTTGAAGGCTGTTGAGGGTCAGAAGTTATCTGGGCTGGATTTGTCTGATTTGGGTTTGGCACCTCGAGTGAGGCTCCCTCCGAAGTTCAAAGTGCCAGTGTTTGACAAGTATAATGGGGCAACTTGTCCCAGAACTCATATCACTGCATATTTCTGCAAGATGGCTGTTTACACTGAAGATGAGAGATTGCTTATGCACTTCTTCCAAGAGAGTCTCATTGGGGCATCTTTAGAGTGGTATATGCATATGGAACGGGGTCATATCAGGACATGGCGTGATCTTGTGAATGCTTTTCTCCAGCAGTATCAGTTTAACATCGATATGGCTCCGAATCGTACACAATTGTTGGGTTTGTCTTAGAAATCGGGGCAAACGTTCAAAGAGTACGCTCAGAAGTGGAGGGAACTTGCTGCTAGAGTTCAACCACCTATGGTCGAGCGGGAGATGATCGATATGTTCACCAGTACTCTATCTGGACATTACTATGTTGCATGCAGTACTTCTGCAAGCTTTGCTGAGATGGTCTGACATGGTGAGCGGATCGAGAGTGGGCTGAAGTCTGGTAAGATCCAGCAGGTTGAAGGAAGTTCTTCTGGTGTCAAGAAAGCATACAGTGGTTATCCCAAGAAGGAAAAGGGAGAGGCCATCGCTGTATATGGTAGTAGAGGCAAGGCTCAGGTCAATGCAGTGACCATATCCGCTTCTCAACCTCCATATCAACAAGCACCGCGTCAGCAGAATCAGAGGCAACAAGAGAACCGTACTCCTAGGAGATTTGATGCAATTCCTATGAGTTATGCTGATTTGTTTGTCCGTTTGAATGACCTTAAACTGGTTACTCCTAAGCCTGCATTTGCACCTCCTCCTCCGGATAAACGGACCAGAAATTATGATGCCAATGCTAGTTGCGAGTTTCATTCCGGAACCTTGGGGCATAGTATTGAAAACTGTTATGCATTCAAATGCAAGGTGCAAGACCTCAATGATTCAAAGACTATTGAATTAGAGGCTCGACCACAAGTTGCTGGACCAAATGTTACGCAGAACCCGATGCCGCGTCATGGGGCTGTTCAAGCTGTGATAGAAGATGGGGAGATCCTTAATCTGATCATGAATGTTGATTCGGTGAAAACACCTTTGCCTTTTGTCAAGAAGTATCTGATTGAAAGAGGTGTCTTTCCGGGTTGTGAAGCTGCTTGTGGTAGGTGTGAACATTGCTCTAATGGTTGTGCAAATCTGAAGATTGGTATTCAGTGCTTGATTGATGATGGCCAGTTGCAATTTGATCAGGGCCGAAAGGATGAGAAGGTTGAGACACGGGCTGTATTTGTGATTACCATTCCTTATACTCCAATTGTGATATCTGCACCAACAAAGTCTATTTCCCTAGCAATTACCAAGCCTGGTCCTTTGCCATATGAAAGTGATAAGGTCGTGTCGTGGCACTACGGATCAGATATTTATTACCATGGGGTGAAACAGGAAGATGTCTCTTCCCCAACTGAGAAGGGTGATGTGTTGGATGTGGCTAATGCTGATAATATTGCTGGAAGTAGCGGTATGACCCGAAGCGGACGAATCTTCTCTAATCCAGCAATACAACTCAAGGAGGATGCTGCTGCCAAAGCTAGGGGAAAGCAACCTATGAAGCAGCCAGACGTGCAAAGTGCCAATCCTGATCTAGAGAAGGATATAGAAGAGATTATGAAGTTTATCCGCAAGAGTGACTTCCGTGTGATTGATCAGCTTGCTCAAACACCTGCGAAAATTTCTATTCTCTCTTTTGCTTCGAGA